>OX418227.1:20495517-20529081 GCA_948455865.1 Conomelus anceps | reverse complement strand
GGAGTTAGAGTTACATTATAATATCTCTTTTTTCAATATTTTTCCTTCTTGAATTCAACTAGAAAAAATGAGAAATGATTGCTTCGATGTAAAGCTAATCATATAAATAATCAATAAGCACGTCATAAAAAAGGGAGAAACAAAATCAACAAAAAAATAATTTTTTATATTAAACAACACGACATAGCAGACATTTTTTAGAAAATAATGAATGCAAGTGATTAATCATCAATATTTTCTTATAAAAATGTCTTTAATTTCGTGAATTAGTAGTAGTTTCGTGCAGTTGGTAATGAAAGGAGAAATTCAACAATAATCAAGTATAGTTGATATAATAAACACAGTAAAGTAGCCAATTTGATGTCAATTTTATCATAACCTACAATTAAAAACCAGTAACATTTGTTCACTAAAATTATTCTAGAATCTAATTTAATTTTTTTAATTTTCAGTTTGCATTTACTACTTACCTGTTCTACTTATCAAGGTGTGCTGATCTTATGGACACGGTGAGTAATCTGAACTACATCAAAGACAATAAAATTATAATATTAATTAAAAATTTAATTCTACAACTCTATAACTCTATAATTTATTGTCTTTGATTATATATTTTGATCTTTAATTTTCTTTTAAATTCTCACGGCACAATTTTATTCGAAAATTGGTAAGTACGTAACACATTCAAAACTAGTAACTATAGATAAATTCGAGGCTCAGGCCTAATAAAAAAATGTTATTTAAAATTTCCGTTATTAACATTCGAATTGGAACGATACAACTTATGGAAGATCAATTTTCGATTAAAAAAATCTTGAATGAGAATCCAAGCTTGAATACTGATAACACTTCAAGTAGAATTGAAGAAGTTTTAAGAATATGACGCCCACATAGGTCTGAGACCTGTGCGTGGGTAATGAGTTGGATGACGGTGATCGATGAGTTGGACCTACAGTTTTAGGTGGGTTCCGAACCAACGGGAAGTGAGTATACAGCAGTGAACAGTGTCGTTTTTGCTGGCCAATCTAATCGGTCACCCTTGCAAAGAGTGCCAGGGAAACGCAGCTTATCTGTATCTGATTGAACCTGCTACGGCTCACAGCTATCACTTCCCAATAAAAAGGAAAAGGGGCTGTATTGTGAATAGCAAATAATTCAAAATGCAGCTGAAGATGCACTAAGAAGGTTATGAGAGGGAACTCTGATAATAAAAAGAAATGCGAATTAGAAGTATGGGAGAGTAGAAGCAGTCTGAAGTAGACTATTGGCTATAAATAGGTATAGGTATAGGCTGTATAGGTATATAGGCTATATAGATGGATGTCATTTTATTCAGATGATTTATCGGTTGATTTTGAGACGACTGTTTACTGGATCAAGACTGACAGAAGAGTGCATCTTTATTTCTTTTATTTGCCTTCTTTATCCACTTCTCCGCGTTCTATTTGTACACACGTTTCTTCTCTATGACGCCATTTTTCATAAACTACAAAATTGTTTCCTTTCTCAAACATCGTGCACTCTACAACTGGCTACAATTTTTTTTTCTTCAACCTGCTTGTTCTCCTTCTTTTTCTTATGCTTCTTTTCATGTATCTTCTTCCTTTTGTTTCTTTTTATTTTTCTTCTTCATCTTCTTTTTCTTCTTTTCCTTATGCTATTTTCATTTATCTTCTTTTTTACTGTTTCTTCTTTTTATTTCTTTTTCTTTTTCTTCTCCTTCCTTTTTTCTTCTGCATCTTCTTTTTCTTCTTTTCCTTATGCCCTTTTCATTTGTTATCTTTTATTACTTTTCTTCTTTCCCTTTGCTACTTTTTATGTATCTTCTTTTTTACTTTAATTTTCCTTTTTCTTTTTTCTTCTTTTCCTTTGCTACTTTTCATATGTATCTTTTTTACTTTAATTTTCCTTTTTATACCTTTTTATTTTTATTCTATTTACTCGTTTTTTTGTTCTCGTTCTATTGTCCTCTCTTTTCATTTTCCCCCTTGTTTTATTTTTTATTTTGATCTACTCCTATTTAATCATCTTCCTACTCTTCTTCTTCTTATCCTTGTGCTCTTTTCATTTATCTTCTTTTTCAATTTTTTGTCTTTTTGTTTCTTCTTCTTTTCCTTACACTACCTGTTATTCTTATTTTTTAATTTAACTTTCCTTTTTATTCCTTTCTCTTCTTATTATCTTTACTTGATTTTTGGTCTCATTCTCTTTTTTCCCCTTTTTTTATTTTTATCTATTGCTATTTAATCATCTTTCTATTAATTTTCTTCTTTTCCTTATGCTCTTTTCATTCTTGTTTTTTATTTTTTCTTCTCATTGTTTCTTCTTTTTCTTTTTTTATTTTTATTTTTTACTTTATTTTCCTTCTTGTTTTAATTTTTCTTCTTATTCGCTTTACTCTTTTTTTGGCTCTTGTTTTTTTTTCATTTTTCCCTTTTATTTTCATCTATTCCTATTTAATCATCTTCCTTTTCTTTTTCTTATGCTCTTCATTTATCTTCTTTTTCTTCTACTTCTTCTCCTTCTTTGTCAGGTACATTTGAATAATTTTTATTGTTCTGTGAATCCTGAGCCCAACATTTTAGTAAAGAGAACTATAATAGTAAATCAAGAATTAATGCAAATTTTCAAATTACAGGTTTTTATGGTGCTGAGAAAGAAATTCCGTCAAATTTCATTTCTGCATATCTACCATCATTCAGGAATGGTTTTCGTTGGCTGGATATTCACTGCATATGCACCAGGTAAATCTAACACATAATTATGCTGTTATACACATATGGCATGGAAGAGTAACATATTAAAGGGTAACAATTTCAACTCTTTTGCAATAATGAATAATAAGACGAAATTGTCACAACCACATTTATTAAAACTTCGAGAAACTAGTTTCGGTTGTTACACCATTATCAATCTCAATCAAACTGAAAACTGAAGTAGAGAGAAGCCTTATATATACTGTGCATGGAATGATACTATTGGCTAAGAGGGAAAGAGGCTGACCTTAATCGGATGTTGTGATTGGTTGTCAAGTCACGCCCCCTGGTGGGAGGAGTAACAAGCAAAAATACGAGTCAAATCAATAACTAAACACTGTGCACATCAAGAAAGCAACAAAAAATTGTAATAAGGCTAGAATCTAATCAAATTAAAATTAGAAGCTCACTGAAATGCAATCAAGGTCAACTGAGAAATACACATAACTGCTTTTTAAAAATAGGCTGGAATTATAATGAAACCAAGTTAGTTGTATTGAATTGGTTAAAACAAATTTGGTCATTTAAATTAGTTATGGAATCGTTTTTTACCAACTTAGTTATCTCCAAAGCTTCTAAAATGTTCAATTGTCTGCCTTTGCCAATCAAATGCAGAAATTCAACATTTTCTTCAGCCTTGAACTTGTGTCCATTATTAATGAGATGTTCTGCAAAATTTGAATCTCCTTTTTGGGTTTTCCAATCCCTGATATGTTCATTTACCGTACATTTGAAACTTCTACCAGTCTGACCTACATAACAAGCATTACAATCACCGCAATTCAATTTATAAACCCCACTTTTATCCCAGATATCAATTTTGTTTTTACTACGCCCAAATAAGCTCTTTAAAATTGGTTTGGTTTGAAAAGTTTCAAAACCGTTCTTTTTCAGTTGTTTTCCTAATTTATCAGAATATAATAATATCGTGTGACCTGGCTGGCTAAGGTCTGGTGTCAGAGTTATCAGGTCGCACCTGAATAAGTTCAGGGCCTCTGACGTGACTTAACGACTGTTTTTTAGGCAGCCGGGACCGACAGCTTAACGTGTCCTCCGAAACACGGGAGTGGCCCGAGGTAAAAACTTTCGGTCAGAACTGGGATCGAACCCTGGACCTTTGGGCTAGCAAACCAGCACTTAACCCACTCGGCTACGGCCACTCCAATAAAATCTTAAATAAAATAAATATGAGACTAACAGTCAGTGCTAGCATTACTGTAACTGAAACTGGGGAAAGGTCATGGATAACGGTGCCTTACCTTGGCCCAGTTTCTGATAAATTAGGAAAACAACTTCATTAGCCTGCCGACAGGGGTCGTGTTTTGTTGAGGTTAGGATGAGCGGCCATGGATAGCCTTCAGTTCACAACAGATGGGCAGCTAACCAAACCTAACCTAACCTGGCTAGATGTGACTGAACCACCTCATACGAAGACGACCTGCCCATCTGTTATGAACTGAAGGCTATCCAAGCGGCCATCACCTGTCGGCAGGCTGATAGAGCTTCTCTTTAGAAGCGAAATGCATCCCTCCATTATCTCCATTATAAGTGAGTGAAAATCATAAATTAAATAGAAATACAGTGTCAGTTTTGATATTAGATTTTTCATCAAGTATTTTGTCATAGAGTACATCTCAAGGTCTTTAATTTAATCATAATTAATTACTAAATTCACCAAAGTAATAATGTACGGGTATCAAATAAGCTGAGGTAAGCTGAAAGGAAAAAGGTAGTCTCATCTATTTATGTTGAATATTGGCTTATTGTTTCGTATCAAAATGTTGAGATTCCAAAAAATGGAAATCTTTGAATGAATTATTGGATGGAAATCTTTCTTGAATCTGTTAAATTTTGCAAGTGGGTAATTTTAAAATTTTCAAAATGGAAATGCTTTGAGATGGATTAAATTTTATTCCTGTTGAATTTTTGAAAATGATTGAATTTTTCCAGGTGGTCATGTGGCATATTTTGGGGTAGTAAATGCATTTGTACATTGCGTTATGTACTTCTACTATCTGCTCACAGCGTTCAGGCCGGAATACAAGAACTCCATCTGGTGGAAGAGGCATATCACTGAAATGCAACTGGTGAGTACCTCAAAACTAACTATAATTATTATTATCATCATACTAACCATCAAAACATTAGGTGATCGTTAATGCCCGACTGGGCCTATTGAAATCAAGGTCTTGAAATGAAGGTTCTAGACTCTTGAAACCTTAGCTTCCTCATAGTCCAAGTGAGATCGCTATTGATTTTGGAGTTTGAGGGTTGAATATAAATAATTATCATGATGTAAAAAAGATCGCCACTATAGGTTAGTTTTGGCCAGTGCAAAAACAAATCAAAGCTTTGTACAGCTAGCTAATTTAGAATGCAAGAAAAAAATAAAGAATATTACAATGGTTACTGCTTAGCCCAATTATACACTTTATTTTTACAGTGCCAACGTTGATGCTTTCCTTTTTGATTGTTTTGAAATCAATTCTTTGATTATTTTAAATCGCCAGATTGAAAAAACAGAGAGAAAATATTGAGGCATGATTATGAGATCTGTTGAACTAGAAAAAAAGGAGCAAAACTCTATTTCAAGAACTACCTATTTCTAAAATAATTTTTTATTTCTAAATTTCTATAACAAGTACAATCTCAAGAACAAACTCCTCTCTAATTTTGATTCGTGGTTTTTCATTAGTCGATCGCTTATATGTAATAGGTAATAATTAATTTGAAAAATTATTAAAAAGAAAATTAATTTTATTTTTTGTGATAATTCTCCAGGCCCAATTCGTGATAGTGACAGTCCATGCAGCCATCAACGTGCTGAATCCCTACTGCACCTTTCCAAAGCTTTTGATCGCTCCACTTCTGCCCCAGGGCATTTTCATCTTCCTCCTCTTCTGGGATTTCTATAAGAAGACCTATCTGCAGAAGAAAGTTGAAGAATGAACGCTTTAATAATAATAATAATTCGATCAAATAATAATTTTGAACTGGCTTTAAAATTAAGAAAATTACTAGAACTGATGTTGATACTTGATATTGTAACATCTCTCCATAATATTGAAACAAAACAGTAGTTGTCAAATTTCTCTGAACTAACAATTTGAGTCACAGGACCATGGTTTCGTGTTTTACTAAAATTGTGACTCAAATTGTTAGTTTTGTGAAATTTGAAAACTTCTGTATTGTTTCAATTAAAATTAAGAGATGTGAAGTTTGAGCTCAGATTTTTGTCAGATATTTAAATCTGTTTGTAAGTTTGAACTGTTTATTTGAGAGCGTAAGCTTATTGAGATTCTTCTATAAACCGAATATATAATAATTATAAATTTCCTATAATATTAGAAAAATCTTCGTATTTTTGGCTCTAGTATACCTAACAAAATTCAAGATTATATCTAGTTTCTTTGGATTATTGAAATATTTCAGTGCTACGTTTATAAATTGAACTTCTAAATTGATATTTTTGTTTTGGAAAGAATCAGTAGTTGTACTTCAAACTGAAATTCCTAGTTTAACTTGGCCATAAACTAAAATCTCTTTTTTTGTATATTACCAAAAAATCGTCTTGGTACGTCATGGAGTCTCCAGTTAAGGAGTATAAGACAAGTCAGATTAACAATTTTACAATCTTATACACTAGTTACCATAACTACTATATTAATAAGTATAGGTGAGGCTTACTTCAGATGTGAAAGGAACTCTTGTACACTATAAAAAGCTTTAACTAAATATTTTTTGAACTGTTTTTAAAATATTTATTTAATTTCAAGACTTTTTAAAAACTGCGGTAGCTTGTTGTAGCTCTCTAATAAGACTTCCTATCCTCAAGTAGAGAGATTCTGTAAGCATTTTGTTCAAATAAACAATTTTTTTTAATTCTTTGTGCTTTGAGTCTGTATTAGTCTTTCAATATTTTATTACTTCTAGAATGAGTGATCTTCATAGAAAGACTTATCTTGTGTGACCTTCAACATGAATTACAAACAAGACTTGCAGGCTGAGTGAGTGAGTGAGGTAGAGAATGAATTGAGGCTACGAAGTGTATATGTACTGAGGAAGGAATATATGTGTATAGGAATACACGTATTGAGGAGAACAAATATTAATAAAAGGCAAACATTGTGGACCAGACAAGCAGCAAGCTCGAGCCATCACTTGTTGAACCAATCAATTTTCTTCTTGACTTTGTTATCATCAACGTCCCAACTTCGTTCGTACTATGTAATAAGTGCTGAAACACAGGCTGATCCCAAGACAATAATAAAGTCTAGCTACATCAAATTAAATTGCAATCATTTTTAAGACTGTGCGCAAGGTTTTTTCGAAGTTTTTTGTATTGGATATTATTAGGGCTTTGAAATTTTATCTTTTAAGGAAATCGTTTTTTTCATCAATTATTTTGTAAAATATGGGGGTTCCAAACCACCGGGTAGTTGATAATAATAATTATACCATCAAGTCATAGAAGCACGGTCACCCATCCAAATGCAATCTTGAGCGGTCGTGACTGAACATTACCGCGTGGCCAATCGCCACCCTGTTTTTTTATATATTACAATATTTATTAATACACTCAAATCTTAACAAAGATTGTTATTCCTGAACTTTCTATTTATTATATTAATTCAACTAAAATGGTTATTTAGTGAATTATGAATAAATAAATAAATCTATCTATTTCAGATACAAAGATAAAATACAATATAAAATAACAGAATATTCATAAATCATTAAAAAATATACATTAAAAAACTATTGATACTGTTTATGCTGTGTATAAAATGACAATGAAATGTATATATCAGAACAAGGAAATTACCTGATAAGAAATTAGGTAGACTACTCCTGAGGCAAGCCTATTTGGGAGTCCCAAATATATATATATATATACACACAGAGTGTTTTGGAACTCTCTACCAATACTTCTAGGCAGTGTTTCTGGACCACTAACAAAAGTAAATATTGTAATAAATTTTTTCTAAAATCCTCAGTTACACAGCCGCCATTTTGTTTTTTCACTCGTTATTATTTTATTTGAACACGTCTGAATGCATTGTTTCAATTTTTATAAAGCTGTATGCAAAATTTCAATATGTATTCAAATAAAAAAATAATGAGTGAAAAAAACAAAATGGCGGCTGTGTGAGTAACTGGGGATTTTAGAAAAATTTTATTATGATATTTACTTTTGTTAGTGGACCAGAAACACTGCCTAGAAGTATTGGTAGAGAGTTCCAAAACACTCTGTATATATATCTATATATATAAAAATGCATGTCTGTCTGTATGCATGTATGTTCCCTATAGACTTCAAAACTACTTGACAGATCGGCATGAAACTTTGGGAATATGTTGTGTGAATATTGGGGATGGTTTCTGACCATAAATTTTAATAGGGGAGCTAATAATTATTATTAATTAATCCATTTTATAGACCTAACCTACTGAACTTGCCGGCCAAACAGCTTAAAGAAACAGCTGATATAAGTCAACAGTTTTTAATCATATGGCACGCCCCTTAGCGGCGTTATTTACGCTGTCTTTGAACAGCAAAAGACTTTGCACTTTGCATGTAGGCTACCATGCAGTCGGAGCCTTGCAATATGTGGGAAACATATGACTGGGTATGATGAAATGTAATTATGCCAGGTTGATGACATGTGTTAACCAATGCAGCTAGAAATTTGAAATGCAGCCTCAACGGGAGGTGGCGAATAATAAAATAAAAAACCTAGCTTCTACCCTTATAGTTGTAGGAGGTTTAAATTTGAAATGTTTCTTCATTCAGAGCATCAGAGGTGGTGATTGAGAAAACAACAAAGCCTCTATGATCATCTGGAAGAGCCCTAGGACTAACTTCTTTCCTAATTTGAAACGCTGTGACTACGGTCATGGCAACCGGGTCACCATTGGGTAGCCGACAGATTAGGACGTCACTGGCTTTGAACATTTGCGCATGAGCTGCTATTTTTAATGTCATAGTGCTCCACAGCGTAGCTTGACTAAATACAGCACATATTGGAGTGGAATATATTAATATTGGCGTAGGGTATCTGAATACAGCATATATTAGAGCGGCGGATTTAATCCCAATGCCTGATTATTACATTCATTCGCGCTTTCCTAGAATCTAGAGATCATTATTTCTATGAAGCCTCATGCATCATTGGAACAGAGCCATTGAACTCTTTTCACCTTTAAATTCAACATCTGAAACCCCTAATAGAAAATAAAGAGTTATTTTCAAGGCTTTTATGCTTTACTAAACATTTATGTTAGTGAATGATTGATAGCTCGTAATTCGCATTATTTTATTTTTTAATTGCTAAAACTTTGTTCTCAACAGCGCACTGGACTAATTATTGAGTATCCAAACGTTTCGAATTTTCCAACAATTTTCTTTTGACATCTACACACCCCAAGAAGCAATAATCCATTGAAAATTTTGTGGGGTCGCAATTTTCTCACAAGAAGCAGTAATCCATTGAATTTTTTTGGGGTCGCAATTTTCGCGCAAAAGAATTTAAATTAAATAAATCTATGAAAATTTATATTTTTATTTGAAAAAATTCATAATTTGCAAACCTATGAGGAGCTCCAAACCATAACACAATTTCTATCAAGTGAATATAACATTTCCAAAACACTATCGCTCCCTAATTATTTATATGTTTATCGGGACACAGGTTAAACGTGATAAGGTTAGGAAACCACTTTCCCCCAGTCGGCTTTCCAGGAGTTTGTATACAACCCATCGGTTGAGAAAGAAAAGGAAATTTTCCGCATGTCCCAATCTGCCGGAACACCAATGTAGACCCGGCTGCCATGGCTACGGTCAGAAAACAACGAAGCCTCTATGTTCAGCTGGAAGAGCCCTAGGACTAACTTCTTTCCTAATTTGAAATGTAACCTCAGCGAGAGGTAGCGAATAATAAAATCAAGGAGAATTTTTATGAGAACGCAGCAACGCGCGTCGGGCCAGCTAGTACAGTATAAAAGCTGTTCCATTTCTATAGAGTTGGCTATATGCACGTGATTATATTTTCAGACAAATTTATTCAAATAACATTGAAATATTCATTGATTTTCTAATTATTATTCAGTGCTTTCTGATTTCAGTGAAACTGAATTTGATGTTGAGAATTTTCAAAATGAAACAGCATCTCATTTCATCATTCCTGAAATAACAGTACAGCAAATGATAGACATCTGAATTTTAATTAAATCCATTTGAATATGCACAATGTCTTCACCATGAAGCAACTTTGCAGTTGCCAGGAATAGAAAAAAAGCTGAATTTCAGTAATGAGATTTGAGACCTGCCAAGATGGAGGAGAAAAGAAGAATAAGAAGGAGAAGGAGAGAAAGAAGAAGTAAAACAATACGAAGAAGTAGAAGATGGAAGAAGAAAAGAAGGAAGGAAGAGAAGTAAGGGGAGAGGGAGACGGTGATAAAGAAGAGGAAGGAGAAGAAGAAGGAAAAGAAGAGAAAGAGTCAGAAGGAGAAGAATAGGCAGAAGAAGAAGAAGAAGAAGAAGAAGAGGCAGTAGAAGGGGGAAGAAGAAGGAAAAGAAGGAGGAGGAAGAGGAAGAGGAAAAAGAGGAGAAAGGAAGGTGAAGGAGAAAGAAATGGTGAAGAAGAAGATGGAGGAAGAGAAGGAAGAGGAGAAGAAGCAGAAGAACAGGAAGAAGAAAAATAAAAAGATTGAAGAAGAAAAGAAGGAAGGTAGAAGGAGAAGGAGGCGGTGACAGTGAAGGGGAAGGAGGAGAAGAAGAAAAAGAAGAAAAAAAGGCAGAAGAAAAAAAAGAAGCAGAAGAAAGGAAGAGAAGTAGAGGGAGAGGGAGAGGGAGAAGAAGAAGAAAAAAGTGGAAAAGAAGAAGAGGGAGAAAAAGTGCAAAAATAAATAGAATAATAAGGAGAAGATGACAATGGAGCGGGAGAAAAAGAAGAATGACAGATAACAGCAGAAGAAGAAGAAGCAGAATGATAAGAAAAAGAAGTTGAAGAGAGGAAGAAGAAGAACGATAAGAAGGAGAAGACGTTTAATATGATCAGAAGAAGAAGAGATATAGAAAGACGACGTTGAAAAAAAAGAAAACAGAAGAAGAAGCTGGAGGAGACGGAAGAGGAGGAGGAAGATGAGCTGGATGAGGCGGAAGAGGAGGAGGAGGAGGAAGAAGATGGAAGAGGAGGAGGAGGAGGAGCTAGAGGAGGATGAGTAGGATAGCTGGAGGAGACGGAAGATGAGGAGGAGGATAAGCTTAAGGAGACGAAAGAGGAGAAGGATGAGCTGGAGAAGACGGAAGAGGAGGAGGAAGATGTGCTGGAGGAGACGGAAGAGGAGGAGTAGGATGAGCTGGAGGAGGAGAAGGAGAAGGAAGAGGAGAAGGAGCTGGAGGGGACGGAAGAGGAGGAGAAAGAGAAGGAGTAGAGGAGGAGAAGTTGGGTGAGCTGGAAGAGGAGGAGGAGAAGGATGAGCTAGAGGAGATGGAGGAGGCTGATGAGCTGGAGGAAACGGAAGAGAAGGAGGAGGATGAGGAGGACCTGGAGAAGACGTAAGAGGAGGATGAGCTTTAGAAGACGGAAGAGGAGGTGGAAGATGAGCCGGAGGAGACGGAAGAGGTGGAGGAGGAGGAGGAAGAGGAGGAGGAGTAAGATGAGTTGGAGGAGACGGAAGAGGAGGAGAAGGAGGAGTAGTATGAGCTGGAGTAGACGGAAGAGGAGGAGGAGAAGGATCAGCTAGAAGGGGAGGAGGATGAGGAAAAGGAGGAGGAGGATGTGACGGATTAGAAGGAGGAGGAGAGGATGAGCTAGAGGAGGAGGAGGAAGATGAGCTGGATGAAACAGAAGAGGAGGAGGAGGAAGAAGATGAACTGGAGGAGGAGGAAGATGAGCTGTAGGAGGAGGAGGAGGAAGATAAGCTGGAGGAGTCAGAAGAGGAGGAGGAGGAAGATGTGCTAGAGGAGGAGGAGGAGGAGGAGGAGGAGGAGGAGGAAGATGAGCTAGAGGAGGAGGAGGAGGAAGATAAGCTGGAGGAGTCAGAAGAGGAGGAGGAGGAAGATGTGCTAGAGGAGGAGGAGGAGGAGGAGGAGGAGGAGAAGGAGGAGAAGATGAGCTAGAGGAGGAGGATGAGGAGGAGGAAGATGAAGATGAGTTGGTGTAGTCGGAAGAGAAGGAGGAGGAGTAGGAGGATGATGAGAAAAATAAAAGAAAAAAGAAGAACAAGAAATAGAAGCAGACGAAGAAAAATAAGAAAAATGGAGCTGGAAAACACGCAGCTCAAGCAAATTGGCACGCCATTTAAACGTGACCTCCAGCAATGTCTCTTCAGATTTTTCTTTCTGCTTGACATCGAGAACAAACAAGAAGCTACTGAAACGAATTCCCATGGGATGGATATCGTGGGACGTTTCGGATTTTTAAAAAGAAAACGTACTTTCTAAATTCTCCTAGGGTATGAAAAAAGTTCCCCTAGAGCTAAGTTGCTTCTTCCTACAGAACTCATAATATTTTCTCCAACGCATGCGCGCTTTACACGTCGTGACGCTGTTTTTCCAGTTGACGTCTGGATGCTCACCGAGTAAGTTCGACGCTCCTGAACTTTCCGACAAAATTTTTTTTTTCAAAATCTAAAAATTATTTGGGAAAATCTAAAAATTTTCAGTGCTATTCAAAATGCGTGTGAGATCCTTCCCAAACATAATTTATAATTTTATAATTTGAAGCCACCACTTTGTAATCTACCGTGTGCTTTATATAGGTGAAAACTGTATCGAAACAATTTTAAAATCTCTAAAAACTTTGGTGTTCTGAACCATGAAGATGAGTCTAATTTTTTACTAAGTGTGAATTGAGGTGAGTTTTTAGAAATTCAGTTATTTCTGGAATTCTTGTTGTTCCATTACGATCTGCGTTGTTAATATTAACTTTTGATGGTAAAATCAACTACTTGCAGTCAATTTTGATTGAGAATAGATAATACTTTTACTCACTTTTGGCTGAACGTTTTCGATTCATGGAGGCTCGTCTTCAAAAGCCCCCTCTTTGTAGTTCTTTATTGTAGTTACCTTTTTAGTGGGAACTAATTCTGACATTACTTATTATGTAGTTCATTTTGTAGTATTATATCTTTTACATTTTTTTAATATATTCTCTTTTTCATACCTTTATTGAATTTCTAATATCGTAATTTTTTCGGATGATGAAGGCCACATGGGTCTGAGACCTGTGCGTGGTTAATGAATTGGATGATGGTGATTTGATGAGTTGGACCTACAGTTTTAGGTGAGTTCCGAATCACCGGGAAGTGATTTTGCAGCACAAAACAGAGTCTTTTTTGTTGGCCAATCCAATCGGTCACCCTCTCAAAGAACGCCCAGGAGTTTCGTTGCTTATCTCTGATTGAACAGATACCTGCTACGGCACTCGGCTATCACATCCCTTGTAATCCCTAATATACTGGAATGTTGATAAAACTAGTTCCACGGCCTTCATGCGTAATTAATTCCTGATTTATCTAAAAACTAAAGTAATATCAATTCCACCCTGATCGGTCAGTAGTTCGAAATTAAATTCAGCAAACCAATAAAGGTCATTTCGAAATGATTGGGATTCAACCAATATTGGGTCAAACTCTGTATTGGAAAGATCTCCATTTGAATCATCGATTGTTACTTTGTCCAGTGCGATCAGTGGCGTACCGAGGTTTCAAGCGCCCTGGAGCGGAAGTGTCTTACGATGAACCCCCCCCCCCCCACCCCACAAAAAAAATCGGTCTCACACTCAACCACCCGATTGGACTGTTTTTAATATAGTGGTCATTTAAAGAATCCCTCCTCTAACTACGCCGTATTTGTCAGAGATACGAATCTCCGATGAAGGATTTTTTTGCCAGGCCAGATTCTACTTTAATCAATTTCCAAACATCTTGTTTTTGATTTTTTTCATTTTTCTATCAATTTATTTGCAGTTATTTTTCTAGAATTTTGTCATTCCTATAAAAATGTTCTTTTATTTTGGAAGTAGGATTCAAAAGTGAAGTATTTCAGTCCTGTTCTTGTTAATATAAAAACCATTGAACTTCTAGTGGATTTATTTTTTCAGAATAAATTCCGTCTTCATTCAATTACTTGAAATTGTTATACCTTTTGTCACCCAATATAAAATGTTTTGGCTTTGCTACTTTAGACTATTTACTACTTTTGATTCGACTTTTGCATTCTGTCTATTAGTAAAGCATTTACGGCTAAACTCATGAACCAATTTCTTTCATTCATTGAACCGATTTCTTTCATTCAATGAACCGATTTCATTCATTTGACATGAATGTTCCTTTTAGTAATGCGCAGCGATGTATAGGCTACATACGGTTTTTTTAAATTGTGTTGCATTTTCCCCTTTTGGCCTTCATTATAGTAATACATTTTTTTGTAAGTAAAAGGCAATTTTCTCTTAAGAACGGTGCGCCCCTCAGAGCCTTGCGCCCTGGAGCGACTGCTCCACTCGCTCCATTATCGGTACGCCACTGAGTGCGATACTGTTTGCCTATTTGATTATTGTTTGCAGCGATTAATTTCAAGTACATTTGAATCATAGATAATCGATTACAACTTACTTCTCCTCCTCCTCCTCTTCCTTCTCCTCTTCGTCCTCCTCCTTTTCCTTCTCTTCTTCTTCCTCCTCCTCCTCCTCCTCATCATCCTCCTCTTCCTCCTCCTCCTCCTTCTCCTCTTCATCCTTCTCCTTTTCCTATTCTTCCTCCACCTCCTCCTCCTCTCTTCCTTCTTTTTCCCTCTTCCTCTTCCTCCTCCTCATCATCCTCCTCCTCCAATTCCTCCTCCTTTTACTGTTCCTCCTCCTACTCCTCCTGCTCCTTCTCCTCTCTTCCTCCTCCATTTCCTCTTCCTCCTCATTTTCTTCTTCCTCTTCCTACTCCTCCTCCTCCTTCTCATCATTATCATCCTCCTCTTCCTCTCACTCCTTCTCCTCCTGTTCCTTCTCCTCTCTTCCTCTTCCTCTTACTCCCCCCCCTCCTCTTCCACCACCTTCTCGTCATCTCTTCCTTCTCCTCTTCTTATCTCCACTCATTCCTCGTCAATCTTCTTTCTCACTCCATCTCCTTCTATTACTTTCTCTTTCCAATTACCGACTTTTCCTATTTATGATTTCATTAATTCTATCCCACAGCACAGGGTTGCCGTAGGTAGCTTTAATTAGTACCTCGTGTTAAGAACTCAGTCTCATTTGAGAAGATAGGAGAGGAGGTGGAGGAGGAGGAGGAGGAGGAGGAGGAGGAGAAAGAGGTGGAGGTGATGAATCAGAAGGAGTTGGTGGAGGAGAAAGAGTAAAAGGAGGGGGTGAAAGAGTAGGAGGAAAAGATAGAATAAAACAATTGATACTCGGAGTAGCGAACAAGTATTATTGAACAGCTTCGTTCACCTTTACCTGAGTTCTGTAACTCATATTCTTTTTCTTCTCTTTCTCCTCCTCCCACTCCTGTTTCTCCTCCTTTCCCTCTACCTCCTCCTTTTCTTCTTCATCTTCCTCCTCCTCATCTAAAGATGCATTCGCTATCTGGTTTAAGCTCACACTCAACATAGAAAACGCAATTCCTGAGTAAATTTAATTAATTATCACTTCCTATTTCGTGTATAAGAGCTGACAAATTAAAGAGGATAACCCAAAATAAAGTTTAATTATTATTTAACCTTGATTAAACAGATTTCTATCATGGGTACTACAATTTCAAACAGGTTTTTTCAATTTATTTTTTCAATGTAAGTGGGAAAACATTCAGAAAAATCAATGAGGCTGTTGCCAGTTGCACAAAAGAAAATTAGATTTGACCACCATAAGATGACGTAATTTGACGGAACCAGTGCAACGCCCTATTGAGCTCCTTAAAGCTGGGCATTCACGTTCCGATTTGCAGTACCACTTGCAGTCCAACCTCCAAGGTTGGATCCGAAAACGGAACGTGAATGGGCTTGTTGGATGGTTGGAATTGTAGATGGACGACTAGAGGGACAACTTCCGAATGTCGACGGTGTTGGAACGTGTGTGGGGGCGTTGGATCAAAGTCGTCCAACCTATCTCAATCAGTGGATGACCTTCGGGCAAGTTCGGGCAACATCGGGCAACTTCGGTTACATTTTTCGGCTCGAGAGCGACGTTCACAGCTGATTAGGAATAAAGTTGGATTTCAAGTAGGAGCGTGAGTGGAGTCGACTATCCATCTAGCAGTACTACTAGCAGTACTGCAAGTGGTACTGCAAGTTGGAACGTGAATGCCCAGCTTAAGATGACATCATCTTACGGTGGTTGAATTTAATTTTTTTTCGTGAAACTGGCCATAGGTAGTGTAAGCTTTGTACTCATTAAAAACACACCTGCATGTACCACACAAATAACCTGACGAGTTGCATCTTCTCCTCCTCCTCCTCCTCCTCCTTCTCCTCCTCCTCCTCTTCCTCCTCCTCCTCCTGCTACTCCTCCACCACCTTCTCTTCCAGCTCCTCCTTCTCCACCTCTTGCTTCTCAACATCCTCATCTTTCTCTTCCCATCTTACTCAACCCTTCTTAACCAAATAAAAGAATGATAAGAAGGAGCAAGTGAAAGAGAAGGAGGAGGAGGAGGAAGAATAAGAAGAAGAAGAGGAGGAGGAGGAGGAGGAGGAGGAGGAGGAGGAGGAGGAGGAGGAGGAAGTGGAGGAGGAGGAGGTGATGGAGGAGGAGGAGGAGGAGGAGGAGGTGATGGTGATGGAGGAGGAGGAGGAGGTGATGGAGATGGAGGAGGAGGAGGTGATGGAGATGGAGGAGGAGGAGGTGATGGAGATGGAGGAGAAGGCGGAGGAAGAGTGGGATGGCGGTAAAGGGTGAGGAGAAAACAAATAAATTCCAGTTCCTGGGAACCATACTGGTTACTGGTAACCGGTAGGTCAGTAGGTATTAAGGCCGATTCTGCGTACCCTATGGGAGCAGGGGGGCGTGGCCACCCCCCTTCCCCCTCCCCCAGGTCAGACATTTTGTAAACACCCACCCCTTCCCCCTGTCCCAGTCAGCCATTTTGTTTTTTAAGGTCACATACCCCCTTCCCTATGTGCCCCCACTTTATTCCCAATAGATTAAAGGGGGACCCCCCGCAAGCACCAATGAGAGAGGACCTATCCCCCCTGACCCCACCTCTCACAGAAGGTTCCCAATAAATATAGAACATACAGCTTTATATCTATATATACATGCTTGCAATTGTATATCTATATATACCTGCTTGCAATTACTATATCTATATTTGCTCTTATCCGTAACCCCCCGCCCCCGCCCCCCGCTTTAGCAATTAATTGCATCTGCACACTTGCCACCTCCTGCTGTGATTCTCAAAGCCCTCTCTCTCTTTCGCACGTGCAGTGTTAATATACCCCCCCTGCCCCCCAGCCCCGGACAGTGCTTCAGATATTAATAACACTTCCGCCCCCTGCTGTGAAAAAACTATTTCATAACGTTTAAAAGCAGAGCACGTGCACAAGTTTTTTTATGTGACTCATTAAGCTGTGGAATAATAATCCTCTCTCTCTTTCTTTTTGAAAGAGAGGTTATTTCTACAATACCACATGCTGTTTGCTCAAATAATCCGACCCCCACTTTCTCTCTCAGGTCATTAACCTTTGCATGAATAATCCTGTCTGTGTGAGAGAGAGAGGCTTTCTCTCTCACTCTCTCTCAGCTCATTTGAAGGTCACAAACATGTTTTAACCTGTCTGTGTGTGAGAGAGAGGCTTTCTCTCTCACTCTCTCTCAGCTCATTCATTAGCATCGGTTGAAAATTCAAATATGCTTTGCAATAATATTAAACTCATCTATAGCTAACCTATGCCAATAAGTAAACTGAATGACCGAAACATGGTATTATTGAATCACGTGCACTACCTTTTGAATCTCGTGCACATGCACTCTTGATGTGAGGTGTGCAAGTGAAACTGGATCCTCCAATAGATTCATAGGCACCTGCTATTAGTAACACGGTTTCTAGGCAAACCCAACACACATAATCGCGTTTAGCATCATTAAATGTTGTTAGACACAAATAGGTGTAGAATGCTGGTGTACTTTTCAGGTCATTAACCTTTGCACGAATAAACATGCCTATTACAATGTTGGTTTCCCCTCATGAATGAAATTTTTTACATTTTTTATCTGCTAAATCATATAGAGCATCCCAAAGTTCGTTTGTATCTGAAATAATTTGTATGGGGGAATCGTTAGAACAGCCATAGTGCAAATGACCCTCCTCACTTATAACTATATCTAGGAGATCATATATTTCAGATAAAATAGGATAGCAGAAATTCTCAGTTTTTGTTGCAGACAAAGTTCCATCATCTGCCTCGGTTGAAAATTTAATATTCTTTGCAATAATATCAAACTCACTTACTGAAATAGCCATCAGTAAACGGGATAGTTTTTTAAATTTTGTATAGCTGTAGCATCGCATCCTTCCTCTATGATAGTTAAACACATACTGAATGACCGGCGGTTTGTTAGTTAGAAAAAAAAGCCTCCAAAGGAACGTCAACCTCACCGCCTTATTGGAGGTCACTCTTTTATTTTATTTGGGTAAAAAGAGGTTCACACAGGGCTAGGTCACATAAACCTGTGCTATGGAGAAAAACCCATTGTAAAAATTTACATTTCTTTCAACTCTACTTGTCCGTTCTCATGTTCACATATTAATACAAAATTTCTCTTGTTAAAATCTGTCAAGTTCTCATTATTTAATACGCTTTTAAATTTATCACATAGTAATAAATCGAAATAAGCATCACCCTCACTGTCGGGATCATAGAGATTTAGTAACACTCTGCCTGTACCATAGACTATGGCGTTTTCAACGACCAGATACGAACCGAGAGGTACTGATTCTAGAGGCAACACCTCACGTGCCAAAGCGTTGAATGCACCCATGTTGAAACGTCTCATCTTTCCTAATGATTCAAGCTTCTCAATTTCACTCCTTTTATGCATTCTCCCCAACACTGTTTGCGCAAGCGCAGTTTGTAGCTTCTTCCTCAATTTGTAATAATTTTTTAATGCAAAGCCTATGCGGTCTGTACCAGGATAAATAATGGTTAATATCACTCAAATTTACAGTGTTTAAAAAAATTTGTTTCAACTGTCTCGCAAGTCCAATGTTTTCACGAGTAGAATTTCTAATGGCATCCTCACACAAATCAAACCACTGCAGATATTCTCGTAATTTGTTCTCTAATTCTTTATCCGCACACATCCACTTCTGAGGATCCATTATCTACAACTAATTATTTATACAGCGGGATTAATACCGAAAAATTGATAGGTTTCCTACCAACGCCCACGCTACAAATTCTCACTTTGTGTGATTCCAACTCATAACCACAGTAAACGCATACGACCTTTTTTCCATCATAGTAAAATCCTTGTCTCGCATAATTTCTTTTGCTTGTTCTACTATAAAAAGCGCAATTCCTCATACTTTTCATTCGATTATTTTCACAAGTATAATCCCCCTCCTCTCCTATCTTTGGAAGCGTGTTAGATGTTAATAGTTGCAAATAATGTTGTGCACTTATTAGAGCGCATCTCCCACCTTTTACATTTTTGTGTATGTTACAAACCTCAAAACACCACGTATCTTTAAACTTTGTGAAATTCGGTTTCGCGTAATATTCCGGTATGCAACGTACATCATTATGATACTTTTTCAAAAATGCCGCTTTTTCTGTTCCCTTTGTAAAAATGCAATCATACGCGCCGAGATATCCTCTCATCAATGAATCTGTAAACTCCATCTCCCCCTCATCCCATAATATTTTATGATAATGTTGTTCTAACCAGGTAGCCTCGCGAAACATTTTCCAGCTCAAAGTAGATTTCGGAAAAGGAGGTTTAAAGTGCAGTACTACATAATTACCAGCCCGATCAATCAGCGCGAATTCTTTTAAAATTATTTGATTATTATCTCCCTTAAACCAGTGTAGATCCGCAACGGCAAAATTCTTCTTCTTCTTTTCTTCCATGTCGCACTGTATTCCCACTGTACGTGTTTTTCCGTCTTCACTAGCCTCAAAATCTCCAATCGCCTCTTGAAACACCGAAGAAGTCGACATGTTGCTCTCTCACACACGCCCACACGAATGATAAATTATTTTTTACATTTCACCTTTATATTTTAAACATCCCCCTACCGGCAATTTATTGTACTTCTCTAACTAATGAGGTTAAAGGCGTGTATTCCATTATTGAATCGCTTATAAGAATACAATATGCCGAAGTCGAGTTTGGTAGTTCTTTACTAAATTCCATATCTAATCTTATATCTGTGGATGTTTTCAAATGATCAGATTGGTGTGAACAGTCAATCACAATTATTGGTGATTTTTCGCAAAACGCTTTAAAATCAATAGCGTTCCCATGCTCTGCATTTATAGAGCGGTTATAGTAACTCGGCGCGAAATCTAGATACATTCGGTACATTATCTGCTTATTCCCCAACAAATTATCATATGGATAATATTGACTGTTTAGAAATAATTTAACGTTATACAACTCGCACGAATCAAAATCAGACATTGATTTATTAATAGCATTTTTCCGAGCCGTTTGAAAGGCTAAAATTACATAGCGTGGAACATCTAAATGCGATGATGTTTTTATTGCCCACGAATGAATTCTCGATGTCGCCATGTTTGGAAATTCGTGAATCTCCCATCTTCTAAACGCAAGTTTTAAAGGACGATCAGAATCGAGTAATTTCAAAAATTTCAACCTTACGTGATCTTCCAAATGGATGTACGGAATTTTCCACTGTAGTTTATCAATTGTTAAAGAAACATTTGTTCCTGTAGCCGATTCAACGCAGTTTAGATCCGACGCACTTCTCAATAATACAAGCTCTTGTTTCAAGTTTAAAATTATTCGTTGAAAATCTTCGAAAAATGGTAACAAAAGTTTCAGCGGTACGCAAAAAATGAATTTATTACCTACAGTTTGTAACCTGATCTGGAGAATCCACCAAGCTGTTTTGATCAAATACACTCTTTAAAAGTAAACCTTTAACAGATGATGAAATTCCTGGAAGTCCAGTCTTTGACACCTGCTATTTCATATCTTATCTCACCAAAAAGAAATAACAATTAATAAATTGAACTCTGTGTGTATTGAGGGAGGCATATATAATACTAGCTGGGGTGATGCGCGTTGCCACGTTCACATAAAAATTCTCCTTGATTTTATTATTCGCAACCCCCCTCCGCTGAGGTTACATTTCAAATTAGGAAAGAAGTTAGTCCTACGGCTCTTCCACCTGATCATAGAAGCTTCCTTGTTTTCTTAATCGGCAGCTCTGAATGAGGACGTTATTATAATGATGATGTAGAAGCTATTACCAGTACTCAATAATTTTTATTAAACTGGAATAATTTGGGAAGACGTTACAATTTTAAACTGGCATATATAATACTAGCGTACAATTTTTAAACTGTCTAAAGTTGATAAACAAATTGAATACTCAAATTTCCTTATTTCGAATATTCAATTTTTATTTAACTGCAAAAACATGTGTTAAACATTTGTTACCACACGTTACGGCTGGGTTGCAGAAGCATTACAACCACCTAAGATGCGACTCGTACATAGCATAGTTATTAACGACTGTACAAGCTGTAGTTGCTTGTTGTCAGAGCGTGTTGATTTTAGTACCGCGATAATTGCTAGTATCATACTATTGCAACGCTAGTCGCTGTGGGTGTGAAACTTTTCAAGCCAATTGTAAAATCATGATTCATATTTCAAGTTTACAGAATACTATATTTTATCTGTCTCCAAACCAGAAAAGAATTGATATTGGTTAGGTCAGATCTTGAAATTTTTCTTAATTCAGCCGGCGATTCAAAAGGGAGAGTTACAATTCGGCTTTTAGACTGTGATACAAAAGTTGTACTTATTGTATCCCATGTGTTCAATAGAGAAGATCCTTGGTCGAAAAGTAGATTCAAACATTTTTAAGCATTTAACAATACGAATGGAAAACATGAAACTCCCTGTTCCAATATTTCAAATAGTCTTAAGCATGTATCATAAGAGAAGAATGATATAGTTCATCAATTGGACAGTGCTTACTAAAGAAACATTGGTTGGCAAGTGAAACAGAACCATGTGTTGAACATTATAATCATTCGTTTCTGCGGTGTTTGAGTTGACTCTACCTACTTAGTCATGGTGAGAGTTTTTTAAAAGGCTAGGTTAGCTACATGTTGAGAAATCAGTTAGAGAAGATGATAGTTTTCATAGCAACCTCAAAGATGATTCAAAATGAACTTTTTTAACTTTACAATTAATGTTACATGTTTGTCATGAAAAATTTCTACTGAAATGGGGCTAACTAAATACTTGGCTGTTGTAGCTGATGAAACAAGCGATTTATCAAAATAATTTCAACTGTCAATTATACATAAATATTTAATAATATGCATTTTGAAAGATTTTT
This sequence comes from Conomelus anceps, assembly GCA_948455865.1. Taxonomy (NCBI): domain Eukaryota; kingdom Metazoa; phylum Arthropoda; class Insecta; order Hemiptera; family Delphacidae; genus Conomelus; species Conomelus anceps. Next base: position 20,506,801 of record OX418227.1, on the reverse strand, counting down.
TTGTCATTTTTAAATCCACCAAGATATGATGCTGCCAGTTTTTCTGCTTGCATTATTGAAAAAATGTATAAATTGCATGAATGTTGAGAGATGTTTGCAAGCACAAGACTAAAGAGAAACTATCTGCTTTGGCAATGCTCTCCATTGAACTAGAGCTGATAATGAATGAGCATTCCTAATTTCAACCAGAAAAGGATAGACGAGTTTGGTTAGCTAAAAGCTGAGGATTGATTTTCTTTTCAAATCAGAACTATTAATTTGTAATATTATAATAATGCAACAAATTGTTATGATTCGATTTTAGAATCCATTTTATATTCGAGTTCAATTCTCCAAGTCAACCATGCTAAGAAACATGCCAAATGTAGTATTTCAAGATCCAAGCTCAAAAAATCATAGTGAATTTATGATCATACCCTCACAATGCTATTTCATTTACTATGAAAGATTATGATTTTTTATTGATGTCTGCAACCTACAACCTCCAAACTAAATTTCCACCAGCCACCACTGATTGGCAAACATTCGTTTACCAGTATGATAGACATACGTTGTTTTTAGAATGGTGATTATTGCAAAACACACAAACAGCTTGTGCATTGGAACAACATGCACAGCAGATCGAACAATTTCAAATTATTTAACATATGATTAAAAGATCCCACTACATTACCATATGTTAAATTAACGCAATTTGCAAGTGTTAAATAATAATTGTGAAAATTGCAAATTAATTCTCTCTCATCAACCATAAATTTGTACCAATGCACTAAGCCAATAGTAAATGAACTTGTGTAATTCACTGATTTATCAATACAACTCTTTATATTCGATAATGTTCGATTTCTTGATAAAGATTTATTTGCAAATGCATTGAAAATCCATACAGGCTTTTCAATATTTGTATCATTTCGTTTCTCGTGCAGATTGCACGAACTATCTTTATTTAAAAGTAATATTCTGTTAATGCAGTGATAAAAACGGTAAACAAAATCCCCCTCCGGACATAAATAGATTGAGCTCGCTAAGTGTTACACACATACTGATGAAAATAGAACGTTGTGTTGAGGGGGAGACTGTCGAGTGCGATGCATGAAATTAGCGGTACTTCCTTCTTCCTGCACATGTGCGTGTCTCACATACTCTAGTAGAAAAAGAGAACGCACAGCTTAACTCATACACACACACCCGTATCACTTCCCCTCACCAAACATCTTTTATTAGTTTGAAAGTGACAACTCAAACATCTTTTTATTAGTTTGGAAGTGCCAACTACTGCTGTATTACACAAGGTAAGTGAGTGAATCATTTTTCAAATATAGACATTTATTTAAATCATATTTAATACAAATTATTTAAATACAAAACACATTGAAAACGGTCAAAACACACACACACACACACGTTTTAATCCGACTTGACATTGTCTACCCATTTGACCAACTTCACATCAGTCCAGCGCGGGCTGATGTGTTTGACGAAAATAGCTAAACAATGACACGTAGAATTAAAATCATCAATGTTGCACTCATCAATTATGTTTAAAAATCGTGCTGGGAGAAAAATCTCCATCTCAATTCCTTCCTCGTCTTTTATTTTTAATATAATTTTTCGCCCATAGCGAGTGTTCACCACTCGTGCGCGCACAATGGGGTACACCACACCCTCCAACAGGGAGGATGTGGCAACACACTTTTTCTCACTTGCACTGTTATCGTTAAATTTCTTCACGTAGTAATCGGAGGAGGCGCTGTGCATCTCCCATTGTAGCGGTACAGCTGAAGACTCTTCCTCCTCCCACTGTCTCTGCACAGCTTCTGCACCCTCCTGAGGTGGGGCAGCTTGGAGATCCTCCCGCACCCTTATCCTCTGGATCTGTAAATTAAAAAAGAAATGTTTACCAACATAATCACATTATTTACTACAATTTCAGAATGGGTGTGACTTCATAGTATAAACTGAACAAGCAAAGTCGCGTGATGAAGCCCACAATAATGTCCAAATTTTAGAATAGTACTGTAATAATTTCGGATGAAATTAATTTGATTATTTAAATTTTAGAATATTTATAAAAATTGTCCTTGCAATTTATCCAACAATGCACAGTGTGCCTAACAAAACAGCATCTGAGCCACACCCGCTATTAAATTTTAGAATAATACTATCAAGTTAAAAATAATTGCACATTAAAATACAACATTAATCGAATATTTTTTAAAAAAAATTGCCTTGCAATTTATCCAACAATGAACAATGTGTCTAACAAAACCACATCTGAGTCTCACCTGGTTATTAAATTTTAGAATAATACTATAATAATTTCGGATGAAATTAATCGAAAAAATTTACAAGTCAATGTTTGAGCTGATAATAGTAATTCTTCCGCAATTTCCGTTGCATGATAGCACTTCAAATCTGTGTGAGCAGACATTCTAGTTTACACAGAGGAAAAAATATGAAATCAACTAACCTCATTTATTCCGCTGACTGCCTCTCTCCACCCCTCGCTTTGGCCCGCCAGTTGTTTGGGAGGGGGCAGCATCTCCGACAGGTCTAGAGCAGCGGTGCGCTTCCCTCCGAGACAAATTTTCTGTAAATAAAATAAAAAAAAAAATGTTTAGCAATGCAAGTTAAATAGATACAAACACAGCAAGTTAATAACAAACGATATAGCTGCAAAGCTGTTCATGATTGACATCGCCTTTGACGAGATGCTAGTGTCTGGGTGAACCTGCTTCAACACCCTGTAGATGTAGAGAGTGTAGCTTTCCTTCCTCTTGAAATTCGAACAATTGAACGTTATAATCAACTTTGTTCAAGTATAGTTTTCTTGGATGTATGAAATTAATGTAAATTCAATATTAGCAAAGGAAAACAATTACTTTCTCGGAAGCATAATTTGGCAAACTTAAAAATGCAATTGTAATTTGAAAAATCGTTCACATTGATAACAAAACTGATAGTCACGCAAATTCATTATAGAAAAATGTATTAAATAAACAATACTCTTAAAAATCATTCACATTGATAACAAAATTTTTGAAAATGTATTAAATAATTTCTTTATGCCCAATCACATAAGAAGTTGTGAGTGGAAATTTTTAGAATAAACATTTAACTGAGTGTATTTCATGAATTAAAGCGGTATTCTTGAAAGTTTAGATCATAGTAATAATCATGAGATATTATAAAATAGAGAACAAATAATTTTTAACTAACCTCATTTCTTTCTTTGAGAGGTTGTCTGGATGTGTGCGTCATCTTGGTGGGTGGCTCCTCCTCGTCGAATAGAAGGCTTCTCTTTGTTGATGTCTCCGCACGAAGAGAGGGTCTCTTCCTCCAATCTTTGAGCTGCTTGAGAGTAGCCATCGATGATGATGGTGCAGACACGTTCGATGGGATGAGCGATGTGGATGTTGTAGAGTCCATTTCGCTAGTGATGCATGCTCGCCGAATCTAACCCTTTTTATAGGATCGTTTTCTCTCTCACCAATAACTATGTTCTATCCTTGTTTCAGGCACGTGCAGTCGCTTCGGACCAACGGATCGCACCGTCTAGCTTTGCGCATACGTGCTTCCTAGATTTGCTGTGCTATTTTTATAATGTGAGTATGTGTTTAATTTTAACCAAGGGCTTGTTTCGATTTACAAACTTGTTTTCACTAAATTCAATAAACTCTCCCATTCCTATGCTTGATAAATTCCCGAATTTAGAGGTGCAGTTAAAACCGAACTCAGCATGAGGGAGGTGCGAAATTGTAATAATGATTACGAGTATAACCCAAAATAAAGATGAAAGAATGCCCATCATTAACATTATTGATAATATTCTTTCAAAAATATTGAAAATTGATTTTAAAAACGAGCTAAACCCTCCTATTTGATTTAAACATATAACGGATATTAGTATAATAACACACATTTCAACATAATCCGCCAATAATATTGAGAGAAATAATAAACTGAACCAAAACTCTAATATAAAAACGATTTCCTTTAATATGGAAAAAGTAATCCATTTTTGTATGTTTCAGATCTGAGATTCTACAACAAAGTGTAAGCGCTTCCTCGTTGTGCAGGTTTGTTTACTTTTTTAATTAATTCTCCTCCTTCTCCTCCTCCTTCTCCTTCTCCTCCTTCTCCTTCTCCTCCTCCTTCTCCTTCTCCTTCTCCTCCTTCTCCTCCTTCTCCTTCTCCTCCTCCTTCTCCTCCTCCTCCTTCTCCACCTCCTTCTCCTTCTCCTTCTTCTCCTCCTTCTCCTTCTCCTCCTCCTTCTCCTCCTCCTCCTCCACCTCCTTCTCCTTCTCCTCCTTCTCCTCCTTCTCCTCCTTCTCCTTCTCCTCCTCGGTATAATCCACTGTACACATCCTCATTTGTAGAGACTCCCGATTTCATTAAAAAAGAAATGCGTAATAGGAACCTTCATGACGAGAAGTGCTTTTTGCGGGCAATTTTATCTTTTTACCATTACCGACGCAGAAATATGACTGTAGATTATTTGAGCAAGTTTGCTCACACAGTCAACACAAACGGGGTCAACTTCCCAGCCACCATGAGAGATGTTAGGAAAATTGAAATTTTGAATCCCAATATAAATGTAATTGCGTACGACGATGGAAAATTTTTTCCCATACAGATGTAGCATATATAGGCAACGCAGACATTAGATGAATCTTTTGCTTTTAACAAGTAAAACCGCACCACATAATTTCTTTTGCTTGATCAATACCGCGAACGGGAAAAACGGTTTATCGCGTCTTTTGAGCCATCTTTCAAAACATCGTGCCCAAGTACACATATGCGAATTTTGTTTTCATCGTTTCACAACTGACAAAAGGGTGAATAGAGATGGAAAACAAAATTTGGACACATTTTTTAAATTTTTTAAGCACAGAGAGCTTTGTTCAAAGTTCACAGCGCAAAGAACAGTGCTACGCAAAGAGGGTGATGTAATCAAATTTACAAACTATACTTATACACTTAAACCGAAATATGTAATTTACGCAGATTTTGAATCGTTTATTTTACCAATTAAGAGCGGAGAAGAGGGGGAAGAAGAAGCTGATGCTTCAGACCCTGTTACTAGTAGCTTCACAAAAAGACAACTCGACACGTTCCATGCGGATACTGTTTTGTCGTACTCAATATTGACGGCGAAATTTGTCACGCCCCCATTCTTTATCGCGCGCGAAATGAAAGAGAAAAAATGTAAATAAGACTCGATCGACTTCAATATTGATTTCCAATTCTACAATTTTAAATTATGGTTCAAACCGCCTTGGAACTATTAAACTTTATTTAATTTTCCCAGCTCTACATAATATGGCCCACATTCCCAATGCTATTTTTCAGCATTGCCACACTCCAATTCAAACATAATTTATTTGTTCATAGTTTTGTACCAATTTCAGAAAACTCGTCATAGAAGGCAGCTTCTAAATTTTCAATCATAATTTTTAAACTGCTCTGTGGGTTGTTTATAATAAAATACACAAATTGGATAAACAGAAAATAATGTGAGCCATTAGAAAGTTTGCCTACACATTAAGTTGATCATATAAAAGACAAATTGAATTAACAAAATGTAACCGTTTGACAAATGGGTAGAACTTATTATAGTATGAAAACTTTTATTCGCAGCAATTCAAGTTTAAAAGCAAATATAACAAAATCTGAGCGATTAGTGTTTTATTTTGTCTTTCCATTGTTGTAGTATTCCCCTCCGTTGCAACCGCAGACCAATATCGAATTGATTGGTGATAAAACTAAGGTAGAGATTTTTTCGAGTGGAGAGCTAACGGAAGATGTGTGAGAATGGAATTTGCAGCAATCCGTTGAGGTCATCCCATCGCGGCATGAAATTTTCGTTCTCCACCCACTAAAGCCAACCATTCTCATTTGAGATTGTTCAAATATTTGAGGTTGTGAGCAGCATGTTTGCAGTTTTCTCCTGGTCATCTGTCACAAAACTGATGAATATTGTGCCTGTAAATAGCTCCTGTGTCCTTAACTGAGCGATTAATTAATTGCGTTGTGAAAATTCCATTTATATCGATTCCATATGTTGTTCAGATTCAGTTATTGAATCTTCCGAAGGAATAATCTATGGAATCAGGGAGGGTATCACAAACTTGGATTAGCAAAGGAAGATGATAGATGTGAAATAGAATCTAATTCAACTTTGATGCCTATTTACCTTCCTTTAGTTTACCTCATGTTATCCATCTTCTGGTGAAAAAACCCTGCAAAGATGACAGGAAACAACAGAGAGATCAAAAATTTCAGGAGATTTATGTGTTGGCCTCAATTTAAGCTTACATTTTTTCTACTTGGATACGTGGTGGCAAAAGTTTTAGGCTTATGTTAACCGTATCCCTCACTATTGAACAGTAACAGTAAAAGAAAACAATAACATACCCAAAAAATAACCACCCTATTGGAACAATTTAGTAGGGTCTAATTGAAATCCTACATGCACTTTTCTTTTGCTGGTGGTGTGTGAACCGAAATTTTAGTTTTTTATTTCAGGTTAGTTGGGTTTCTTTTATATCCTCTGTGTTAATTTGCAACCTTTCATTTATTATAATGTAAATTTGCAGCAATAAAGAATTGTGTACCGGTACTACTTTCTTTGCTCGAGGGGAGATTTTCAGGAATTTCAATGTAAAAGTTGTTTAAAACATTTCCTCTGTCGGCTCTTTCTGTCAACACGATAGAGATCCAGCAGTGCAGACAGGCGTTATAAATTAAAGTGTGAAAGGAAACACAATTACAAAAAGGAAATTGAGGAGATATAATTCAGTAGGATAAAATTTTTTGAACAAGGAGGGTGGAAAAGAATTGTGATAAAACAAGTGTGATTGGGTTAGCGGAGATGCACTTTGAAAGTTGGAATGTTTTAAGAAAGAGGGAAGACAGCGCAAGACTAAGGATTTCTTCATTCGATGAGTGAAAATGCGTGAATTTTCCAATCAGGAAACAAAATTAAAATTTGTTTCTATTATTCTACTTTCGCTTTCAAAATTGATGGGTTATACCAAACGCTGTTAGAAATGTGCATTGAAATCTGATAAACAAATGGCTATTATGGATCAACTGCGATATCTCTTTAAAAACTTCATTTCATATAGGTAAGAAATCACCTTGCTGTGCTTTCAACGAAGGCTGTTTCAACGAAAAAGAGAGGGTAGAGAGAGTGAGAGAGAGAGAGTGAGAGGTGAAGAAGTTGGGCTGGGGGTCTCCTTCTCCTCCTCCTTCTCCTCCTCCTCCTCCTTCTCCTCCTCCTCCTCCTCCTTCTCCTCCTCCTCCATTGTGTTTGTGGAAAACGCAAAAGATAGATTTACAATAATTTCTCCATTTATTAATACAACATAAAATAATACATATTCCTGTTTACAATGCAATATATTAAATACAAAAAACAACTCTTTCCTTATTTCTACTGGGGGTATGCTTAAGGACATCCAACCTGATTCTAATTTTATAATTTAAATCTATGTTAGAGCTCTCCAATTCTTCCTCCAACCAATAATTCGAGACATACAATGCTTCTAGGTTCTCAAACTGTAATATATACCGATTCTTATTTCTAGCCCATACTTGTTTAATTGCAACAATGACCAACTCTGTACCTTCTGCTAACTCTTCCAATCGTTTGCACTGTCCTACTTTTACTTTCCCTTTAATTTCCAGCATTGTAATGTTGTTGAATTGCTCCACTTCTGACTGTGTAAAGGAAGTGTCTTCCAAATTTTTCCATACAAATTTGGAAGACACTTCCTTTACACAGTCAGAAGTGGAGCAATTCAACAACATTACAATGCTGGAAATTAAAGGGAAAGTAAAAGTAGGACAGTGCAAACGATTGGAAGAGTTAGCAGAAGGTACAGAGTTGGTCATTGTTGCAATTAAACAAGTATGGGCTAGAAATAAGAATCGGTATATATTACAGTTTGAGAACCTAGAAGCATTGTATGTCTCGAATTATTGGTTGGAGGAAGAATTGGAGAGCTCTAACATAGATTTAAATTATAAAATTAGAATCAGGTTGGATGTCCTTAAGCATACCCCCAGTAGAAATAAGGAAAGAGTTGTTTTTTGTATTTAATATATTGCATTGTAAACAGGAATATGTATTATTTTATGTTGTATTAATAAATGGAGAAATTATTGTGAATCTATCTTTTGCGTTTTCCACAAACACAATGGAGGAGGAGGAGAAGGAGGAGGAGGAGGAGGAGAAGGAGGAGGAGGAGGAGAAGGAGGAGGAGAAGGAGACCCCCAGCCCAACTTCTTCACCTCTCACTCTCTCTCTCTCACTCTCTCTACCCTCTCTTTTTCGTTGAAACAGCCTTCGTTGAAAGCACAGCAAGGTGATTTCTTACCTATATGATTACGAATCTAGTGCTACCTGATTGATAGTGTATATATATATAAAGACAGCGTGTTTACGCATATCAATGTGTTGTGATCAGGCTGTTGCTTATGAGTCTTCTATTTATTGAGTGATTAACTGTTTTTAGACATTTCTTTCCACTTTATTGAACGTCCACTCATAAATGATATAGTCTTAAAAATAAAAAGTAGTTGGGAAATTTAAAGATGAGACAATTATCACACAGTTTGTAGGATTACGGTCCAAAATGCATAGTTTCAAATGTGTAGATGATGAGAATGAATTGTATAAAAACGTAGCTAAGGGTGTAAAGAAATCTGTTAAAGATCGCTGTCTAACATATGATTTGTACAAAAAATGTTTATTCGAAAGAACTTCGCATTATGAGCGATTTAATATGATAAGGAGCTATAAAGTATATCAAATAGAATGTGCAAAAACAGCTCTCTCTTGTTTTGATACGAAAAGGTATATTGCCCCGGATGGGATTCATACCTTGGCATGGGGTCATTATAGAATCCCCCAAGTTGAAGAAGGAGAAGAAAAAGGAGAAGAAGAAGAAGAAGTAGTAGAAGAAGAACCTTCCTCTCAAAGTGTGCGGCGGTGAGTGAGGAGAGGAGAAGTGAGGCGTGCTGCTTCACAAAAAGAGGGTGGCTAAAAATAGTTTACCCACGCGACGCGTGCCGAGGCAGTTGAGATACAATCACACATGTGTCACGGACTTACGCGCCAAATTAGCTAATGAGTTGGATTCCTATAGAAGGAATGTCTTGCGCTGCCTGCTCTGCCGTTTTCGCCCTACCTCCTTCCTTTCATCACGCATTTTTACTTAGCACATTGATTCGCAGAGGGGTGAGGAGGCGCCCTCACCGCATTCCTTCTAACATACTCTTTCGCTATAGCTGGTGCTCTCTTTCGTTCCAACGCTGGTTGACACAGCAATGCGCTCGTATTTGAACTCGTCTACCCGCCAGCATCCTCGCATTTTTTCTTTCTCTCCTCTTTCGTTCCAGCAGCATCTCAGCGCAAGGGTAGAGAGTGCATGCGAAAGAACAGATGAGCTACTTCTTTCATTGCGTCTATGTTTTCCTTGAGGGAAACAATTTGAATAATTTGCGATTTTATGCCCCTATTTCTAATCACATAATGTATTTTGTCCAAATGTGCTTCAGTCAATTGTAATATACTTGTTCTTTTCATTATATATAAATTTAATTGGGCCTAGCAGAAAATAGCAATTCCAGCAGTCCCCTGTGTAAGCAGGAACCGCTTGTCTTTTACAAGGAAAATATACGTTTATTCTTCTGCTCATATAATATTCGTTCGTTGTATGCTCATATTTTATTTCATAACTAATTGAATTATTCAATTTTTCACCATGAAAATTGTATAGGTTTCTGTTTACTGATAGCTATAGATGAGTTTAATATTATTGCAAAGCATATTTGAATTTTCAACCGAGGCTGATGAATGAGCTGAGAGAGAGTGAGAGAGAAAGCCTCTCTCTCTCACACAGACAGGATTATTCATGCAAAGGTTAATGACCTGAGAGAGAAAGTAGATGTATGTTCATCTCTGTCATGTTGATGTAGATGGTCCACTCCCGCAGAGAACATGTTAAAAGTTAATGAGCACAATCCACAAACTTGTGCACGTGCTCTGCTTTTAAACGTTATGAAATAGTTTTTTCACAGCAGGGGGCGGAAGTGTTATTAATAGCTAAATCGATGGGTGGAGGGGCAGGGGGGTATATTAACACTGCACGTGCGAAAGAGAGAGAGGGCTTTGAGAATCACAGCAGGAGGTGGCAAGTGTGCAGATGCAATTAATTGCTAAAGCGGGGGGCGGGGGCGGGGGGTTACGGATAAGAGCAAATATAGATATAGTAATTGCAAGCAGGTATATATAGATATACAATTGCAAGCATGTATATATAGATATAAAGCTGTATGTTCTATATTTATTGGGAACCTTCTGTGAGAGGTGGGGTCAGGGGGGATAGGTCCTCTCTCATTGGTGCTTGCGGGGGGTCCCCCTTTAATCTATTGGGAATAAAGTGGGGGCACATAGGGAAGGGGGTAGTTCACCTTAAAAACAAAATGGCTGACTGGGACAGGGGGAAGGGGTGGGTGTTTACAAAATGTCTGACCTGGGGGAGGGGGAAGGGGGGTGGCCACGCCCCCCTGCTCCCATAGGGTACGCAGAATCGGCCTTAATACCTACTTAGGTCACCAAAAACTAAGGCGTCTAATTGTTCCATTTAAATTCATATATGTCTATAAATTTGAAAAAAAATCTATCAGAAGCTTTAGTTTCCCGTCACGTAGTGGTTATCGGTAACCGTTAAGGATCCCATGAACACGACCATTAGATTGTGTTTCACTCCCAAAGAGCACACTCGGTACCTAAATAGGAATGAATTTGCTATTGCTGGACACATCTGTGTTTCTTCCTAACTTACTTAAACTATTTAAATTACTTAACTGCATGTGCTTCAACTCTGTGCCCTACGGGTCTGCTATTAAAAGCAATCATAGTTGAGATTTCTTTAAAATGTTCTCCCTGAAAATATATATTTATTTTATCAGAAATTCTCAAAGAAAAATACAGCGAAATCCACATTGTAAGATGGTCAGAAAATATTGCATTTTAAACAAATTATTCAGTGTTTCTCCTAATAGAATCAACATTAAAACAAACACGGCAACACTGAAGTTATTCAATTAAAAGACAACACCCAACTGACAAGGAAATTGAAGAGAACAAAGCCCTTCGTGTTACTAGTAGTGTAGTGAAATTATAAAGTAAAAAAAATAGTAATATGAACTGTGAAATGAAAAGTGTTGAAAGAAATTGTAAGAGCGAATAGAGAGCTTTAGTTTTCTTTGG
>OX418227.1:20461255-20495317 GCA_948455865.1 Conomelus anceps | reverse complement strand
CCCCCCCCCACCCGAAATTCAATCCTGGCTACGCCACTGGACATGGACATGTCAGAACTATGGGAAATTTCAAATAAGGTTAGTTAGTAGGCTATATAGTTCAATTTGGTTTTAAATTTATATTTGTAAATTTGAAATGCAAAGTAGATATATAGATATTTGTACCGAAATTGGCTATTCATACATTTATATTAGGCCTATATAGAGGAAATAGTCGACAAATAAGTTAGGCCTCCCCTATAGAGTATATAGACTATGCGTGGTTGAGCGAAAATTTTAGAGTTCCTGAACCTCATTTTCTAGAAAAAAAAATCTGCTGTCAATGTTTATACAATCGATGTTTTCTCCGTTTTCTTCCTTTTTGGATTTCCTGTATATAAATATACTAGCCGGCAGACTCGCTTCGCTCGCCTTAACCGTCTAGCCAGGGGGCTCCGCCCCCTGGACCCCCGGGGGGTCCAACTAATTTCCATTGTGATTAGATAAATTTACAGAAATAGGTGATTTTGGGAAGAATAGATATTAACCTATATTATAAAGTATCATTCTATCTAGTGTAAATTGGTCAACCAAGGGGGGGCTATAGCCCCCCCTAGCCCCTCTCTGGATCCGCCACTGCACAAGGTACAAGGTGCCCTTTTAATGTTTCCTGTCGAAGATTTGATGTTTGAGAAACAGAATTTATTTATTTCGAATTCCTCTAAGTGCTATTAATTTATGCTGAAGACTTCCGCAATGGCGGATATTGACAACAGCATTGAATAGCTGATGGGAATCTATGAATAATACTGTACAAAAATATCAGTCGCCGCCGGGAATCGAACCGCGGACCTTCCAATTGCCGGTCGGGCGCCTCAACCACTAGACTTGGATTTTTTTGAGGATGAAGCCCACAAGCCTGAGACCTGTGCGTGGGTAATGAGTTGGATGATGGTGATTGATGAGCTGGACCTACAGTTTTAGGTGGGTTCCGAACCACTGGTAAGTGATTTTACATTACTTGCCTATTATTATTTACCGCATACAGACCGTTTCACAGTGCGTGGCGTCTCGCTGGTGGCAGGGGAGGCAGTGCGAGAGAGACAGAAAGTCTTTCCCACCACGCTTCCCCTCCAGCCGTAAAGTACAGTCGCATCAAATACACTCACTGCTGGACTTTTTAGCGTTAGCGGACTGAGGGAATATTTGAACTTGACTGTACTGCGGGGCAGCAGGTACAGTAGTGGGAGAAAGCGCTCAGCACGCATGCTCCATCGAGATGCCACGCACCGTGAAACGCTCTGTACCACCCGAGACCTGTTGAATAACAATTTGCAAATAAATGTAAGCAAGTTACAATGTAACATAATACAAATCATAAATTGAAAATTAATAAAAGGTAACTTGTAATTTGTCCTTCTTGTCCTTAATTTGTAATTTTTTACAGCAGAGAGCAGACTACAATGACCCTTCTTCAAAGCAGCACTCATTTTACACTTGGAAATTGGGAGGTCCGTGGTTCGATTTCCGGTGGTGACTGATATATTTGTACAGTAGCATTCATCGATTTCCATCAGCTATTCAATGCTGTTGTCAATATCCACCATTGCGGAAGTCTTCAGTATAAATTGATAGCATTTTGAGTATTTTAGAGTTTATTAGAAAATGACAGTAGTTTATGTTTGGAAACCTAACATTTTTTTGGAAAACCATACTTTTCAAGCAAATTTTCTAGCAAAAAACGCAACCTAGCCAAACGCAACGACAGACCAAAAGGGAAGTGATAGCCGTGAGCCGTAGCAGGTATCTGTTCAATCAGATAGAGATAAGCTGCGTTCTCCTGGGCACTCTTTGTAAGGGTGACCGGTTAGATTGTTCAGCAAAAAAGACACTGTTCTCTGCTGTAAAATCACTTCCTGGTGGTTCGGAACCTACCTAAAACTGTAGGTCCAGCTCATTAATCACCATCATCCAACTCATTACCCATGCACAGGTGTCAGACCTATGTGGGCTTCATCCTCAAAAAAAAATCAACAGAAATCTCAAGTTATAATAGTACTTTGCGATTCATAGCAGTAGTTTCCGGTCCGTATTTTGAATTGTAATGACGATTTTGAATGGATGAATTTAACGGTACTATTCCAGTTTGTTCGAGAATAGCGTTAGTGTTTAAATGGGAAGTGTAAATTTATTCAGGAATAACGGTACAAAATAAAAAAAAAACGTGAGTTGCAACGGAATGAAATGTTCCAAGTTGTTTCAGCGATGCCAATTCTAAGCTCAAAAGGCAAATGTTAATGAGAATCATGGAGCCGCGAACACCTCTGACATTAGAACGGATCAATGCAGGGAAGATAGTAGTTACAAATACAGTGGCAGTAATTCAGGTGCTATCAACAACCCACCTTGGCTTATGAGTCACGAAGCTTCGGAGCCATTCGAGCTGAAAGTTTAATCTACACTGGCTTACCCTTTGAAGAGAATATCATCATTGGGGGTTATTACCATGCCACTTATTAGCATGTAATTACACCAATTTCATATCAGAATGTATACGAAGTTATATTTGTATTCATGGATTTCTTGTTCCATAACGATCTGCGTTGTTAATATTGACTTTTTATTGTAACTAGCTGGCCCGACGCGCGTTGCTGCGTTCTCATAAAAATTTTCCTAGATTTTATTATTCGCCACCTCCCGCTGAGGTTACATTTCAAATTAGGAAAGAAGTTAGTCCTAGTGCTCTTCTAGCTGATCATAGAGGCTTCGTTGTTTTCTTAATGACCACCTCTGAATGAAGAAACATTTCAAATTTAAACCTCCTATGGGTAGAAGCCTCCACCATAAGGGTAGAAGCTAGGTTTTAGATTTTATTATTCGCCACCTCCCGCTGAGGCTGCATTTCAAATTTCTAGCTGATGTCATCAACCCGGCATAATTACATTTCATCATACCCAGTCATGATGGAATGTATCATTCCACCATGATACCCAGTCATATGTTTCCTACATCCTGCAAGACTCCGATTGCATGGTAGCCTACATGCAAAGTGCAAAGTGTTTTGCTGTTCAAAGACAGCGTAAATAACGCCGCCAAGGGGCCTGCCATATGATTAAAAACTGTTGACTTCTATCAGCTGTTCCTTTGAAAAGCTGTTTGGCCGGCAAGTTCAGTAGGTTAGATCTATTAAATGGATTAATTAATAAAAATTATTAGCTCCCCTATTAAAATTTATGGTCAGAAACCATCCCCAATATTCACACAACATATTCCCAAAGTTTCATGCCGATCTGTCAAGTAGTTTTTTAGTCTATAGGGAACATACATACATGCATACAGACAGACATTCATTTATATATATATAGATTCAACGGGTATTTTGCACTATAGCCCACATTTAAAAAAAGTGTCATTGAATAGTAGATTCCTAACCTAACCTAACCGGGTTCAGGTTAGGTTAGGAATCTACTGTTCAATGACAATTTTTAAGAAATGCGGGGTTATAGTGCAAAAGACCCAATTTAACGACTTTGCAGGCAGTGTTATATTTGTATTTGAATTTTTTGGTTCGTAAAGTAAGTAAATGCATATGGCTTTTATTGGTGGTGAGACACTTATGGGTAGTTCCACGGTTCCACCTCACTGATTAGAGTTTACTTAAATACAGGAAAAATGTCAATCCCATTTGTTGACAAAGATGGCGGACGTTGCCAACATATGCATTCTAGTTCTAATTTACTAGGTTAGGTTAGGTTAGCTTTGGTTAGAGCCGCCATGTTGTCAACAAATGGGATTGCCATATTTTTCCTGTCGTTTCAGAAGACTCCGCTGCTTGAACCATGTACTGGAAACATGGTGGAACTACAATTTTTGGTGGGCTCCGAACCACCGGGAAGTGATTTTAAACAAAGAACAGAGTCTTTTTTGCTGGCCAATCCAATCGGTCAGCCTTAGGCCGGGTGTCCACGGACGACAATCGCAGAAGCACGTAGTGACCACAATTTTTGGAATTGTCGGTCCCGAAACGCAGCTCCGGTCAGTACATTTGAAACAATGGCAGTCGCGTCTATCGGTGTCCACGGACCACGCGTTTTGTCGTCGGTTTTTTATGAGGTGCGCTAGTGGTACTGACTCGCCGTGCATACCACTGTCCCCTAGCGTTTGTGGTAGTCGCAGCCTGTTTCCCTTGTCATCTGGACGATTTTTTCTGCGTTCTGTCCCAGTGTTTGTGCGTGTATATTATATTTTCTGTTATAAATATGGTTGAATTTGACACTGAACGTTTCATTATAGAAATTGAGTGTAGGCCGGCGCTTTGGAATTTTCATTCACCGGAATATTCTAATAAACATTCTAAACATCAAGCATGGGAAGATGTGTGCACTATCATGGTCCCGAGATATGAGTCGCTAGAAAGTGGAGAGAAGGTGGAGAAATGTATGTAAAACATTGTTGTGAAATAACTTATTCATAAGCAAAATGAAATAATGATCTGTAACTATCTAGTAGGCCTTTGTGGTGAAATATAAACACAAGTTAAATTAATGAAACAAAAACAGTAGAGTAAAAATTTACTTTTTAGCGAATTTCTTCAAATTCAGCTATTACAGCAGGTCGTGATGTGCGACTTTCACCCGGGACCATGATGGAAATTTGTTTTGGAGCCCCCAGAGTACAAAAATCATAGTGGCACAAAATGTTATATATGTAGATATATATATATATATATATATATATATCTATCTATGTGTCTGATAGCACGATAACTTTTGAAGGAGATGTCCGATTTCTACCAAATTTGGTATACACTTTCCTCTTGTGAATAGCTTGGACAAGTTCGTTAGCCAGGAAAATCCAAAAAGGTTAACCCCCTTTTCGGGGGTATTTTCCCGCCAAAATTAGGGGTTTTCAAGAAAAAAAGGGTTGTATTTGAAAATTTTAGTTCTATTGTTAGACTTTAAGATAGAGCTCATGGAGTCAAAAATTTTAAGGTATTGCACTGCCTTCTAGCTCAACAAATTTTCAAGATATCAAGAAAAAACCATTGTTGTCAAAAGCTGTATCTTGCCCTATGGAGTTAGTTATTTGGTGCTAAAAAAGTGTTTCAGGAAAAAACTTTAATCTTTTTTTTCTTGACTGTTCCTTATGGTTTTTGAGGCGCTGAATCCGAATTTCAACTCATCCACCTCGAAAAACCAGTGCGTTTTGAGAAAAGCAGCCATTTTCAAAATGGCGTCGAAAATTTTTTAATTTGTCAATTTCTGTGCAATATGAAAAAAGTGATTAGTTATCAGTATTTTTTGGTGATAAAAGCGAATATGGAGCTAGTTTTTTTTAATTTCGTGGGGGGAGGGTTTGAGCGAATTTCTTGAAATGTAAATATTGCAGTTGGTCGTGCTACTTTCACCCTGAACCTCGATATAAACTTGTTTTGGGGTCCTTGAGTACAGAACGCTTCATGTTTTTTTCCAGAAATTAAAAAAATATATAGCCTATAGATATTCATAAATATTTGAAAAAATACAGAAATTCGCTAAGTTTTGCAGGTCCTGCGAAAGGAGTATTGTTATCATTTGAAAGGCCTAATCATATTATAAAATATACAAGGTGTCCCGGAACTCTCTGGACCATTTTATTACAAATTGTTCCTTAGGTCGAGACAAATGATGTTTACAATATAAACATGGTTCTACGATGCTTGGTTTTCTGTTTGTCTGTATGTTTACAAAAAAATTCATAACTTAAAAACTGTTTGAGATACAACGTTGAAATTTTTCATAAATATTTTTGTTATTAGAAACAAATTTTCATACAAAATTCTCTAGAAAATCTTAAACCGTTCCAAAGTGGAGGCCGTTTCAATTATTTGCTGCCAAATTTTACGAAAACTTGTTATTTTTCGAAAAGATGCCAAGAGAAAACAAAGCTAGCATATTTTATGCAACTTTCAACGATAACTTACTTATCACGATTGGACAAAGTACAGTTGAACCTCTGTATAACGAAGTCGATTATTCTGAGAAAAAATTCGCTGTATTGAGAGGTTGTTTTATAAGGAATAGATGCCACCCTATCTTACAGATCTTATAATAGCAGAGCAGCAGCCGCCACATACCACATCGTGGACACCAGTGAGTGCGATTTGTGGTACGCATTCTTCGCATTCCCGGTCAGTAGTACCCACTTACCACATGCGATAGTCGTCTGTGGATACACACCCTTACAGAGAGATCACAGAAAAGCGTTGCTTTTCGCTGCAATAAGTTCGATCCAAACAGATTACTAGCCATTAGAAACAAGTTATAATCAATAATAATTCTTGTGACTATAATAATAATGATTAGAGTCTGTATTTATACAGGGTGTCCCACGAGTAACCCGAAAAACTTCTAAGGTGGTTTCCTCTTATCAGAATAATGAAAAAAGTTTATATAAACATATGTCCGAAAATGCTTTGTTACTGAGTTACGGCTAGTGAAATATTTCGCCCGATTTTCTGGGAAAAGATGGAAATAAAGCCAAACGGATTTTTTTATGGCGTTAAGTTAGGCGTTACATTTATTGGATTTTATGAAAAATGTTCTGTAAAATTGAATAGAACACGTCCCAGACCTCTAGAATCACCCATATTTGAGATATCAGACAAAATATGCAAAATTAGGTCTCGAAAAACATGCTTCATTTAGATTTGATCTACATTAACTTCGTTAAATGGGTAATAAACACGGAAATTTTATGAACAAAAATTGTAGTGAATTTAATTATGAAGAGAATGATGTAAAGTAGGTTCATAATAAACAAACAGAAAGTTTAAAAAATTAATTTTTAATTAAATCAACACATACGAAAATAAGACAGTAGCAAAACAAAAATTAAACAAAACATTTTAAGATTTTGCGAAACTGTACATTTTAATTGCTGAAAAGGCATGCGGTTTATTCGCAAATACAGTATTCATTCAATTAAATACTGACAAAAATTCACAGTATAAAAAAATTGTTGGTTGAGAAATAAGATGATAAAAATACAGCGTCAAGTGAAATACTTTCAGTTTATTGAAAATCAAGAATTGGCAGCATTTCTGCAACAATACCTGAATCCAAGTTATTGTACTGATATATGTATATGTTATTGTACTGAATCCAAGTATTGACTGATATAGCAGTCTCAATAACTAGTCTGCCAACTGTGATTTGTGCAGTGTATGTGCGGTATGTATTATTTGTACTTTATTCGTGTTTTTTCAATGTTAAGATGCCATTCACATTTTCAAATCAAGAGTACGCAGATATTGTTTTCGTCTATGATTTGCCAATGGAAATAGTCGGGCAGCTAAACCTGAATATGAAAGACGATTTCCGAATAGAACACCTGCTTACGAAACATTTGTAATTCAATAACTTACGAACAAATGGATCTTTTCCATCCGTTACTTGTACGAGTGAACGTCTTGTAATGGCTGTACGCGAACAAGATAATATCATTGACATGATACAGCGTAGTCTTCAACTTAGTAGCCTACTCGCCGACTTTCAAATAAATTAAACATATCTCATAGTACAGTCTGGAGAACATTGAAAGAAAACAACGTTTATTCATATCATTTATAAAGAGTT
The DNA here is from genome assembly GCA_948455865.1 of Conomelus anceps. Taxonomy (NCBI): domain Eukaryota; kingdom Metazoa; phylum Arthropoda; class Insecta; order Hemiptera; family Delphacidae; genus Conomelus; species Conomelus anceps. The sequence goes on along the minus strand of OX418227.1, from coordinate 20,487,722 downwards.
CAAAATCTATGTGTTGACTTAATTAAACATTAATTTTTTAAACTTTGTGTTTGTTTATTATAAACCTATTGTACACCATTCTCTTCAGAATTAAATTCACTACAAGTTTTATTTATAAAGTTTCCGTGTTTATCACCCATTTAACGAAGTTAATGTAGATCAAATCTAAATGAAGCATGTTTTTCGAGACCTAATTTTGCGTATTTTGTCTGATATTTCAAATATGGGTGATTCTAGAGGTCTGGGACGTGTCTTATTCAATTTTTCAGTTCATTTTACATAAAATCCAATAAATGTAACACCTAACTTACCGCCATAAAAAAAAAACAGTTTGGCTTTATTTCCATCCTGTCCCAGAAAATCGGGCGAAATCTTTCACTAGCCGTAACTCCATAACAAAGCATTTCCGGACATATGTTTATATAAACTTTTTTCATTATTCTGATGAGAGAAAACCAACTTAGAAGTTTGTCAGGTTACTCGTGGGACACTCTGTATAATTGTTCTTATAGAGCCTCAGTTTCGAACTACGCGAATCAGGAATAAATGGACAGTGGACAGTGTAGGAATTAGGAATACACTACAATTATTGATGCTTTTGGTATAGGAACCTATATCAAAAGCATCTATAATAAGTTAGTTTGAAGTGACTGACAATTGAATAAACTGACAAGTAATAGCAATTAAAGGAATTCGAAATTAATAAATTCTGTTCATCTATAATAATTGTTGTAGTGCATTTCGGCCCTGTCTGCTGTCAACTTAGCCTGAATTTGCGTAATTGGGAACGGAGGCTTCAATATGGACTTTGTCGCTTATTATGTCTTGTTAGAACAAAAAGGTTTTAGGTTAATATTTCTAGGAGTTTTTTTTTCGTTAGACGATTTACCTAGACGATACATTGAGAAAATATGTTATAATACTTCATCTGGGGTATTTGTCCTTTGACAGCTTGCTAGATTAAATGACAAAAAGCTACTTTTTACAGCTTACCATGGGCTCTTACTGTCACATATTAGCCTAGGTATACTATCTTAGTATGGGGTAATTCATCAAAACAAAACCTTGATAGGTGATCCAAAAGAAAGCGGTTAGGTGTATGGAAAGAGTAAATAGATTAGATTCATGTAGGCCATTGTTCAAGAGACTTGGTTTCCTAACTGTGCCTTGCTTATATGTGCATGAAGCTACTCCATAATTCAAAATGAGTTATATCTGATATAAACCAAAATCTTGGCGTACACGATTCTTATACAAGAAGCCGAGAAGATTATCACTTGATGAGTCACAATTGTAGGTAATTCGAACAAAAACATAGTTATATTGGTAGGAAACTCTACAACAAGCTACGCCAGTTTTTGAAGAGTCTTGAAGATATAGAAATATTAAAAAACGATTGAAAAAATATTTAGTTGATAGAGCTTTTTGTAGTGTACAAGAGTTCCTTTCACATCAAAATTAAGCCTCACCTCAAGTAATTGATATAGTAATTATGCTAACTAGTATATAAGATATAAGTGTATAATTAGTGTGTAAGATTGATCTGACGTGTCTTATACGCCTTAACCGGAGTCTCCAAGACGTAATCTACAAAAAAAGTTATATTCGTTCGAAAAGTAGTAAATTCCACGCCCCGTGTGTAAAAATATGAAAAAATATTGACGCTCCGTCTGCGCAAATTTAATTAATTGAATATGGACTCTGAACAGTATAAAATGAAATACTTGGAGCTAGCGGTAGTTATTCCGACTGACTGCATCAAAATCATAACATTTGAAAATAACGAACTTCCTTTTTGATGGCTCCAGATAATTATCACAATACTTCTCATACAAAATCAATGCAGATGTAAATTACTGTTCTTTGATCCAGTAGCTGTTATTCTCACACTCTCGTAAAATCCATGTTTTCACAAAGGTGAAAGACTAGTATTTGAAAGCCATACTCAAAGGGACATCATTTTCGATTTAGAGGGAATGGGTTGATGGCATCACACCCCTTCCACCTATAGAAAAACGATCAGAAAGTACATCAAAAAGAACACTCTTGGGATGCATACTGATTGGGTAATCTCGTCGTAAAGGGGATTGGTAACTAGGAACTAGCGACGGGGGGAAGAGGATGAGAAAAACAGTGAGGAGAGTAAGGGGGAGGTTGAAGAGGTAGTGGGGAGTAGTATATCAGTGGCCCCCTCACTTGAGAAGGGGACCTAACGGGTGAGTTCTCCAACATTTTAATTTTTTATTTCAACTTTTTTAAAAAGGGGATTGATACTTAGGAACAGGAGGGGAGTGAGGGTGGAATGGTAAAGTGGTGGGGGGGGGGGGGAGGATAGAAAGTTGGTAAGGAGAGGTATTGAAGTGAGGGAGCGTATTAAGTGAGGTAGCTTATGAAGTGAGGAGTTAAATAAGCTCAGGTCTTTGCCAATTTTTTCTATTGTAACTTTTTTTAACGATACCTAGGAACAGAGTGGGGTGAAGAAGAAAGGTAAAGTGGAAGGGCTGTAGGAGGGGGGTTGGCGTGGTGGTGGTGAGAGGTATTTAAGTGAGGGAGCGTATTTGTGAAGGAAGCTCAATGGGCTCAGGCCTTTTCCAAATTTTTCCTTTTAAATTTTAACTTATTTACAAAAATCATAAAGATACAAAGGTTTCGATGTCACTTTTCTACTAAGAAAATAATATTTATTTATTTATTTAAAGTTACATTCATGTGGGAGCAACAGATACATCGATCCATTTTGCTCCCATGATACATAGATAAATTAAAATAAGATGGGGCGCACGTTGAGCAGTGCGACACAGGCGCACAGGGCAGAGCAGAGCAGGGCAGAAACGTGTCGCACAGTTTAAAGCGCATGTTGGGAGGCAGTTTCATTCTACAGTGCGACGCAGGTGGATGTGCTTTTTGAGGTGTATTGTGTTTGTAAACATTTTTTCAAGATTTCTTGGTCAGTGTCAGATTCGGATGCGGAGTTCGATTCATTGCTATTGCTGTACATAATAATAATAATAAGAAAAATAATAATTTTTTATTCAACCAATCAAAATACACAATACATTTTCATATGACACAAATACATTCCAAGGTGCAAAATATATAAGTATACAATAAAATAAATAAACTTTAATTTTTTAAATAAGAAAATAAAATAAAATTATAGAATATTCAAGACAAAATAAATATAGGATATTAAACTAAAAATGATTTAAGAATGAAAAAAAAAAGATTGTTCACCCCTCTCTAAGCCAAGTTTGTGCTGAGGGGTGAGTTGCTTAACCAAAAACTTTACCCTGAACTGAAAATATCCTTCAACAAACTAAAATATAACTCATTAACTAAAAAAAAATATCTCCTTGTTCACATTTGTTACCGTATAGGCCTATTCAATGTTTTTCAATATTATAACAAACAAAGAAATTTTTACTTCACTGTGGATTAATAAGATTAAAAAAAAAACTATCATCCATCTTGATTGAAACATGAGGTCAAGAGGGGACAAAGCGAGGGAAAAGTGACTACTTGAAAAAACGGAATACACATGGTCATTCACAATGAAAAAAGAACGATCACCAGAACAGTTTAAAAATTTTTGTCGTCTTAGTCGAGAAGAGTTTGAAGAAATTACACCAGATGATTAAACCTTCAATTGTCTCAGAGGGCTGTAACGCCCAAAGGCCTGTGGGAACTGAAGAAAAACTCGATCAATTGTTCTTCCATATTGTTCCACCAACAAAGTAACGTGAGAGTAGCTAATAACGAGTGCACGAACGGCGCAGTTTCTGTGTCTCTGTCACATGTGCGACGCAGACCAATGCTGCTCTGCCCTGCTCTGCCCTGCCCTGCGCGCCAACGTGCGCGTGATTTCTGCGCTCCTACAGCGGAGCATAGTAAACGCATGGGACACAGAAACTGTGCTGCTCTGCTCTGCTCTGCGCCACCGTTGAGCAGTGCGACACAGGCGCGCAGGGCAGAGCAGAGCAGGGCAGAAACGTGGTTATAATAATTATTGTAAATACGTGCGTTCATTAAGTCGCGCACATCCAAATAAACGAGTCTGTAAGTAGTAGTTTTTTTATATTATTTCTAGTGGCTACCGCAAGGTAGCACCACTGGTAATATAAACAACAGATGCAAAGCTCATTATTGTTTGTACAGGTTACAACAGGTCTGTAGTATTGTTTAGATTACGATAAGGTAAACATGTCGTTTTCCCAAGAGCAACGAGTGTTCCTTCTTGAACAGTATTTTACCAGTACGGTATTTAACGCCTCCAGATTTTTTCCTGTGGAGTTATCGTAAAGGAAGGGTTTATAAAAATAGGCCTCATCCACTGAATGGACTGAAAATGAACATTACAACGGAGATTAACAATATTAGTGTAGGCATACTCCACAAAGTGTTAACAAACGTGCTAAAACGAATTCGTGCGTGTATTAATGAATAAAGCAGCCACTTTGAATTATGTCATTAGACATAAAATGTTGGAAATAAGTTTTTTTCTGTTAGTATATAATTCCTGGATTTCTTGTTCCATGACGAACTGCGTTGTTAATATTAACTTTTCAAGTGAATTCAACGACTTGCAGTCAAATTTTTATTAAGAATAAGTAGTATTTTACTTACACTGTAGGCCGAACGTTTTCGAGTTGTTAAAACCCATCTTCAAGGCATCCTAAATATCGATGTTGGTTTGTTGGTTAGAAGAACTGTGGTTTCTTTATAATGTGGTCAAAAAGTTTGTGTGATTTAAAATTTAACTGTTCGTTGAGGATGTTTTGTTTATTGTGTGTGGTGTGTTTGTAAATTTCAAATTGTTCCAAGTTGTTGAGTTCGTGTCCTTTAGTATATAAGTATATAAAGTTTATGAAATTTATAACAATAATAAATAAATAATACCAAATAAAATACATTACTTCAAAACCTTTTTGATTTGCGCGACTTAATGAACACTGTATAAAATAAAAGTAAGCAAGTGATAAACAATAGGTAGGTACTTAACAAAACAATAATATTACTCAGAACAAAATAAATAATTAATTAGATGTGAGTAAGAATTTTGTAGTAGTAGAAAAATAATTCTGAAGTAAGCACCTTAACACAATAATCTTCACTTTTAATTAGTTTGAAGCTTTTAGTGTGCCAACTAGCATTCAGCCAAGTTGAGTGCTTTTTGCAATGTCGTAACTAAGTTGTGATAGTAAATAGACAAAACGACAAAAAACGTCTTAAAAAGCGGGAAATTACAGCACTTTTCACTCCAGGAACTTTCCTGATACTTTTCCAATCACTGAGTGAAGAGAGTTTATGTTTGATTTGTAGATAGAAGTGTTGTTCGTTTTCAGTTACCCAATCAGATTGTTCTATTTTCATGTTCTCTTTCCACACTACACTCAATAAACATCTAGAAGTTTCTAGTAATTGAAGTTTGATCAACTTGAACTTATAAAACATATTTAAATAAATCATTTTTCTACAAAATTAATATTTCTATTGAATAGGTTGAATAAATAAAATACTCTGTTCTCTGTGATGTTTTCCATGACGAAATACTTGATGAACAATCTAATATAGAAACTGACACTGTATTTCTATTTAAATTATGATTTTTACCCACTTATACAGGAGATACTGGAGGGATGCATTTCACTTCTAAAGAGAAGCTTCATCAGCATTCTTCTTCTCCCCCTCCACCTCCACCCCCTCCTTCTCCTCCTGCTCCTCCTCCTCCTCTGCTTCCAGCATCAGGTTGATGATGCTTCTTTTTGAAAGTGAAATGTACCCCTCCAGTATAAGTGAGTAAAACTCATAATTTCAATAGAAATACAGTGGCAGTTTTGATACACTCTGTTCTCTGCTGTAAAATCACTTCCCGGTAGTTCGGAACCCACCTAAAACTGTAGGTCTAACTCATCAATTACCATCATCCAGCTCATTACCCTCGCACAGATTTCAGACCTATGTGGGCTTCCTCTTGAAAAGATTACAAGAAAAAATAGAAATAAAACATTTGTTTGGTAAGTTGCTGTAACTTACTGAGATAGGCCGTGTGTTACAAGAAGAAAATAGCCGTGTACCAAATGAAACGTACTCTCGCTTTGCTCCTAATTTTCACTCCACTTCAAGATCTCTATTTTTACTTTTATGTTCCTCTTGCGAATTTTTGTAAAACAAACAAAACTTTTCAAGATGTTTCTCGAATGTGTGTAATGAGAAGTGGGTGGATGAAGATCGCACCAAGCTTCCTGTGTTTTACAATCCAAAAAAAACCGGCAATGTATTTTATTTCTCTGCTTATTCAAATTGATTCAAGTGTTTATATTGTGCTAGCAAGCTGCTCGATTTAATTGAATCGGGATACCTGGAACGTGACATACCTATTTACAAAGTTAATTTTTAGTTTCTTCCTTCTGTCTTTTTATTTTTCATTTATTTTATTTTTTTCTCACCAAAGTCATTACAACTGGCAATATACATTTAAGAAAATACAATAAAATATAAAAATTCTAACACATTAAACAAAATAACAGTAACATATGGAGTGAGAAATGACCTAACCAACTATGGTTTGTCACAAAGTGATTGTGACGAAGGGGGAAGAAGGGGGAAGCGGCGCTCGCCCTCCAACATCCCCTAGCGATCGCGGAGATTGCGGGAGTACCGACCGCGCATCTGGTTCGCGCCGCCCCCGCTCAGGGCGCATCGTTGCCACTCCCCCCCCCTCCCTTCTACCCGCAGAGGGGAGTATTTAAGCGGCGGAGTGGCAACTGTTAATCACTTCGTCTCGGGAGCTCTCCCAAAGCAGAACAAAAGTTCGTTCTTGAGGTGAGCTTCCCCTAGGGTACAGCAAACGAGCTGTAACCCTGAACCGTTGCAGCTTGGTGCATCAAGCTGACATCGAGAAGTCGTCCGCCCCTTCCGTCCTCGACCTCGGTGAGCTGTTACAGACAGCTTGCTTCCTGTGCTTGCCGTTGCAGACAGCAAGCTCCTACCTCGACTTCCTTCATCCCAGGACCCCCCAGTAAGCAGTTTCAGACTGCTTACTTCCTCTGCTCGCCGTTTCAGACAGCGAGTGTCCATCCTCAAGTACAGCAAGCAGTTTCAGACTGCTTGCTTCCTCTGCTCGCCGTTTCAGACAGCGGGTGTCCTTCCTCGACCCCAAGTCAGCAGTTCCAGACTGCTCACTTCCTGCGCTTGCGGTTGCAGACAGCAAGCTCCCATCCTCGACCCCAAGTAAGCAGTTTCAGACTGCTTACGTCCTCTGCTCGCAGTTCCAGACTGCGAGTCCTTACCTACCCTGACACCCTCGGGCTAGCAGTTTCAGACTGCCAGCCGTCATCTGCAGTTACAGACTGCATACCCAATCCTAACAGCAAGCCGTTGCAGACGGCTTGCTTCCTCCTCGCAGTTCCAGACTGCGAGTCCTTCCCTTCCCCATTACCCTGCACCCTTGGGCTAGCTGTTTCAGACTGCCAGCCGTCATCCGCAGTTACAGACTGCGCACCCAATCCTCACGGTGAGCCGTTGCAGACGGCTTGCTTCCTCCTCGCAGTTCCAGACTGCGACTCCTTCCCTTCCCCATTACCCTACACCCTTGGGCTAGCAGTTTCAGACTGCCAGCCGTCATCCGCAGTTACAGACTGCGTACCCAATCCTCACGGTGAGCCGTTGCAGACGGCTTGCTTCCTCCTCGCAGTTCCAGACTGCGAGTCCTTCCCTTCCCCATTACCCTACACCCTCGGGCTAGCAGTTTCAGACTGCCAGCCGTCATCCGCAGTTACAGACTGCGTACCCAATCCTCACGGTGAGCCGTTGCAGACGGCTTGCTTCCTCCTCGCAGTTCCAGACTGCGAGTCCTTCCCTTCCCCATTACCCTACACCCTTGGGTTAGCAGTTTCAGACTGCCAGCCGACATCCGCAGTTACAGACTGCGTACCCTCCCTCCACAGGGGAACTGTTTTCGTGGGAGGAATCACCCTACCCTCAGGACGACTTTGGACCGATCTCCTCCGCCCCGACCTACACCGACTGAGTACAGTCCATCAGGAGCAACCCCTGATAAGTCGTCACCCTCTCTCGAGGAGACATCGAGAGAGTTTGTGACAACTTTGGCGCCCAACGTGGGGCCTGAGGTGGTCCAACCCAGAAGCACAATGAGTAATTGTGAAGAAGAACCCCAAGACCCACAGATTGACTCTGATGATTCATCTGGGGCCGGTACTGATGTACGAGTCTCGTGGATATACAGACTGAGAAAAGAGGAGGCTATGGGTCTTGCTGAAGACTGGGGGTTGGTGACTGCTGGCACAGTGGAAGAGCTAAGGAGACGATTAGTTGACCACCATCGTAAAAAGGCCACTGCTCGCCTCCCCAGCCAAAAACCCAATACCAGCCAAGCTGGAGGAGATACAACTCAACCTATATATGCAAGAGTTGAGACAGAGCCACACTCAGAAATTAGAATGTTTGATTCTGGGGTAGTGTGCGACAGAGTTCGAAGCTGGAAACATACTTTCGATGGGACTACCGATGCCCCTAGTTTTTTAGAAAGGCTAGGTGAATTACAAACCGCTTATGGTTACACAGGAGAACAGTTACTGGTTGCTCTGCCCGAACTACTACGAGGAAGACCCACCTTATGGATGCGTAATAATCGGCATCAATGGAACCAATGGTCTCAATTTGTAAAAGACTTCAAGGCCAGGTACTACCCCAGATCTTATGATGAAGACCTGGATAGCCAGATAATTGCTAGGAAGCAATCTGAAGGTGAGTCAGTAGATGACTATGCTGAGGTGCTACAGACCCTAATGCGGCGTCGTGGTGGGTACGACCACACAAGACAGTTAGCTAGAATCTATCAGAACTTACAACCTAGGTATAAGTTGTACATCAGACCAGGTGAGGCTCACACCATTGAGGAGTTGTTGGATATAGCCAGAGGGTATGAGCTGATCAAAGCTGAAGAGCGGTCTATGAGGCAAACCTCTAGAGTCAAGAAACCGGAAGAGCCATATAAAACACCTTCTCCTAATGCCTCAAACCAGGAACGAAAATCAAACAATGTGAAGCCTTCTACCCCACCTCCAGAGCCTGTTTGTTGGCTCTGTAAAAAGCCTGGTCATTGGAGGTCATCATGCCCACAGAATGACTTATGCAAAAGCTGTGGAAGGACACAAGTCAACTGCTTCTGTGATAAGGTTCCTAAGAAAGCCAACACAACAGCAGTTGTTAGAGCTGTGAGGTTACTCCCCTTAGAGGCCCAGTCACCCACGGATGCTCGTTTGTTCATAGTGACCCATATTGCAGGAAAAGGATGCAAGGCACTACTAGATACAGGAGCTGAAGCCAACTATATGAGTACAGAGGTCCTCAAGGCTCTAGAAGAAAAAGGGCCTGTCAGAAAAATCCCTTTGAAGCAGGGAGCTATCATGGCCAATGGTACTAGTGCTGAGGTTATAGTACAAGTGGTGACTAACTGCACAATAGACGGTATTAGTCTACCATTGACAGCAACAGTAATGGAAGGGCTGGGACAGGAGTTACTCCTAGGCATACAGTTTATGCAGGACTACAAAGTAACAATTCGTACTCACCCTTTTCAAGTTGAATGGGTTCCTGGTCAAGCGGCACCAAAGAGCCCCCCTTCTTCAACTCGGTCGCAACCCATCCAACCAAAACCAGGAAACGACCTGGCCACCATAATTAAGGACAGGAATAACAAGACACCAGATGCCCGAATCTACACCCGGGTTAATATAGCAGGGAAGAAGCAAAGCGCACTGGTTGAAACGAGAGCACAGTACTCCTATCTTTCAAAAGCAGTGTCAGAGAGTATAGGGAGGAGTGACTGTATCCGACCTAGACCAATATCACACAACCCACAACTTGCAAATGGAACGAATATGCAGGTGTTAAAAGAGTTGAAACTACCAACCATAGTGGATGGGAAAAAATGTCGCTCGACAAAAGGACCAGGGCCCTCCACCCGGCACCCGAGCCGGAGGAGAAGAAGGCCCCAGTGCACAAACACCAGCAACATGCCCTCCCCGCGGCACCCAAGCCGGAGGAGAAGAAGGCCCCAGTGCCCAAACACCAGCAACATGCCCTCCCCCCCGGCACTCGAGCCGGAGGAGCGGAAGGTCCCAGCGCCGGAACCTGCTAGGCAAGTTGGCCTAGTACAGGCAATGGAGGTGGAGAACGACCTGCCGGAATCAGTGTGTGAATTCCAAAGGTCACGCATTATTTATAAGCCCTACAACCGCCCTGGAAAGCGGAAAAGGGCGGGACGACTGCGGGTGAAAATTGTGGGCCCCGAAGGTCGATTCGTATGGCAAAAGTTTGCCGATTGAGCCTTCAGGAAGAATTTCCTTTCCTCCTTCCCCCCCCCCCCCCCCCTCCTTAGTAGGAGTGGGGTGTCACAAAGTGATTGTGACGAAGGGGGAAGAAGGGGGAAGCGGCGCTCGCCCTCCAACATCCCCTAGCGATCGCGGAGATTGCGGGAGTACCGACCGCGCATCTGGTTCGCGCCGCCCCCGCTCAGGGCGCATCGTTGCCACTCCCCCCCTCCCTTCTACCCACAGAGGGGAGTATTTAAGCGGCGGAGTGGCAACTGTTAATCACTTCGTCTCGGGAGCTCTCCCAAAGCAGAACAAAAGTTCGTTCTTGAGGTGAGCTTCCCCTAGGGTACAGCAAACGAGCTGTAACCCTGAACCGTTGCAGCTTGGTGCATCAAGCTGACATCGAGAAGTCGTCCGCACCTTCCGTCCTCGACCTCGGTGAGCTGTTACAGACAGCTTGCTTCCTGTGCTTGCCGTTGCAGACAGCAAGCTCCTACCTCGACTTCCTTCATCCCAGGACCCCCCAGTAAGCAGTTTCAGACTGCTTACTTCCTCTGCTCGCCGTTTCAGACAGCGAGTGTCCATCCTCAAGTACAGCAAGCAGTTTCAGACTGCTTGCTTCCTCTGCTCGCCGTTTCAGACAGCGGGTGTCCTTCCTCGACCCCAAGTCATCAGTTCCAGACTGCTCACTTCCTGTGCTTGCGGTTGCAGACAGCAAGCTCCCATCCTCGACCCCAAGTAAGCAGTTTCAGACTGCTTACGTCCTCTGCTCGCAGTTCCAGACTGCGAGTCCTTACCTACCCTGACACCCTCGGGCTAGCAGTTTCAGACTGCCAGCCGTCATCTGCAGTTACAGACTGCGTACCCAATCCTAACGGCAAGCCGTTGCAGACGGCTTGCTTCCTCCTCGCAGTTCCAGACTGCGAGTCCTTCCCTTCCCCATTACCCTGCACCCTTGGGCTAGCAGTTTCAGACTGCCAGCCGTCATCCGCAGTTACAGACTGCGCACCCAATCCTCACGGTGAGCCGTTGCAGACGGCTTGCTTCCTCCTCGCAGTTCCAGACTGCAAGTCCTTCCCTTCCCCATTACCCTACACCCTCGGGCTAGCAGTTTCAGACTGCCAGCCGTCATCCGCAGTTACAGACTGCGTACCCAATCCTCACGGTGAGCCGTTGCAGACGGCTTGCTTCCTCCTCGCAGTTCCAGACTGCGAGTCCTTCCCTTCCCCATTACCCTACACCCTTGGGTTAGCAGTTTCAGACTGCCAGCCAACATCCGCAGTTACAGACTGCGTACCCACCCTCCACAGGGGAACTGTTTTCGAGGGAGGAATCACCCTACCCTCAGGACGACTTTGGACCGATCTCCTCCGCCCCGACCTACACCGACTGAGTACAGTCCATCAGGAGCAACCCCTGATAAGTCGTCACCCTCTCTCGAGGAGACATCGAGAGAGTTTGTGACAGGTTACATGTACTAGGATTGATTCTATGTTCGTATTGTAAACTTTGTACTGATTTGTTGAAGGCCTCAAACTGTAATGTCCTACCATGTTATTGTTTGTGAGTGGAAAACTTATTTTATATTTAGCTATGTACTTGATAACATTTTTAACGCCTTAGAGTCAAAACTTGAAATTCCGGAAAAAGAAGGTTTGTAGGAAAAAGCCTAGGTTTATTTAATATGCTTTTTATTATTAACTTTTGTGTGGTAAATAATTAATTTAGGTGATTATTGAAACATCCACCTCAGATTGCTATAGCATACTGTAAAAGAGATTGAACTATTGCATAATAAAGCATTTTTAATTGATTAAAACTCAGAATTTTTTTAACTTGATATAATTTGTAGGAGAGGAATTTCATTTTTTTGCACAAGACTTTAGTATGAGCATCCCATTTGAGGTATTCATCTATTATGATACCTAGGTATTAAACAAGGACAGTTACAAGAGTTGGGATCAGAATTGCAACCTTTAGGAAGTTTAAGTGATTTATTTCTGTCGGGTTTGCCAGTTTTTGTGAAAGAAAAAGTTATGTAATTTGTTTTATTTATATTCAGACATAAGCTATTGTTATCCAACCAGGTTTTTATTTTAGAAACATTACGTTTAGCTTTGCCAAAGACTTCATTCCATGAGTTACCAGAGAATATTGCTGCTGTATGATCATTTTCTTTTTCTTCTCATCATTCTCCTCCTTCTCTTCCTCCTCCTCCACCTCGTCCTCCACCTCCTCCTTCCCCTCCTCCTCCTCCTCCTCCACCTCTTCTTCTCCTCCTCCTCTCCATCTTCTCCTCCTCCTCCTTGTCCTCATTCTCCTTCTCCTCTTCTTCGCTTTCTTCTTCTCCTCCTCTCCCTTCTTCTCCTTCTCACCCTCCTCCTTCACCTTCTCACCCTCCTCCTCCACCTTCTCACCCCACTCCTCCTTCACCTCGTCCTCTTCCTCATCCCTTTCCTCTTCCTCCTTCTCCTCATTCTCCTTCTTTTCTCCTTCTTCTTCTCCATCTTCTTTTTCTTTGAGACATAGTATGTCTAGACTAGTTTTTCGACAGTGCACTAGGTTCATTCTATCACCGACAATTAACAAAATAAGAACGTTTTTACTTGGGATTATTCAATGTATTCGTATCAATCTCAGTATTTCTTTAAAATTTTCTACTCTATTATTATATCATATATTTTTTTACTACGGGTTGCAGTTTTTCGCTTCCAACCACCGCTCACCCTAAGAAGTAGCATATCTCTGTTAATTGTTGGTCAATCTTGGAAAATGAGGTATCGTTGGATTTGCAATAAAAATATCTAAAAAATGTTATCCAGTCAAATTTTGATATCATTAGCCATTATTAATTTAATCCTATTCAAAGATTTTAAATGGCCGCCATTTTGTTTTCTAAGGTCGGAAAATGTTGATTAATTTTTTTAAGATTGTTTTATTTGTTATAAAGCTGTATGCAAAATTTCAAAATTATACATTCAAAGGTGTTCGAATAAAAAATAATGAGTGAAAAAACAAAATGGCGGCTGTGTGAGTAACTGGGGATTTTAGAAAATTTTCATTACGATATTTACTTTTGTTAGTGGTCCAGAAACACTGCCTAGAAGTATTGGTAGAGAGTTCTGAAACATCCTGTACGACACATTCATTATTCACTATTACAATATTTCACTGCAATTATCATATTTATCTTAATGAATTCATGTTTTGTATCATATTTACTGTATATTTCTTTATGATCTACAGTATTCTATTATATAACATATTCTATTCTAGATTGTAAATCTTGTAAAGCCAGTGGCGTACCGAGGTTTTAAGCGCCCTGGAGCGGAAGTGTCTAACGATGCCCCCCTCCCCCCAAAAAAAATCAGTCTTACACTCAACCACCCGATTGGGCTGATATTAATATAGTGGTCATTTAATGAACCAGCGGCTTTTTTTCCGCCTCTAACTATGCCGTATTTGTTAGAGATGCGAATCTCCAAGGAATGATTTTTCGTCAGGCCAGATTCTGCTTTTATCAATTTCCAAACAGCTTGTTTTGGATTTTTTCACTTTTCTATAAATTTATTTGCAGTTATTTTTTCGCATTTTGCAAGTCATCCTTATGAAATTTTTTTTATATTTTGGAAATAGGATTCAAAAGTGAAGTATTTCAGTCCTGTTCTTAATATAAAAACCATTGAACTTCTTGTGGATTTATTTTTCAGAATAAATTCAAAGTATTCATTCAATTACTTGAATTTGTTATACCTTTTGCCACCCAATTTAAATTGTTTTGGCTTTGCTACTTTCGACTATTTGCTACTTTTGACTCGACCGTTTTGCATTCTGTCTGGTTGTAACGCATTTACGACTGAACGCATGAACAGATTTATTTTAAATTTGACATGAATTTTCCTTTTAGTCATGCGCAGCGATGTTTACATACGGTTTTTTAAAATTGTGTTGCATTCCACCCTTTTGGCCTTCATTATAGTAATACATTTTTTTGTAAGTAAAAGGTAATTTTCTCTCAAGAACGGTGCGCCCCTCAGAGCCTTGCGCCCTGGAGCGACTGCTCCACTCGCTCCATTATCGGTACGCCACTGTGTAAAGCTGTTATTTTTGGTTTTGCATAATTATGTTATAGGGACTAAATCATGTCACTTATCAATAATTAAAAGCTCAAAGCTAGGCTGTGCTACTACAGCTGTACCCAGGGGCTCAAAAAAAGCAAAACTAGTAAAAAATGAGCACTTGAATCAGATCTGTGATCATGCTCCTGAATTGAGATTTCTGATCTTATTCCAACCTTGGTTTTTCTTAGTTTATCTGATTTTTCACACAATATTTAAAATCTCATCTGTTGTATAACTTGACTTGAAATAATTTTTACTTTACTTTACTTTAATTTGGTGCTTGAGACCGGAAAGCATAGTGGGAGATCATAAACAAACATTTCCCAAGCGTCATGTTATGAAACTATAACCATGCTATTTTTATACGAGATCTATATTCTCAACAAACTTAAAACTAATTTCAGAAACAGGTCGAATTGAGTACCTTCTTCTGTTTTGGTAGTCGATTAAAAAAGACAAACTAAGATCAAAACATTGTACCCAGCTGGCAGAAATACTCACACACAGACATCTAAACAAACTCACACACATGCAAATGTTGATGGCATCGATACTGTAAACAAATACTATGGAATATAAACAGTGAATTGATTTTTTAATTCACTAAAGTAGTTCTGAGATAGAAGTCTGCTTCATTCTTGTACCATAACCTTGAATAGAAAGAAATTTGGAAAGACAGTGGAAGAGAGAGTGAGAGAAAAGATTGAGAGAGAAGGAGACGGTGTTGTGAGAGTGAGCGTGATAGAAAATGATGAGGGAGAGAGGAAATGAGGAAGATAAGGGAGAGAGAGAGTGATTTAAATAGTAGAGAATGGGTAAGAGAGAGAGAGTGAAATTCAGATTTAGGAATCCAGAGAGCGGTCTGCTTTACTCTTTTACTAAAACCTTGTACAGAGATAGAAACTTGGAAAGAGAGCAGAAGAGTAGGAGTGAGATTCAGATGATTTAATTTGCGCAAAATTTACAATGTATATGAATGAGATTCAATTTATGTTAAGATTAATTTTAATAATTTTTTTGTCCCTTTTGAGATTTAACATTAATTTTTATGTTTTAATTTATTAAAAAAAGTATTATTAAAATTAGCAACTGTCAGATCCAATAGTGGAGAGAGAGAGAAGAATAGAATAGAATGGTTTTGACTACAGTTGGCACACCTGGAGTGCGACAAAGTAAAATGAGTGGCGAAGTCGGCTGGAGTGTGGCAAAGGAAAATAGTGCAGGAATCAACTGTTTTGCGTACTGTAATGAGTGTGCATGAATAGCCAATTTGTTGGATAACTGTTGGAAAATACTATTTTTGTTACACTTGATAGAAAGTAGCTACTTTCCATAGATTGTTATGTACGGAAAGTGCCTCTTCAACATATTAGATTGGAAAAATCTGCTAACAAATAAGGGCCTTATAGCTGTACAAGATAGGGAAAATCAGCTTGATAATATTCAATACAGGTATTGAGTCATAGTTATTGATTGAGTAATGTAATGAGTTGACTATATCTATACATATAATAAATATTGGTGAGTCAATGGAAAAGCTTTTGCTGCACTCCAGCTGTTTTTTCCTATCTTGTATGGCTATAAGGCCCTATTTGTCAGCTGATTTTTCCTATCTAGTACATATTATGCCTTTCTATCAAGTGTAACAATAAGTATTGTACATTAAACGGCTGTAAACTTCTGCCAGTTCTTGCATATCCACGTTTCTGAACTCAGCTGTCGCCTCGTGAATGAACTATTATATGCTAGACTGGTAAAACGTTTCTTTCCAGCCTAGTAACGTAATATACTATTCCAGAACTGAATCATGATGTTTGTTGCAGATAAATGAACCATGCAGCCACTGATGAGAAACAGCAATTGGTCAATGATGGCAAACACCAACTATCAAGACCTGCACTACCATGGAGACTATGACGACGATGTATCCCGCCAGTCCTCGCTTGGTAACCATGACGACTGCCCCGCCATCATGAAACTGATCAACTTGGACTTCTTTCACGTCTACTACATCCCAGTCATCATTTCTGTGGGCCTTGTGGGTAATCTTCTGTCATGTGTTGTCTTCTTGAGGACTCATCTGAAGATGCGGAGCTCCAGTTATTATTTGGCAGCCCTGGCAACAGCTGATTTTGGCTTCAATGTTACTTTGCTGCTGGTTTGGTTGGGCAACTTTGGACTGCAAATGTTCAATGCTGATGGATGGTGCCAAGGTGTGGTCTACTTCAGCTCTGTGTGCAGTTTTCTCAGTGTTTGGCTGATTGTGGCGTTCACTGTTGAACGGTTCATTGCTGTTCAGGTGAGTTGTTGTTCACTTCAGTTATTGTTCACGATTGAACGTTTTTTTGCTGTTTGTGTAAGTTAGAATAAATTAAATAATGAACAGTTCTTTACTGTTTGTCAGTGTCTTAACTAGAGGGTTAGTCTCAGTCTGGGGGTGACCAATGATGTTATGGAGAGGGTGGGCTCCAATCACTATAGGTGTGCAGTCCATTGTCCAATCCTTATATCAGTTGAAATTAACGATAAGTAGTAAAAAATGCCAATACCTTCAAAACAAACCTAATTCAAATGAAGATAGGGCTATAAACGTGTTTGTAAACGATAATAAAAAAAGACCAGGAAGAAAACATTGCATTTCTAGGAGTTTTGTTGGATAAACGTTTGACCTGGGCTCCATGCATTGAGAAAATATATTGTAAAATTTCATCTGGGGTATTTGTCCTGCAACAGCTTGCTGTATTAAATGAGAAAAGGTTACTTTTTACAGCTGACCATGGCCTCTTACTGTTACATACTAGCTATGCTATCTTAGAATGGGGTGATTCATCAAAACAAAACCTTGATAGGGTGTTTTAAGATACAAAAGAAAGCTGTTAGGTGTATGTAAAGATTAAATGGATTAGATTTATGTAGGCCGTTGTTCAAGAGACTTTTTCTCCTAACTGTACCCTGCTTATATGTGTATGAAGCTACTTTATATGTAAAAAAGAGTGATATTAACCAAAATTTTGATGTACACAATTATTATAACACAAGAAGCCGAGAAGATTATCAATTGTTGAGTCACAATAGCCTATTTATATTGGTAGGAAACTCTACAACAAGCTATCACAGTTTTTAGTCCCAAAAATATAGAAATATTTAAAAATCCATTGAAAAAATATTTAGTTGATTTTTATAGAGCACAAGAGCTTCTTTCACATAAAAATTAAGCCTCACCTCAACTATTTTTTTTTTTTTTTTGAGGATGAAGCCCACATAGGTCTGAGACCTGTGCGTGGGTAATGAGTTGGATGATGGTGATTTATGAGTTGGACCTACAGTTTTAGGTGGGTTCCGAACCACCTAATTGATGTTGTAATTGGGGTAACTAGTGTATAAGATTGTGTAATTGTTACATGGCTTGTCTTATACTCCTATACTTGACTTATACTAGTGTCTCCAAGACGTAATCTACAAAAACATTAATTCAATTATGACTGATTATATGTATGAACATTTACTTATGTCTTGCATATTTTGGTCTGCCAACTACCTTATTATGGCAAAGAGAATGTTTTAATACCTTATGCATGTCAAAACATAAATATGGTAAGCAGACCGGTCATGTTTATTTTCTGAAGCAAAGCAAGTGTAATTTTTCCTTTCAAATAACTTCAACAAAAATAAACTTGCCACTGAGTAGTTTATTTGTTAGCAATTAATAGTATATATACGTAAGACTACTTCATAGTGCTTTCATGCCATCTTGAATCTACTCTTTCCCCTTCAAATAATTTCATGAAAAATCTGTCACTGAGTATTATAAGTTATTAAAAGTATACACATGTAAGACAGCATCCACAATACCTACATCATATGAAATCCTGTATTATATGGCTCGCTTTGTGGTACATAGTCTAAATAAATTGAGTATATTCAACGTTTGCCTTGCGTAATTAGCGTAATATGCGTAATTAGGAACTTCTCTGTTGACCTAATTCCCTCAGCCAATTAGATCGTACTTCATTTTGCAATTACCTTTCTTGTTGAGCTCTTTCCTGGCAACCCCAATTAGTATTATGCGCAATTTAATGTAATTGCAAAGCCCTGTAAATCACGTTACAAATTTCTGGAACAAATACACATATCATATAGTACACCTACAATTTACATACTACATTAAACCAGTGGCGTAATTATGGTGGGGGGTGATCAGGGGAAAAATCCCCCCCCCCCCCCACAGAGACCCACAGATTAAAATATATTTTTAAATTTTAGCTGGTCTAGTGAGACAATTTCTGGAAGAAGAGTCAAAGAAGATGTCTAAAATCGTTAAAAATGTAGTCATGTAGGGATTATTTTTTTTAAACTGACTTGAAACGTTGAATAGGATGAATTTATGCCTAGTATCGCATGAAATGCGATTTTTAAAGGGTTTTCAAAACTTCCTAGGGGAGTACCCCCGAACTCTCCTCTTAAAAGAAATAGCCATGCACATTGTCTCAATTTATTATTATAGGATTCCTTTTTCACCTCCTGCTATGTATTCCAATGTGGCTAGAGCCTAAACTCAACATCATCTCCTCCACCATAACCAACATAACTTCCCATTTATTATTATTATTATTATTGTCATTATTATTATTATTATTATTATTATTGTTGTTGTTATTGAAACATAAACCTCTATGGAGTAGACTGATCCCTTATTTTGAATTATTGGTCGATTTGGAAAAAATTCATCGATTGACATTTCAACTTTATGGAATTGCAAGTTACAATATTAATTATCTTGTTGGTCTCTTTCAATTTTCAGCTGTTACATAAACGTAAGTTGAAAATATTTATGTTCACTGTTTCAATTCAACACTGCTTGTCATTCTTGAGCCCAAAATTGTTTTTCCTCTCTGTATTTCTGCACCACGTTCTCCCTCTTATTAATATTTTCAAGAAGGCAAATAGACTCATTTCAACAAATTGTTCAAAGTTTTTCTCAGTTAATATCCACCCGAAATTTTTTCTCTGGATTTTCCCCTGGGAATTGAAGGTAGTAAGCTGATACTGCTTGAATTTTAATGTTACAATTTTAAATATTAGAGTATAATTTCAATATATTTTAATATTAGTAATAGATACAGCCATGATTTTCAAGCACGGCAGTATTTTAGAACCAATTTGGCTTATTTTCCTTTTGATTTTCATATTTAACTTTTGACTATTTTTTTATTTTTCTCAATAACTATTTTCTTATAAACTGTACTTTATGAACTGATACTTTCACCCAGCGGACAGGGGGTTTCCCTTGCTGGGTGGTGCCAAGAAATGTTAATTTTATTGCGAAATGTTTTGATAATTTTTCTTTTGTATAACTTATTAGGAGTTCGTTTTATAGATTTTTGTATTTGTTTTTTATTGGCAATAAAGATGTATTTTATTTTAATTTTATAATATCATATGATATCGCTGATATCGATATTTTTGTTTTGATAATATTGGAGTATCAATATTAGAACTTGATGTCAATTATTGTTATTGAATATCGAAAGATGTGTGATATCGCAACAACCCTACTTTAGAATGATTATTGTTATGGTTTCTATATCTAAAATAATGCTGGCAACTCTTAAATGTATCACTCTCACTTTATTTACACAAATCCACAACATGCACTGATAAGTAATGTCTTACACAAAATAATGTAATCGAAAGCAGATAAATCAATATTGTTCAACTAATAAAGAGTTTTCAATATTACTGAAATTGTATGGTTAATTGTATGGACAGTATATTAGGAGTTCGTTTTATAGATTTTTTGTATTTGTTTTTTATTGGCAATAAAGATGTATTTTATTTTAATTTTATAATATCATATGATATTGCTGATATCAATATTTTTGTTTTGATAATATCGGAGTATCGATATTAGAACTTGATGTCATAATTATCGTTATTGAATATCGAAAGATGTGTGATATCGCAACAACCCTACTTTAGAATGATTATTGTTATGGTTTCTATATCTAAAATAACGCTGGCAACTCTTAAATGTATCACTCTCACTTTATTTACACAAATCCACAACACGCACTGATAAGTAATATCTTACACAAAATAATGTAATCGAAAGCAGATAAATCAAGATTCTTCAACTAATAAAGAGTTTTCAATATTACTGTACAAAAATCAATCACTAAATGTCAAAAGGCCGATCTAATATTAAATAATAACAATTCAATAAACTGTCCAATAATTAAAGGTGAAGCGTTTTCCATAACATTTGAAATTCTACAAGCACTACAAGTCACTGTATAAAATGTCAAGTAAGCCTGAATAATAGTCTGTCACAAGACATCAATTAGCACTACAGACAAAGAAAGTTCATTAACACGGTTTGTAATAGCGCCAACGGGATTGCACTGTCTGTATTAACGTAAACAGGAACTGTCACTATACTCTAGCACTTCAACAACAGACGTTTGTTTATCACGGTCTGTATAAGCGCTTACTGGTAAACAGGAACTGTCACTACTACCACTTGTTGTCAATGTAGAACAACAACTGAACTCATTTTTACAAAAGTCTCCTATTTATACATTTTTCGTAATTGAGATATCTCCATTTTTCTATCAACTTCTACCAAATTCTGAAATAAACAGATAGGACTCTTGCATTTTCCATGATATTTGATAAGATCAATAAATTTCTATAAGGTTCTAATTGAATATTCTACCAAATTCTGAGTAAATTTCATAAAAGTGTCAAAAGAAGAGTAATTAATTGCTTAGAAGTTTATTGACACAGCAGATAATGCTATAAATACATAATTTATTTATTTCGAATTCCTTTAGGTGCTATTGTTTATACTGAAGACTTCCGCAATGGCGGATATTGACAACAGTATTCAACAGCTGATGGAAATCGATGAATGCTACTGTTGAAAACTGTTGAATAATCAGCTGTTGAGTACTGTTGTCAATATCCGCCATTGCGGAAGTCTTCAGTATAAACTAATAGCACCTAAAGGAATTCGAAATTAATAAATTCTGTTTAAGTAAATTTGTCAGTTTGTTCAATTGTCAGTAACTCCGAACTTTCTTGTGCTATAAATACGTTTTTCTCTTTATTTTCACAACACTATTCTGCCTCTGTAATCAATTTCGTTACATAGATGTTCAATTTTTCATAGTTTTTTCTCTGATTTGCAGTACCCCCTCCACCGACCCCACATGTGCACAGTGGAGCGCGCCAAGGCGGTTGTCTCTCTCCTAGCAGTTCTCGCTCTCCTTCTAAACGGCTACTCCTTTTTCACGGCGGGCGTTCGCCTGCACGAGGGCGATCAGTTTTGCGAAATGAACGAAAGCTATCGTGAAACGATGCGAGTCATCAACATCATCGACACCATTGTCACGATGATTGTGCCGCTGGCGCTGATTGTCATCATGAACACCATGATCACCAGGAACCTGTTAAAGTTTGGCCGTCGCCTCCAACAGCAGAACAGTGCTGGCAATGGCAGTCTGGCACCACCGCCTTTAGCTTCCGATTTCAATCTGGATCAGATTAATCAGGTTGGTGGAGATGAGGACAAATTGATTTTTCTTCTTCCTTATCCTGTTCTTCTTTTGTGATCAAGAAAAATTTAAGTTCTCTTGAAAAATCTTGTTCTGCCTTCTCTTCTTTTCTTCCTCACCCCCTCTTACTCATTTACATCATTTAAATCATGGTGTTATTTTTCACTTATTCACATCTCTCTCATCTTATTCACTTATGCCCGGTTTCTGAGTCGTTCATTAAGTTTAGTGGATCATTAACTCACAGCTGGAGCAATGGGTTAACATTGCTCTAGCTGTGAGTTAATGATCCATTAAAATTAATGAACGACTTAATGCCCGGTTTCTGAGTCATTAATTAAGTTTAATGGATCATTAACTCACTGCTGAAGCAATAGGTTAACATTGCTCCAGCTGTGAGTTAATGATCCATTAAACTTAATGAATGACTTAATGCCTGGTTTCTGAGTCATTCATTAAGTTTAATGGATCATTAACTCACAGCTGAAGCAATGGGATAACATTTTATTACAAGCAATGGGTTAACATTTTAAGTGATATTTTATTACATGGATCTTTTACAGTGTAAATGATAAACAATTTATTTTCATTTTAATTTATATCTATTTTTATTTTCTTCAATTATAATTTATTCTAATTTTGTATTTCCGTTCAATGTGCAATGGGTCTGTCAAGACCTAGTACAGACAATAAATAAATCAATAAATCAATCTCCTTCCTCACTTTTTCTTCTTCAAATTATACTTCTTCTTACTCCTTTTCTCCTGTCTTCTTCACTCCCTTCTTGTTCAACACTCCTTCTCCTTCCTCTCCTCTTCCTCTTGTTCTTCTTTCCTTCTCTTCCTGCTCCCCTCCTTTTTAACTGACTTCCCAAAAGAACAAGGTTCTATATTCGACCTGTTTTTTTTTTCATGTTTGTACATCAATCATTCGAACAATATTGAACCGATTTTGATGATTTTTTTTTTTAAATGAAAGAGCATCGCTCAGCGGTGGTCCCATCCAAGTTTCGCAAGAATCGGCCCAATACCTAGCCCAATATTAAACAAAAAGGAGCATTCTTCGATGTCTTCATTTCAATCAAGTTTGAATAGGATAGTTCCACACATAACCGCCAATCGGATAACTGGTGTCGTTTACCAGGCTGATCATTGTATCATATGGAGCACTTCACATCTAAATGATTTTCGAAATCATATCATGCAATGCAATTATGCCGGGTAAACGACATCGGTTACCCAAAGCTGCTTCAGTGTGAAACAAGCCTGTCATGTCCCGTTTTGACCAATCACATGAAATAATTTGAATCGAGAATAAGAAGAATATAATATTTCTGTTCATATGTTCATATGAAAATTGTAAATAATCTAGTTGATGTTATGGAGTCATAGGAGTAAGGTTATTTAGTTTCAATCATGAGTTGGAATGAAAAATGTTTTTGAAATCGTTAATATCAAAAAATAATTGAAAAATATTCTTCAAAGTTATTAATTTTTCGACAAACTCCGAGAATTTGGAAAAACAGCTGATCTCTGAAGTATTTTTAGTTTCACTGCTTTGATGGATTGAGAATATTTTTTCGCGATTAAATACATGTTCGCACAATAGGCTATTTTGAGGTTATGTTTGATGATGCTTGTACTAGCTCAAAGTTTATGTTTTTTATATTAAAAATATATAGACTAATATCACGAAAAATATCGTACGTAAATCGTCCGGGAAGATGTTTACCATACTCGTATGATAATACAGCACTCGACTTCGTCTCCTGTGTTAACTTATCATACTTTCAGTAAACACAATTTTCTGCACTTGTAACGTAATATAGGCCTACTATTTCAGTGTAGGTACTGTATATTCTGAAAGAGACCACATCAAAATGAATCAAAAGCCATTTCACTTTTAAGAAGCCTTTCGCTTTTATAATTTTCCTAAATACAATATTCCACATTAAATAAAGAGTTGTAAACTTTTGATTAGTTCATCTTTTCTTATAGGTGGGTTTTTAGTTACTTAAGTTTGGATGTTATAAGTTTATTATTGGCTTGCTAATTTGATAAATATTTCATAATGTAGGCTTTAAGAAATTTCTCATGTTTTCAAAGTTTGAAAATGCCACTAAAAAGCTTAAAAAAATCAAATTTTAAAACAAAAAAGAAACCGACTTTAGTGAAATGATACTTGAACATTAAATACTCACGTACATAAAGGTTAAAATAAAGTATTTACTTTAAACTGAGAAAATTTTTAATTTCATACAAGTAATCTTTTGAAGTCGGCGCCAAATTTCCCATAAACTTCTAAAATATAACAGAACTCTGTGATGTTTTCCATGACGAAATAATCGAACAATCTAATATCAAAACTGACACTGTATTTCAGTAAAAGTGAGTGTAAATCACATATATTTGATTGAAATACAGTGCTAGTTTTGATATCAGATAGAATTTCTTATCAATCACTTCCCGGTGGTTCAGAACCCACCTAAAACTGTAGGTCCAACTCATCAATCACCATCATCCAACTCATTACCCACGCACAGGTCTCAGACCGATGTGGGCTTCTTCCTCAAAAAAAAGAAGAAAAAAATGATATTAACTATGCTAATGACAATCTAAGTGATGCAATTACATGAAATGGTGAAGTTTGGACAAAGATTCGTCCATTCATGACACTAACCAGAGATTATTAGATTACATTATTCATGATAAATTTACAATTTTTTTTCAAATGCTTGCTTACATATATAATATTTTAACATCACATAGAAAGTAGACCTGGTTGATACTATTTACATTTTGTTGAAAATATTAAAAGTGATCTAATGAGTAGAGCTAATGTAATTAAATTCAGAGTGATTGATGCAGAGAGAAATCAGAGTGATCAGAGAGAGAAAGTGTGAGAGAGTGAGTGAGTGAGAAATGAGGGAAGGTGAGTGAAAAAGAGTGAGACATGACGAGAATATGAAAGCAAAACAAGAAAGAGCAAGAGAATGTGAAAAAATTCTCCTCCACTCCTCTCTTCTTTTCTGCTCATCCTCCTCTTCTTATCCTTTTTCTTCTTCTACTACATCTTTTCTTCTTTTTTTTCTTCTACAATTTTTTTTCTTCCTTCTCGTCCTTTTGCTTCTCATCCTCTTCCCATTTTTCTTCTCCTCTCTCTTTTTATTCATTTTTTCTTCATCTTCTTTTCTTCTTCATCTCTTTCTTTTCTTCTTCTTCTTTTCTTCTTCAGCTTCTTCATATTGTTTTTATTTTCCCTTTTTTCTTCTTCTTTTTCATCTCCTTCTACATCCTCTTCCTCCTTTCTCTTCTCTTCCTCCTCCTCTCTCTTTTTCTCCTTCTCCTTTTTCTTCTCATCCTCCTCTTTTTCTCTTCTTCGATCTACTTCCTCACCTTCTACTCCTTCTTCTTTTCCTTCTCCTGTTCTTCTCCTTCCATGTCTTTCTTCTTCCTCTTCTACTTCTTCTTACTCCTCCTCCTCTTCTTCTCCTTCATTTTTCTCCTCATTCTTCTTCTTTTTTTGTCTTCTTCACCCCCTTCTTGTGCAATACGTCCTTCCTCACCTCTTCCTCTTTTTCTTCCTCCTCCGTTTCCTCCTCCCCTCTTTTTTCTTCTTTCTGTTCTTTTTCGAAGAAAAATGTATTTTTCTTCCTCCTCTTCTTCTGAATTTTTCTCCTCATACTTCTTCTTCTCCTGTCTTCTTCACCCCCTTTTTGATCAACACTTCCTTCTCCTTGCTCTCCTCTTCCTCTTCTATTTCTTCTTCCTCCTCTTCTTGGTTAATTGGATGGTCTCGAAGATGAGTCATCAAAGAGTTACATGGAGGCAAAAGGGAACCAGTTACTCAACTAATTATTGAAAAACCCCCAACCCAATTTTTGGAAGGACGTCTTCCGATGATTAAAATTATCAATAAATGATTGAAACACTGATAAAAGAAAAACAAATTTTAATTGGCAATTATTGACAAATTAAAGGTTTTTTGTATCTCCTGAAAAATTCTTGAATTCCCTTTATTCCTTTTTACCCAGAGTACGTCCAATTATTTTTATTGAGCTTATAATGGATAAAATTATGATTATTCATTTATTGTACAATAGCATCATTTATGACCTGATAACAAATGGGAGAAGAAGAATAAAAAATTAGAAGAAGGAGAAGAAGAAGGAAGAGATGGAGAAAAAGGAGGAGGAGAGAAGGAAAAAGGAGAGGGAGGAGGAGGAGAGAAGGAAAAAGGAGAGGGAGGAGGAGGAGAGAAGGAAAAAGGAGAGGGAGGAGGAGGAAAGAAGGAAAAAGAGAGGGAGGAGGAGGAGAGAAGGAAAAAGGGAAGGGAGAGGAGGAGGAGAGAACGAAAAAGGAGAGGGAGGACGAGGAGAGAAGGAAAAAGGGAAGGGAGAAGGAGGAGGAGAGAACGAAAAAGGAGAGGGAGGAGAAGGAGAGAAGGAAAAAGG
>OX418227.1:20099511-20461055 GCA_948455865.1 Conomelus anceps | reverse complement strand
CAGCTGATATAAGTCAACAGTTTTTAATCATATGGCAGGCCCCTTAGTGGCGTTATTTACGCTGTCTTTGAACAGCAAAAGACTTTGCACTTTGCATGTAGGCTACCGTGCAGTTGGAGCCTTGCAATATGTAGGAAACATACGACTGGGTATGATATATTTTTTCTTCTCGTATAACAGCTCCGTTTTTTATGATCAGCGTCAGCGTTTTATCTGTCGCGTCAAAGCTGCCCTTATAACATGGGCCTAAGGGCCCACCATATAATTAAAAACTGTTGACTTGTATTAGCTGTTCCAGCTGAAGTAAAATTTTCCTTTTTTTGTGTCCTTCAGCGAGGACTTTTTGAACTCCCAAACATCACAGGAATTATCTCGGGACTATTCTCCATTGTGCCTGGAAATTTCATAAAAATCGGTTCAGCGGTTTCGGAGTTTACTGGAGACATACATACATTGATGCGCACATCGCCTTTTATATATACAAATCACTTTTTATTATACTTAATTAAAATATTAGAAATGATTAGTTTCTCTCAAACAAATATGTTATAAAAAATGTTTTAAAAAACACTTTTAAGTGGAAATTATGTCTCATGTTATGGCGTGAGGGCCGTTTCACTCTGTTGTCAAGAGCATCGTCAGACGACCCACAGTACACTGTGTCACAGTGTACTGTACTGTGAGTGTAGTGTACTGTGGGTCGTCTGACGATGCTCTTGACAACAGAGTGAAACGGCCCTTACGCCATAACGTCAGTAATAATTTCCACTTGAAAGTGTTTTCTAATTTTGTATTATGCAGAGTGGCGCAAAGAGAACGCAAGTATTTTAAAATGCTATAAGTAATTTTATTTTAATTCTATAAAAAAGAAAAAAAAATTTATCAACACCAAATCAATCATCAAATAACCCAATTTGAGAATTGGTATTAAAAATTTCAAAGCACTTGTCAATTTTAAAAAAATTACATCAGAAAGATGGCTCTATCCCATTGAAACCATATTTCTGCTGAGTCGATCCCCAAAGCTTTAAGTTGTGGCTGCAAAAATGTGCATAGAATTTCCATATAACGTTGAGAACTAATTGTGACAGTTGCACCACCCTCTTCAAAACAAAATAACGTCCAACGATACCAATTTTTGAGACCTCACACCAAACCGTAACTTTAGGACTATGCAGTGGGTTTTTATGCATTTATTGTGGGTTGTTAGCAGCCGAAAAGCGGCAACTTTCGAATTTTTAATATTAATTTTCAAATTGGGTTGTTTGCTGATTGTTTTAGTATTAATAAAATATTTGTATAATTAAAATAAAATTACTTATAGCATTTTAAAATGCATGCGTTCTTTTTGCGCCAACCTGTATTAGTGGAAACAAGATGGATTTTCAACATCACAAAATATGTTATTCTTATGAATGATAACTTAATCAATATGAAGGCTCAACCAGATGAATAAGGCGGCCCGAAGGTTATCATGAAATCTTATTTCAATAATTGCATATTATGATGGAGAAGCTCATTTTAAAAATCATAATGTTTCCTACAGAAGAAGGCCTGAGTGCCATTACTTTTTTATTTTCAAATATCCTTTAAATGCAAGCAAATTTTGAAATTCCTTACACATAAATCGTTGGGTATTCCTTGAAGGAAGATGCGTCCAAAATTTCATAGAATTTGGTCCACGTGTTTACTCGTAAATGCGTTACAAACAAAATTAACAAATTATGCAAATTAATGCAAAGGTACATTAATACAAACAAATTAATGCAAAACGGTCGACTTGAAACAGAGACCTCTCTTCGTTTGGCGTATATGCTTTCATTGTTCCATGAAAATTCACAGAATTCACCAAGCAATAAATTCTCTCACATAGCTAAGCCACAGTGATGCATGTCTTCGCCCCCACATTCCTCTATAATTAATGACTTTCTCTCATGGTGCTAATTTGAAAAGTTTTACATTCCTGATTGTGCTTTTAATAAGTTTAGAAACGCTGATTCGTGCATTCCTGTTTTACAATAAGGGTGTTTGCAAAGTGAGGCATCCAATACTCGATGATACTCTCTCTGTATCGCAGAATAGTTATGGAGAATAATCGATTGTCAACACATTTACTATCGATAGTTTACCTTTATACAACAAAATGCAAATACTGTACAGTGAAGCATCCAATACTCGATGATAATCTCTGTATCGCAGAATAGTGATGGAGAATAATCGATAGTCAGCCAATCGATAGTTATCGATAGTCAACACATTTACTATCGATAGTTTACCTTTATACAACAAAATGCAAATACTGTACAGTATTTTATTTATAATTTTCTGTTAGCAAGCCAATATTCACAGCGTTGAAGTGTGATAAATCTAAAAAGCCTGATCAAGTTGTAAAAAACCGGAAAAAATATAATCCAGCCTTCGTGGACGAGTCGCATGTATATAACTTACTGTATATTAATAAATGCATTATAAAGTTATGATTTATTTTATGGTAGGCTATATTTAGTTTATTATCCAGTGCAGTTGATTGACAGATACTCGTTTCATACTCGATACTCTTCCTCCATCACCACATCATCTTCTTCCTTCTTCTTCTTCTCCTCCTCATCATCATTATCCTCCTTCTTCTTTTCCTTCTCTTCTCCTCTTCCTTCTCCACTGCTTTTCCTCCATCCTCACATCATCAATTCTCTTTCTCCTTCTCCTCCTTTTCCTTCACTACCTCTTCCTCCTTCTTTTCCTTCTTCTCTGCTTATTTCTCCTCATTCCCCTTATTTTTCTCCTCCTCCTCCTCCTCCTCCTTCTCATCCTCTTATTTACTTTTTCATTTCCTTTTACTTTTCTCATATCATTTTACTTTTTCTTCAACTTTTCGTTTTCTTTTTAATTTTCTACTTTTTCTTCTTCTTCATCCTCTCTTTTGTCTTCTTTTACGTTTTTTTCTCCTTCTCCTCCTTCTCCTTCTACCCTCCCTCTTTGTCATCATCCTCCTCCCCCTCCTCCTCCTCCTTCACCCACTCCTTCTCCTCATTTTCTTTCTCCTCCTCCTCCCCCTCATCTTCCTCCTATTCTTTTTCCTCCTCGTCCTTTTCTTACTCCTCCTCCTCCCCCTCATCTTCCTCCTATTCTTTTTCCTCCTCCTCCTTTTCTTACTCCTCCTCCTTTTCCTTCTTTTCTTACTCCTCCTTCTCCTCCTCCTCATCCTCCTCCTTCACTTCCTCCTACTCCTTCGCCTCCTCCTCCTCCCTCTCCTCCTCCCCCTCCCCCTCCCACTCCTCCCACTCCCACTCCTCCCACATACACAACGTCAAACAGGTGACGAAGCTTTGTGAAGAACACCTCAAAATTCTTCTCATTCACAATGAGACCGAAATATCATCTACTCATTCATAAACACCTAACCTTGGATCGTGTTTCTTTTTTGTAACAGTAGCTACTAAGAAGTAGAAAATAGAAACGAACAGGAAGAAGAAATGAAGACAGGATAAAAGAAAATGCAATTGCCGCCTGCCACAGTATTGACCTTTCATTCTGAGAAATTGAATCAATTTCCGGTTCAAATTGTATTGGAACGATGATGGATCAGCTGAAAACCATAAATCACTTTCATTGTTCACGTTGAATTGGCAGTTACATTTCAATTTTCCCAGCGCTCGAGAAAAATAATTACTTTTCAGAGATGAATGACATCCCATCATAATACCAACCTTCCTCGGGTCTATACTATATCTCATTTCTCCACATTTCTGATCTCGAATGAAAAATTCCCGGATTGATTCTCGAAAGTCTGTTCAGGTGAAATATGATGATCTTCCAACAGGGGTTTATGATAGCGATATTGATTTTGTGGATTGGGTACATTTTTTTAACAACTTATTCTCTAAGAGATTTTTGTTTATTTAAATGATTTTTATACATCTATTGTGGGTGAATAGAGTTTATTAAAATTATTGAACTCCTTTTTCCATTAAAATTGCAGTATTAATCAAACTTTTTAGAATACTCTTTGACATTGCAGTTAAATAAATAAATGAATAAATAATTAAATAAATTGATTAAATAATTAATAAATGAGAGCACAAAACTTTCGTATTCCAATATTTTGAACCATATTCTAAAAGGTTTAAGAATTAATTTTTCTCATTTTCATTACTTTGAATGAATATGATAAGAATAAATATTACTTTGAAAGAATATGATAAATATATTCTTTGTTTTTATTGTTCCACAGTGTAATATTTAAGAAAAAAAATTCACTCACACATTCTTTAAATATCGATTTTAAGTTCAAATTTCAATGAAAATTCACTTAAATTGTTTAAGCTTGTAACTTTTGGTATATTATCTATTGCCAGTACAAAAAAATAATAACAATAATTTTCAAAATAACTTTCTGGTCAAATGGCTCCAGTTTTACCGAGTTAATAGCTTGTGACTATTGTAACTTTTGACACTTTTTGACTATTTTACATTTTTTTTAGCTTGTAAGTCTTTGAGATATTATTTTTCGGTTTGAAAGTTCCATAAAAATATGATATTATTTACGGTATTCAGTGTTTCGTTTTGAGTGACTTTCAAATGAATTGCAAAGTGAAAAAGAATAATATTATTATTTTCGAGTGGAGTATTTTGGTAAATCTAAATTTTTAGCATTAAAATTAACCTCAATGTTTTGATAAATATGACATATTTAAAATTTTGTTAAAGGGCAGACTTTGGACTTAAGTCTGTTGCGCCTTCACATTCATTGTAATTTTGTCACAACAAATAAATAAATATTATCTATTGCCAGTATATAAATACATAATAATTTTCTAAATATGTTTCTAGTCAAATTATTCCAGTTTTTTTGAGCCAATAGCTTGTAATTTTGACACTTTTTGACTAATGTAACATTTTTAGAGCATGCAACTTTTAAAATTAATATTACCAGCTGAAAATTACATTTTTCCTTTCTAGTCCAATAAATAACTCCAGTTCTTTTGATCTAATAGCTTGTGACTACTATAACTTACGACACTTTTTGACTATTGCAACTTTTTTAGAGCTTGTAACTCTTTAAATATCATCTATTGCCACTACATAGAAATAAAGCAATTATTTTCAAAATATTTTTCTAGTTTTCAATTACAATATAAATACATAATAATTTTCTAAATATTTTTCTAGTCGGATTACTTCAATTTTTGAACTAAAAGCATGTGCCTATTGTAACTTTGACACTTTTTTTAAAGGTATTGCAACTTTTTTAGATCTTGTAACCTTTTGAATATAATCTATTGACAGTACATAGAAATATTATAATTTTCAAAAAATTTTCTAGTCATAATGACTCGGTGTTTGTTTTTTTTTTTTTTTTTGGAGCTAATAGTTTGTGACTATTGTAACTCTTGATACTTTTTAACTATTGTAACTTGTTTTATTATTGTAAATTTGTCTAGAGCTTGTATCTTCTTTTTCCAGTCAAATGGCTCCAACAAAATTCGTTGTGGATCTTCCCAGCAGTCATTTCATTCGTCCAATAACAGAGCGTCGTCGAGCTCCAGCCATGTCCAGGTGCAGTTACAGCTTCCCAACGCAGTTACGACTCGGTTAACTGCCAAATCCCACGAGAATCTGCCTCAAGTCACCCGTTGCATACGTGAGTACATCTCGAACGAATTTTTAAAATAAATTTGGCTCTTGAGTTGTAAATAGTCGATAAATTGTCTCAAAAGTCGTCAAGATGTCTCAGTAATTGCCGAAATGTCTCAAAATTGTCTCAACGCTCGTAAATAGTCGTCGAAATGTCACAATAGTTGTGAATTTTATTTTACGGTCAAGTCAAATAAGCGTACATTTTGGGCAAGAAAAGGAAAACATTCCATCTCAGCTGAAAATTGGGATGTATGACCAGAAAAGCATGCTGAATAACATATCAAAAGTACCCAAAAATCCTTCGGCCGCCATTTTGAAAAAAAAAACTGTAACATTTTCTTACATTATTTCCGTTTTCTTCAAATTTGAGACCGAACTAAGCCTTGGAGAGAAAACGTTACACTTTTTTTTCAAGAAAAAAGAAATTGATACTAGATTCAAAATTATGTTTACTTTCTCTGAACTATTGGACTGTGTTAGTGCTACGTTTTTAAATAAATTGAGTTCCTAAATATTAATTTTAAGTTATTAATATATAATTTTCGTAATATTTTTGTTTTGGAAAGAATCAGTAATTGTATTCAAAATGAAATTCTTAGTTCAAGTTGGACATAACCTAAAATTTGGATTATTTTTA
The DNA here is from genome assembly GCA_948455865.1 of Conomelus anceps. Classification (NCBI taxonomy): domain Eukaryota; kingdom Metazoa; phylum Arthropoda; class Insecta; order Hemiptera; family Delphacidae; genus Conomelus; species Conomelus anceps. Next base: position 20,454,781 of record OX418227.1, on the reverse strand, counting down.
AATTTTGGATTTAAACATTTGTAAAGAAAGCAGTAGTGGGCTATGTTTGTAGTATCTTTAATTGATTGTGTTTTGTGTTATAAATAAAAAAAAATAATGAATACACCTTCAACAAGTTTCAAGTTGGAATTTTTCAAAATTTGGGTAAATTTCCTGGCGGAATTGATAAATTGATATATGAAAAGATCAGCTGTACAACTGGTATGTAAAATATTGACTGACTAATAGAAATAACAAACTATGTATTCATTCACGTAAATAAAGCCTTACATTAGACAACTAATTAAGGTCTTTTATTTCAATTTATTTACGTGAATCACTAGAACATATCGTAATGTCTAGAGCTAGAAAGAAGCATCAAGACGACTACGAGAAACAAGACTCTCAAAAGGAAAATATGAATATGCAAAACGTACTAAAACCATCAAAGCTCGCAATTAGCCCAAGTGACTTAGGAAGTTCATTTGTTTCATCAGATGTGAGAAACTTTTTGACAATGAAAGGAGTAACGATGAGTAATTCCAGCCCATACAATCCAAGAGGTAATGGTCAAGTTGAAAAATATAACCACATTATATGGAATACAATCAACCTAGCTCTCAGAACTCGTAACCTACCTCTATCCAACTGGGAAGACGTTTTACAGGATTCACTTCATCCCGTATGATCACTTCTTTGCACAACAACCAACACAACTCCACATGAGAGAATGTTTCTTCATCCACGTCGCTCAACCTATGGATCATCACTTCCATCGTGGCTCTCATCACCTGGACCTGTTTGTTCGAAGCAGTAAGTACGATCCAAAAGTTGAAGAGGTACAATTGATAGAAGCGTACCCAGAATATGCCCGCATAAAGCATCAAGATGGAAGAGAAAGTGCCATTTCTTTGCGTCATCTAGCTCCCAAATCACTCTCTTCCAATAATATTGAAGAATATGATTCTGGGGGGAAGATTGATATATGAAAAGATCAGCTGTACAACTGATATGTAAAATATTGACTGACTAATAGAAATAACAAACTATGTATTCATTCACGTAAATAAAGCCTTACATTAGACAACTAATTAAGGTCTTTTATTTCATAAATTTTTATTTTATATAATTAAAACGGTTGTATCTTACTAATATCAGGACCTAAATTTGTTATTTAAACCTCTTCTGGGAAAAATGAAGTTTTCTACAATTTTAAACTACTTCGACCTTTCTATCTCCAGTAGATTTTTTTGTTGTATCTATTCAAAACATTTCTAGCACTCCAAAAAACAACAAACCTTCGTTTGAGAGCTCAAAAAATGGAGTTTGGTGTACATTTCTAAGATTTTGTTCTTGAGATTCTGCACTATCGGAAACACCATCCGGTCGCCCAGAAATGCAATGGAATTTTTTAGAGGGGGGCCAGAAGGCGCTCCGAAATTTGGGTCCCCATAACTACGAGTATTAAACGATTCATTGTATTTGATCAAACTTGAGAAAATTTTACAGTTTTTTCATTATGGCAGCCGAAGGATTCTTTGGGACTTTTGATATGTTATGCAGCATGTTTCTCAGATTTTCAGTCATGTTAGTATTTTTCTTACACTTTTTGCTAATTTTCTATTAGTATAGTAAATATAATAAGTTATATAAATAACAGGACTAAAAGAGAAGATTTTATACAATAGGAAGCATAGAGAAGATTAGCACTGTAATAAAAAAATCTAAATGCGATTGAATAAATGTTCAATATAATGTGATATGCAATGTCAGTTAGTTTTCAAGATGATAATGTTGCTTTGTAGAGAGATACTTTATTGTTCCTTCAAACCTCAAAGCGTGAAGGAAACGTTCTAAAAGCGTTTCAAGATTTTGATTGATTGCTTCACTTCCGTCCGTATTTCACTGTCAGGTCCTCAGATATCTGAGAGATGCCAAATCCATGGATAAATTACTCGGATTTCAACTGTCATACCACTGATATGAGCGTTAAAGCTTCGGTTCCCTAGAACACGGATTTGGACTAAAAGCACAGCGGACAGGGCCTCATATACTGCACTATATAAACTCGATTTCCATAGAATTTTTTTTTTTTTAGAATGAAGCCCACATAGGTCTTATACCTGTGCGTGGGTAATGAGTTGGATGATGGTGATTGATGAGTTGGACCTACAGTTTTAGGTGGGTTCCGAACCACCGGCAAGTGATTTTACAGCAGAGAACAGTGTCTTTTTTGCTGGCCAATCTAATCGGTCACCGTTACAAACAGGTCCTACGAGAACACAGCTCATCTCTATCTGATATTAACCAAATTCTTGACTTACACGATTATAATACAAGAAGCCGAGGAGATTATCACTTTCTTGGTAAGTCACAATATAATTCAAATGAAGATAGGGCTATAAACGTGTTTATAAATGATAATCAACTAGACCAGGAAGAAAACATTGCATTTCTAGGAGTTTTGTTGGATAGAAGATTGACCTGGGCACCATACATTGAGAAAATATGTTGTAAAATTTCATCTGGGGTATTTGTCCTGCGACAGCTTGCTAGATTGAATGACAAAAAGTTACTTTTTACAGCTTACCATGGGCTCTTACTGTCACATATTAGGTATGCTATCTTAGTATGGAGTAATTCATCAAAACAAAATCTTGATAGAGTGTTTAAGATCCAAAAGAAAGCAGTTAGGTGTATAGAAAGAGTAAATAGATTAGATTCATGTAGGCCGTTGTTCAAGAGACTTGGTCTCCTAACTGTACCCTGCTTATATGTGTATGAAGCTACTTTATATGTAAAAACGAATGATATTAACCAAAATCTTGACGTACATGATTATAATACAAGAAGCCGAGGAGATTATCACTTGGTGAGTCACAATAGTAGCTTATTCAAACAAAAACCTATTTATATTGGTAGGAAACTCTACAATAAGCTACCGCAGTTTTTAAAGAGTCTTGAAAATATAGAAATATTTAAAAAACAATTGAAAAAATATTTAGTTGATAAAGCTGTACAAGAGTTTCTTTCACATCAAAATTAAGCATCGCCTCAACTAATCGATATAGTAATCATGGTATCTAGTGTATAGTTGTTGATCTGACTTGTCTTATACTCCTTAACTGGAGTATCCAAGACGTAATCTACAAAAAAAAAAAAAAAAAAAATAGCATGGCTCGAACGGCGAGGTGGACCTACCACGCGTATTATTATTATTATTATTATACTCATTTGTCTTCTTCCACACATAATCTGATTTGAATAATAAGTTGGAATTATACATATAATTTTCAACAACACGCCATCTTGAGTCTTGATCTGTTTCGCGAGTTATCAGGCTGATAACCTATCAACATTACGAAAGTGGAAACACGCTTGAGATGAAGCTTTTCACATTGAGCGTGCGTCCACTGTTGTAGTGTTGTAGGTTGAAATCTGGTTATTGAGATTTCAAAAAAAAAATCTTCCACAGCAGAGGAGTTGAACCGTGTCTATTCTTATAATTAGGAAATTTTAAAAAGATCTCGAAGAAATTAATAAAAGAAAATAGAGAAAAATAAGACTGTTTCTACGCCCAATTACAGTAAAGGGAAGAATTCTAGAAGACAACCTAGCAAACCCTTCTTAAAGGTAAACAACCCAAAGTCTGAATTCTGTTGTTTGACGGAAATTAAAAGAAAATAAAGAAGGAAGGAATTGAATACCACCAATTAAATCTGCTTGTTCACCACCTTCCGCCCCTCTTCCTATCCCCTTGAAGTTTAAGAGTAAAGTTTCAGTTTTGGGGGTCATGGAACCGCCATTCACAAGAATTATTATGATTGAGAAATAAATTGGCGTATTACCTGTCAAAAGACTGGCTCAAAGTGAGATTAAAAATAAAGAAAAAGAACCTTATCCTTAGTGAAATTTAGATACTCAGTAGAAGTTCAAAAATCCCTGGTCCTGATATAAAAATAATAATAATTGATGATAATAATAATTTATTTCTCTGCAGAAAATGTACAATTGTTCAAACTTAAATTTAGAGAAAAGCAAAATGATTCCAAAGTGCAGCAAGAAAAAAAATATTTGCAATCATAACTACTATAAAACAAAAACATACCTATGCTATAAACTAAAAATCAAAATTTATTAATTTTGAATTCCTTTAATTGCTATTACTTTTTACTGAAGACTTCCGCAATGGCGGATTAAAAAGGTAATAGCAATTAAAGGAATTCGAAATTAATAAATTTTGTTCATGTATATTTGTCAGTTTATTCAATTGTCAGTCACTTCAAACTAACTTGTAAAAATCAAACTTGCCAAAAAAAAAACAACAAAAACACTAACAAAATTTCTGCACAGATTAGGTAACTCCCGAGGAACGCCTATTTGTTGAATATAACAAATAATAAAATTAATGAATACTTTCTATTTTGTACACTGATTAATAAGAGAAAAACTACACTTAATTGATGACAATAAACTAAACTATTTTCATCTAATATCAAAACTGACACTAAGTATTTCTATTGAAATTATGATTTTTACTCACGAAATACTTAATCTAATATCAAAACTGACACAGTATTTCTATTTAATATTATATGAATTTCACTCATACTGGACAGTATGGAGAGATGCATTTCACTTCTAAAGAGAAGCTTCATCAGCCTGCCGTAAGGGGTCATGTTTTGCTGAGGTTAGGTTTTTTATGAATGTACTGATTCAACATTCACAGACCACCTAAAAACAACACAGGACATTCTTACAAAAACATCCAGACTTGGAAATTCTACATACATTTCAAAAATGCCACAAACTAAATACAACGGAACAATGCGAAATATTCAAACACTGTAAACAAGACAGAACCCACTTACTCAATGACCAAAGACAATAATTCTCAATTATATAATGGCCGCTCATCCTAACCTCAAAAAAACATGACCCCTGGCGGCAGACTGATGAAGCTTTTCTTTAGAAGTGAAATGCATCCCTCCAGTAGGCCTATAAGTGAGTGAAAATCATATATTAAATAGAATATAGTGTCAGTTTTGATATACAATTGTTCATCAAGTATTTCGTCGTGGAAAACATCACATATTTTCATCTGTTTGCTATTCTCGATCACTTTTGACTCCCATTGGTTAGCTCCTCCTACTAGTTGATAAATAGAACTTCACCGGTACCCAAGACGTTTTATTGATCTATTCAAATTCTTTTTTCTGAGGATGAAGCCCACATAGATCTGAGACCTGTGCGTGGGTAATGAGTTGGATGATGGTGATTGATGAGTTGGACTACAGTTTTAGGTGGGTTCCGAACCACCGGGAAGTGATTTTACAGCAGAGAACAGTGTTTTTTGCTGGCCAATCTAATCGGTCACCGTTACGAATAGGACCTACGAGAACGCAGCTTATCTCTATCTGATTGAACAGATAGGCCTACCTGCCACGGCTCGTCGAAATCGTAGAATTCTCCACAGGAAGTGGCTATAAAGAACTGTTTTATGTGTCTGACAAGGCCAGAGAATGACTGATGAATTTTAATATTGAAAATCAATACGAATGTTACTGTAAATAAGTTGTTTTTTAAATTCACAACCAATTCTCTAATTTATTGTATATGTTCTTATAACAAAAAATGAAAACTCTATCCAAACGATATATTCGGAACCCACCTAAAATAGTAGGTCCAACATGGTCTCCATAACATGGCTCAAATGGTGAGGTGGAACTACCAGTAAGGGTCTCCCCACCAATAAAAGCCATACGCTTCTTATTATTATTAATATAATATTCAATATAATTATACATTTTTTAATATATAGCGCTAAGATCACACTAAAAAATATTTATAAATAATATTTCTTCAAAACACAATGATTATTATGGACGATGTAAGTAAAGATAATGTTAAACTGACGGACTGATTTGGTTATCGAATGTACAGTCAGGTTTTGAAAGAGCGGTTACAATATTTAAATGTAGCACAGGCTGAAGTTCAAAGGTTGTTGATTTGGCTGCAAAATGTTTGTTTGTATTTAGGAACACGAAGTATGGGTCAAACAGTACACTCAGAAGTGCTGGGATTGGAAAATGTGAGTGGGTCAGATTTTGATCAATCATCAAAGTATCGGGATTGGCTGGCAGGAGAAAGAGCTGAATATGGTTTGTTTCTGAACAGCAGTTTGAAACTGTAGAACTTGATTCCAACTGCGCAAATACAAAATGCTGTTTAAAAGCTTCATTTTATACGCAATGAACACTCAATCAGTCTGGTATGTATTGAAACTAGACTATTCGGCAGGATTGCTTCGCTCGCCTTGAAATTCTTCATTTTATTTCAAGCTAAGGGTGCTTAAACAGTGGAGCATCCAAAACTGAATGTTAATCACTATGACAGAATCTAACACATGCTGTAAAATGATGTGTGATAGATTGGACTTACGTGAATACCACCATTAAACAGCGTGCATTTGATTCTGCGATGGTGATTATCAATCACTCTACTGGATACCTCATTGTGCAAGCGCCCTAAAGAGACTAAAGAATATTCCTCAAGAAAGCATAGTAAAACATTAGAGATGCAAAACATTAAAGATGTAAAACAAGAAAATAGTAAAACATATTCTTTTTCAAGTTCTAAAGTGACGTAGAAATGTTACAGGAATTGATGAAATATTATTAAGTGACATTTATTTATTCATTCATCGTTCAATTACATCAAATTTTTGAGTTTCATTCATATGATTGGTGACATGTCAGTATTACTAAATCTAATAGTCTTTCGATTACTATACAGTATGGTCATATACAAATTTAAAAACATAAAAAAACAATCATTCTAGACTGTATTCCGAAAAACAAATGCATGGATAATAACGTTTATATTATTGAGTCTACTTAATTAAATTCTGTAATCTAGTACATGGTCTTTTCAATTAAAAATTTTCTGACTGCTTTTTTGAATACTTTTACTGAATCCATATCTCTGATGGCTGCTGGTAGTTTATTGTAATATCTCATTCCGGCGTAGAAAGGAGTTTTTTCTAAAAATGTGCGCCTATGGAGTAGAAAAGCAATAAGATTTCCATTTCTTGTATTGTACTCATGGTTATTCGCGCACAATTGAAATTGGTTCATATTTAATTTAACAAAAACTAATAATAATTGGTAGATGTAGATAGATGGCAGTGTAAGAATGTCAAGGTCTTTAAAGTATGTTTTACATGAATCTCTTGCTCTTAATCCACAAATTACTCTCAATATTTTCTTCTGGATGACAAAAATTTTGTGACTATCTACTGAATTTCCCCAAAAAATTGTTCCATATCTCAAATGGGAATAAACATAATTATGCATAATAAACTGCCAAAAGGGTGATTCTGTCAAGAGAGTGAGATAGTGAATTACAAAACAGGCACGATTTAATTTTTTGTTAGGTATCGAATTTGCTCTTTTCAGGAGAAGCACTGACCTATTATAAGTCCTAGGAATTTAGTTGTTGAGGATGTTGTTAAACGGTCTTCTATTGTTGGGAGTTGTGCTTTATTTACGGCTGTTAAATTACGGGTTGTGGTAAACTGAATCAAATTTGTTTTATTATAATTTAAGGTTAGACCATTTGCTTCAAACCATTCTGTCATTGTTGATAGTGTACTTTTTAATTTATTTGCAAGTGCTATCTCACTAGAGTCTGATGCTAAGGCAGTTGTGTCATCTACATACATAATTAATTTTGAATCAGTTGATGCTTTAGATACATTACAATACATTACATATTTATTGCCAATAAAAAAAAATATAAAACGAATTCTTAATATAAAAATAAAATTTGTAAAACAATTTTGCAATAAAATTAAAATTTCTTGGCACCACCCAGCAAGGGAAGCCCTATCCGCTGGGTGAGAGTACCAGTTGATAAAGTACAGTTTAAGAGAGAATAGTTATTGAGAAAATGAAAAAAAAAAAATAGTCGCAATTTGAATAAGAAAATCAAAAAGAAAAGAAGCAAAAAAGGAATTATAATATATTACTGATGTTGAAGAAAAAATTACCTATTATCCAATTATTTTTCTGTTCCGTCTTGTGTCTAACCTGTGAGAGAACTAAACAATCTACTTGGAATGCAGTTTGTTAGTTTTGTGCTTAGATATCTCAATTCTCTGCTATTGGTAAATGAGAGTAATTTATTATAAATACTTGTTATATGAATTTGGGGAAGTGATAGCCGAGTGCCGTAGCACGTATCTGTTCAATCAGAGATAAGCTACGAAACTCCTGGGCGCTCTTCGTTAGGGTGACCGATTGAATTGGCCAGCATAAAAGACTGTTCTCTGCTGTTAAATCACTTCCCGGTGGTTCTGAACCCACCTAAAATTGTAGGTCCAACTCATCAATCACCATCATCCAATTCATTACCCACGCACAGGTCTCAGACCTATGTGGGCTTCATTCTCCAAAAAAAGGAAAAATAATTTAATCTAAAATTGTATAAAGTAATCACATTCTGTATGGAATTCACTTATCCCACTAACCTTACTTGACATGGGATAAGGAGAAAAATTATGAATGATGATGATGATGATAATAATGATTATGATGTGATACTTCTCTGATTTTAATGAATTGTTCTATTTTTTCAACAGATATAAGGTCATCAAAAACAAATCTCGTCTCAACTAAAACCCAGCAGAGCATAACGAAGATGCTACTTCTCATATCAACTGTCTTTGTCATGCTCAATCTACCCAGGTATGCTATTCCTTAATTAGTAAAGAAACTTCCTCGTCTTTTCATGCTTTAATTCATTTATTTATTGTACAAAGGCAACTTATTGAAGAATTCTAAGCCTAGGTGATAGATGAAGTGATGTGTTACAAAGTTGGATGAAATGGTTGGTGATTTTTCATTTATTAATTTTCCATATTATTTAATGTAATGATTCTATATAGTTTTTACTTACAACCTATTTCCCATTCATCTATCTTTCTTGAACGAATCTAACTGAAAAGTGAAAAATAAATATCTATTATCCATCATTGCATGACATTATATCGGGTAGCTGTCATCCATCTTGAAAGTATTGGGAAAACTTGGGAAAACTTGGGAAATTCACAAATGGAAGCATCGCTCATTTTTATATTGACATTTTTCACCAATTTTCCTCACCTTAAATGTTGAGCTCATTAAAAAATGCATTCAGGGAGCGTCGTCGTATTGATGAGTGATCATTAAAACTACTATCATAAGGATCCTTCAAAAGTTCAAATAAAAAAAAATGTAAAAATTAGGGAAAACTTTTCAGAATTTATTAAAGTTTAATTCCTCAAAGTTCTAACCTGAAAACCTTTCACTTCATCTGGAAAACTTAGCATCATTAACAAATAAAATAACTCGTTTATACTTATTTTTAAAACGAATTTTTTCTTCAAAGTTCATTTTGAAATGTTTCCTGTTCTATAAGTAGATTAATTACGAATTTATAAAAATATATAAATAGCTGAATACAGTACGAAAGAGGAACCATGATGATGAAGAAAGACGAAAAGGGGATGAGGTAAAGAAGAGTGATTAATATTATGTGGAATGTAAGTATTCCAAAAAAGCCACAAACTATACAGAGTGTTTCAGGAGTAAAGGTTCAAACTTAGGCAACTGATTCTAGATCTAAAAGTAAGAAAAAAATGCGTAATAAACATATGTCCGGAAACGCTTCGTTAGCGAGTTATACAGAGTGAAAGATTTCGCCCAGAATTCAGTACATCGGTAAAAAAAGGTCATACTGAAATTCTGGAAAGGTTAATTAAGGACCAAATACAGTTATTTCTTATGGTTTTTGATCTTAAAAAAACGAATAAAATAGGTCTTAGAACTCTTCAGTAGTTTTTATGATATTATGATGTAAAACAGAAAATTCTGTGCCTGAAAACACGTTTTTTCAGCTTTGAAGTACAATAACTTTGTTAAATGAATAAAATTTGATTAAAAACCTTGTAGAGAATTTAATTCTAAAACATCTGATGTAAATAAACTCAACACAAACAAATACATCTTTCAAATATTCGTCTCTAATGAAAACTAAACAATGGTTAATTGAACTGAAAACTTCTGTCAGAATAATCAAAATGTAAATTGAGACAATATCAAATAAAAAATAGCAACTTTTACTTATATTAAATTCAAAATGCACTCAAGTGATTTGAAGCACAATAATAAATGTTAATTTCTTTTTAACGTAGGTGTTCAAACATCTCTCTATTAGAATCCATGCACTACAAAACTCTTTCCTGAATTGCTGTAGTTGCCTGACAAACAGCATCATTTCGTCATGGAAAATATCTCTAATTTTAAACACTGAAAATACCCTAGTAATTCTCAAAACCAACCTCCTATATGAAATCTTAAATCTATTTTCAATTGAAAACCATCCCTTTGAATTTGATCAATTAATTCTATCAATCCATATAAGGAAAGAGTAAGGGTGTTGGGTGTATTTGTGTGTTTTGTTTCATAGATTTCACAAAAACAGCAACTATTTGGAACTCTAAATTTGGCACATAGCTTCCTCTAAACTCGATTCAGTGCTCCTCGAAGTCCGATTTTTTATTTTCCTTTCAGAATTTTCAAAATTAATGTTCAAATTTCATTTATGGGCACTATTACTGTTTCAAAATGTGTTGTTCAGATGCAGGAAACTTGTAAAACAGCTAATAATATGAAATGTCACTATGGTGATAATATAGATGAAACGTCGATATGTCGCAAACTGTATCAATTTTACAGCTGCTAATTACCCAGCTTCATGCGAGCTTACTAAATGTGTGTATTGAGCTTTTCCTGAGATGCATTATTCTAAAGAAGTAAGCATGAATCTATGCGGGTGGGTAGAGCTGCAAAATTACTGAAAGGTTAGTTTACTATTAAAAAAATACTAAAAATACACATAATCAGTGCAACAAATTTTTTTTGTGAACTTCTCTTTTCAAACAGATGAACTGAAAGGTATAAACACTGTATGGTATTTCACTCACTCTTCCTAATCTCGTAATTTTGTGACCTCTATCTTATTTATTTATTTATCTACACATTTTACAGCTTTTCATGGGCTCTTACTGTCACATATTAGGTTATTAGGTATGCTTAGGTATCTTAGTTTGGGGTAATTCATCAAAAAAAAAACTTTGATAGGGTGTTTAAGATCCAAAAGAAAGCCGTTACGTGTATGGAAAGAGTAAATAGATTAGATTTATGTAGGCCGTTGTTCAAGACTTTGTCTCCAACTGTATCTTGCTTATATCTGATTTTAACCAAAATCTTGACATACGCGATTATAATACAAGAAACCGAGGAGATTATCACTTGGTGAGTCACAATAGTAGCTTATTCAAACAAAAACCTAGTTCCTGGATCTTTTTCCATGACGAACTGCGTTGTTAATATTAACTTTTTATGTGAATTCAACGACTTGCAGTCAAATATTCATTAAGAATAAGTATAATTTACTTACTCTGTAGGCCGAGCGCTTTCGAATCTTTGAGATCCATTTTCAGAGGCCTCTGAGATTCGAAAGCGCTCGGCCTACAGAGTAAGTAAATTATACTTATTCTTAATGAATATTTGACTGCAAGTTGTTGAATTCGCATAAAAAGTTAATAAAAACCTAGTTAAATTGGTAGGAAACTCTACAACAAGCTACCGCAGTTTTCAAAGAACCTTGAAAATATAGAAAAATATTATAAAAACAATTAAAAAAATATTTAGTTGATAAAGCTTTTTATAGTGTACAATAGCTCCTCTCACATCAAAATTAAGTCTCACCCCAACTAATTGATATAGTTATTATTGTAACTAGTGTATAAGAGTATAATTGTTGACCTGTCTTGTCTTATATTCCTTATGTCACCAAGACGTAATCTACAAAAAAAACGTTTAATTTTTCCTGCAGTTAGCACACCTGGAGAGTGACAACATACAATAAGTACGGCAAAGTCAGCTGGAGTGCGGCAAAGTAAAGTACTGCAGGAATCATCTGTTTTGCATACTATAATGATTGTTACAAAGTAGCTCTTTACTGCATGAGAGAAATGCATTATGCACGAGCTGAAGGCGAGTGCGAGAAGTTTCTTGAGTGCAGCAAAGATTCTTTCAGCATGAGTTACACTTGGAGTGCGGCAAAGTAAACTGAGTGCGGTAAAGTCAGCTGGAGTGCGGCAAAATAAAATAGAGCAGGAATCGGGTGTTTTGCGTTCTATAATGAGTGCATAACTTGCTACTTTGTTGGGTAACTGTAGTAAAATAATAATATAAATTACATTTTCCAGCTATGTTATCCGACTCTACGTGTTCATCCGCCTCTCACTAATGCGTCAAGAGTCATCCACCTCACTCTGGTGTCTGCAACAGTTCTTTATGCTGCTCTACTACACAAACTTCAGCATCAACTTTTTGCTCTACTCAATGTGCGGCATCACGTTCAGACGCTGTCTCTGGCAACTGATTCGCAACAAGTTGAAGGCACTCACCAGACATAAGTGTAATTTCCTGCGGCAGAGAAGTGGGCCAAGGCCTGATGGGTTTTGCCTGCAGTCGCGGACAAATACTGAGTATCGGGCATAAAATGTCACCTGGTGTGATAGGGACTTCATTGTTGCTTATGAGTGGATAAAGAATACTGAGATTGGGGATAAAATGTTACCTGGTGTGGTAGGGAAAATTTGGTTGTTCGTAAGTGGACGAAAAATACTGGATTGGGGACCAAATGTGATAGGTGACTTTTTGTTGCTCATGTGTGGAAAATACCGTGAATTAGACATAAAATGTTACCTGTGTGATGGGGGACGTTTTTGTTGCTCGTGGGTGGATGAAAAATACTGAAAATCGGGGATAAAATGTGTGATGGGAGACTTTTTTGTTACTCATGAGTGGATAAAAATATCGAGAATCGGACATAAAATGTTACCAGTTGGGAAAGGGGACGTTTTTTGCTCATAAGTGCCTTTGCTACTGTTATACATAATGCTTGATAGCATGGGGATTAAGTCCCCAACAATAGAAATTAAATTAGATTAAAATAAAATTCCAATTGAAATTTAAAATGTAAATTAGAATTAATAAATCCTCGATGGATTGATTTTATTGGGGGTTTCAAGATGTTTGCATTAAAACTCATCTTCTGTATAAAATACATCATATAGTAAGGACATTAGTATATCTATAATATTTTTATCAGAATCTCTGAGACAATGTCATTACAATCAATGATGATCAGTTTCAACGTACAATATGAATTAAGGTAACTCCGTTCATAGTTTTTGTGCGGTACAGTAAATTTGCTGTATCAGTTATTTTGCAGTGCTTTCGTTTGGATGTACATTTCATATTGTATGTTCATACAATATTGTTTCGACTGGATCCAGTAAAAAAGCTGTTCCGGCCGATTTCTGCATTCGGTTTTGTCTTCAAAACTTGTATCGCTAAAATCAGCTGTACAGCAAAATAACTGTATCCGTATCCGTTGGCACATGTATTGTACAGGTAATGGATATGTTCAAACGATACGCTTATTACGCTGGAAGCAGTCTTCAGATCGTCAGCATTGATCTTCTTATTAGTGAATTAGTGATTGGACTGGCCAGCAAAAAAGACACTGTTCTCTGCTGAAAATCACTTCCCGGTGGTTCGGAACCCACCTAAAACTGTAGGTCCAACTCATAAATCACCTTCATTCAACTCATTACCCACGCACAGGTCTCAGACCTACGTGGGCTTCATCCTCAAAAAAAAAAAAAAAATTCCAGTGTTCAGAAATGGAAGATATTAATTGTGAAAATTTAATTTCTCTAATATATGAGAGACCCGCCTTGTGGGACAAGACTTAAGAAATAAAAATAAAGAGAGAAAATTATCAGCGTGGTGAGAAATTTGTAGAATATTGGAACCAGAATTTGCGTACATTGATCAAAATCAGAGAAAACTTCAGTTAGTAACTTATTTAAAAAAATTTCACACAAATAAAAAAATCCTGGACTGGAATAAATAAAACTGAACTGGAAGCGCAGTGGAAGAAGGAGGAGAGCACAGCAATAAGCAGTAAAGCCGGACCATGTGAACCTCACAGTACAGTTGACGCCGTACAGTAAAAAAAACGTACCGCAAAAAAACCGAATCGTCTGAACGGGGCCTTAGTGAAAAACTGAAAAGAACTGTAAAATCACTTCCCGGTGGTTCGGAACCCACCTAAAACTGTAGGTCCAACTCACCATTCACCATCATCCAACTCATTACCCACGCACAGGTCTCAGACCTATGTGGGCTTCATCCTCCAAAAAAAAAACTGTTTTTTTGTTTATATATCACAGTGATAAATGAAATTTTCTAAGTCTAATCATAAATCTATATTTACCCCAACGTTTTGAAAGATCGTTATCTAGTCATCAATATTGAAAATTATGGTGGGGTAGGAATTAGTTTTAATTTTTTTAATCGATTTCAGGCTTTAAGTGTGTAACATCAGCCTATTCTCGTTTGTATGTGATAAAAAAATAATGCTATAAGAAAATTAGATAAATACTGTAATATCCCATTTTGGTCAATCAGGTAATAAGTTGAATGATAATTTGAGATTGGTGCTATTATTATTGTACTCTTATTTGCAGTATTATTAATGTTATATTCATGTGCTTAATGTTTTAACATGTATCATGAGAGTCAACTATAATTCTTTTTGTCTAGTCATCGATTAAAGAACAGGAAAAGTCAAAATTGTATAATATAATACAAATCAATGAAGTATAATACTTTTTTTAGTTGTTCTTAATTTTATGCTATTTTAGCATGTATCATAAATGTAAATCATAGCTATTTCTGACGTCATTGATTTAATAACAGAAAAACTCAAAATTGTAACACTAAGATACAATACAATATCTCACTTATTCTACAATATTTGCAGTATTTGAAATATTTTACATTATTTCTACCTTTCCTTCAGAAAGTATAATACAATACTTTTTTCAAGTATTTCTTGTTTTTATAAGGTACTATTTTAGCATACGTATAAATCATGCCTATTCTCTCCTTATAGATCTGAGAAAATTTTTCCATTCAATGTAATAACAAAAAACATGAAATTAATTGTTCTATGTAATTAGATATACCTTAGGTAGAAAAGGAGTTCAAACTTATTTTTGGCTAGCCATTCGATTTCAGGTAGAATAACTCGAAATTTTATTATTATGTCAACATAGGTCATGGAAGTAAATCATACTTATTTTTAGATTTGGTCTTATTCTTAGAGATACTGTATACTCATTTGATTTTAAAACAGAAAATCTCAATAAAAATTTCGTAATACTTTAAAAGTATCAGTTCCAATTTGACAGGTGATATCTTATCTATGCAAACCGTACTTCTCAAGACTTTCAAAACCAAGGTTGGCTTGATTTGATTAAATTATGTAAAAAATTGATCATTGAAAAGTCATATAGAAATCCAGTGGTTCGTTATATAATAACTACAAGACTGTTAGAATGCATTGTGTTTATAGTTTTAGAATTTTTTATTTTGTATTATTAGTGGAATTTATTGTGATATCTAATGCTGATTCAATCAATAGTGGTAATGAAATTCGAAAATTTCATAAAGTAAGAGGATTTCAGACCACGGTGAGGGTTTGTTATTTTTATTTATTTATTAAGGTTGTATGTATTTATGTGCTTTATTGACAATTACATTCAAATATCTTATTACATTTATAATTCAGGATAATTGGAAGTCTTTCATTCATTCACTAAGAGAGTTTGTTATTTTTATTTATTTATTAAGGTTGTATGTATTTATGTGCTTTATTGACAATTACATTCAAATATCTTATTACATTTATAATTCAGGATAATTGGAAGTCTTTCATTCATTCACTAAGTTTGGCCAATACGACCGGGAGACATAGTGTGTCCTGTCAGCAGAGGTGAGCTTCAAATAAATCCATGGAATCCTACTTTTTTAAGATAACGTCTTAAAGACTCCGATTATATTCATATTACCATTGTTATTTATCATTCTTTTTTTTTAGATTACGTCTTGGAGACTCCAGTTAAGTAGTGTAAGACAAGTCAAATGAACAATAATTATACAATCTTATACACTAATTACCATAATTTACTACTATAGCAATTAGTTGAGGTGAGGCTTAATTTTGATCTGAAAGGAACTCTAGTACACTATAAAAAGCTTCATCAAATTAATATTTCAATTGATTTCTAAAAAAATCTATATTTTCAAGACTAAAAACTGCGGTAGCTTTTTATGGAATTTCCAACCAATATAAATAGGTCTTTGTTCGAATAACTTACTATTGTGACTCACCAGTGATAATCTCAATTCTTAAAGTTGTCCTATAATGAGTAGGCCTACGTTCAGGCAATTTTTTTTTAAATTATTTAATTCAGCTTAAACGTTTACTTATTATATTTCTTCTAATTATACAACAATCTCGAACTTAGCTTCCTACATCAAAACTTTCACCTTGTATTAATAACGTATGTTTATTTTAATAATAGACCTACATAATCAAATGAATTTATTTTCTTCGAAAAAAAAACTG
The DNA here is from genome assembly GCA_948455865.1 of Conomelus anceps. Taxonomy (NCBI): domain Eukaryota; kingdom Metazoa; phylum Arthropoda; class Insecta; order Hemiptera; family Delphacidae; genus Conomelus; species Conomelus anceps. The sequence goes on along the minus strand of OX418227.1, from coordinate 20,438,206 downwards.
TAGGGTACAATTTAAAAAAAAAAACTTCAAAATAAATTAAATAACTGAGATAAACATTAATAACTACTGCTGGGGACTGACAACATGACCCCTGACGCCTGAAGGGGAGAGGTGAAGGAAGGTGTAATAGCGTAATAGCTCCACTATGCCTTGCACTAAATAGAGCACGAATCTGAGCCAGTGGTATTTGGGTTATATCACTGCTGTTAGTGAGCCAGTTGAGTCGCTCTCAAATGTGCTGTATTTATCAATATTCACTGCGAATTTCTTTCAGGGGTCAAGTTGCCAGTCTCCAACTGTAACAGACTAATGTTTAAAATAAAACAAAAGTCCTTGTTTTATTTATTTCATGTATTAATTTATTAACATTAAGTTAATAAAACTTCAATTTGTTTTGTTTGCAAAGTTGTTGCAATAAAGAATTGAATTGAATTGTAAGCAATAAATGTTTTACATTTATGTCTATTACTTGGACCATGTTGCCCAACAACCTTCGCCCCAGTGGCGTCATTTCTCCAAAACCTTGGGGGCACACACCGGGGGGCGTGGCGTGGTGGGTATGGAATACCCCCCACCAAAGAGGGGGGTCCGGGGGTCCTCCCCCGGAAAATTGAGCACTTTTGAAACCAAAAAGAGGGTTTTAAGCTTATTTTAAATGTCAAATGCACTTTGAATTATAACAAAATTATGAGTAAAATTTCCTTAAATATATGCAGAAAATCAATGCAAAACGACAATTATTGACAACAGACAGAATCTTAATAACATTTTGGTAAGTTAGTCATCTTCTTAGATAAAAAACGATAAATGTGACATGATAAACGTGATCAATAGTTCCATGATATATTAATATTATGTTTGTTATGAGGTTCATGGCCAATTTCTCTCATACAACATTTAGACCTAAGTTATAGTTTCTAACAGTTCATTTTGGTTTTCAAATATGAAATAAAACACATGAATTTAAATAGGTACTTAAAAACATAAAATTTTATTATTAATAATATTTAGACATAAAAGTACAAAAGATTCAATTTAACTATATTAAACTGGTACAATGTTTAAAACAAATTATGTAAATCATAATTCAACTAACCTTCAATGAAGTAATGGGTACCGTCATGACCTCAGGGCTACAAAATCGTTCACCAATTGATCAAGGTCTAGATTTCTTACTTCTTCTCGTTCCACTGTCATCAACATCAGGGAGGAGAGTCTTTCATCGCTGGTTGTTGTTCTTAGGAAGTTTTTCACTCGTTTCATGACAGAGAAGAATCTTTCATTTCCAGCAGTTGTGATGGGTAAAGTCGCAAACAATTGCAGAACTTTAATAACTTCAGAGTATGCCATGGGAAGAACCTTTAGAGTATTCAAAAATTATAGAACACTATCCTCCAAACAAACACTTGATACATGTTCCTTAGCAAGTGGCAACTGTAGTTGGATTACATCCAAGTCAAGAAACTGATCATAGTAGTCCAAGAAAGGCTTGAGTTTGTCATCTAGAAATGATTCACTATCCTTTTTGAAGCATTTTGCTGCTAAGTAGACAAAGTCACTATTGGTAAAACGTCTGTCAAACTCTGAAATAATTTGGTCAATGATTTCAAAATACACTCTTTTGATTTCAGGGTGGTCTTCTTCACTAGTTGAAGTGTCTCTTTGGTTTTGTCCCACTGTGGAGTATACCAAATCACTTTGAAATTTCATAGGGATAGCTGTTTTCCGTTTCTTTGTCTTTTCTTTTGACCACTCTATCCCACACTTTTCACTTGAAGATTTTGCTTTGACAAGAATCTTGTTGAATTCCTCGTCAGTTCTTGCATCAACTAATCTTTTACGAGTGGCTTCAATTAGGGTAACTGCAGCTGACAAGTCCAAATCGTTTTCTTGCAGTTGTTCGGACAAAATATGTTCCTAAAATGTTTTCCATTGCATGAAGATAGAATATGAAACTGCTTTGTTGAATTTGCACACTTAGACCAAGTGATTCAGATCTGTCCTTTTTTCCTTCATCTAGCACAATCAAAATAGCTTGAAAAGTTTGTCTGACCTTCTTTACAGAGCTGTACCAGTAAAACCACCTTGTAGGAACTGTTCTTTCCAGATGTAGTATGGGCATGCTGAGCCTTTCTTGGGCTCATGACGGGTGGAGCTATTTGATATAAAGTTGTACAACTTCTGGACAGTACTGAAAAAGTCCTCTATTTCATCATTTCCTTGTAATGTATGGACCAAAACTAGGTTTAGTCTATGAGCATGGCAATGCAAGTAGGTAGCATTTGGCGCATGTTCCTTCAATTTAGCTTGCACGCCACCAGTCAAACCACTCATGACATTTGCTCCATCATAGCACTGTCCCACACAAAAGTTCAAGTCCAATCCCTCATTGGTAAGTGCACTCACTATGGTTTTTGAGACTGTATCTGCACTACAATCTTTTAGGTGGTGTAAGGTAAGGGCTCTTTCATTGATTTTGTTGTCTTTGTCAATGTATCTGACAAGAACTGCCAGCTGCTCAGACTTTGATAAATCCTTGGTTTCGTCTGCCATTACTGAAAAGAATTTGGCTTCTTTAACTTCTGCAGATATATTTTTAACAACTCGTGCAGAAAAAACACCAATGAAATCATTTTGATATTCAGGAGAAGAGTAGTGGCTGTATCTCCTTTGGATTCGCTGTTGCATATTTTTATCATCTTCTGTCATGACATCGAGAAGTTCTTTAAAGTTTCCTCGGTTAGACGATTCATCTTTCTCATTATGCCCTCTGAATGCCAAGCCTTGCATACCTAGGAACCGGGTCACTTTTAACAACATTTTCAAATGTTTACGATTTTCTTCTATTTCTACACTTCTTTGTGAGTTGAGCAAAGAAGCTGTGGCCTCTGAAGATGGATCTCATAGATTCGAAAGCGCTCGGCCAGATTAAGTGAGTTATTATACTTATTCTTAACAAATATTTGACTGCAAGTCGTTAAATTTCACATGAAAAGTTAATAATATTTATATTCTTTTTTGTCCAAACGTTTTCGATTCATCTTCAAAGGCCTTCAAGTCTCATCTTCATATGACTCGAAAAAGTTTGGCCTAAAGTGAGTATAAATATTATTTCTCAATTAAAATTGACTGCAAGTCGTTGAATTTACCATAAAAAGTTAATTTTTTTCTGAATTTATTATATTATTTTTTTATTTTCATTTATTAGGAGGATCTCATTTTAGAAGCCGGTTACCAAGCTGAAACATATCACGTTCAAACAGGAGATGGTTTTGAGTTAACATTTTTTCGAATATTACCCAATTTTACCCAATATAATAATCATGAAGAAAGGATACAAAACAGGCCAGTAGTAGTTCTTCAACATGGGATGTTTTGCAGTTCTTCGGATTGGGTATTTGCTGGCCCCAAAAGAGGACTTGGTAATAGAATTTTTTATTTTTGATAATCAAACACAATTTTACAATAATATATTGTAATATCCTGAATTAATAATAATCAATAATTAATATTGAGTGGTAGAAAAACTTTATAATCTTAACTCCGTCTAATAGATTAAAAAAATTTTTTAATCTCATTTTTATGCACCAGTATTTGCTGGCCTCGAAAGAGGAGACTTTGTAATAGGAGTTTTTGTTTATTTATCGTCTTGAGCTCAATTTATCATTAATATAATAATTATTAATCACATTTTTTCGAGCAGCAATATCATTAAGATATAAAATATAGGAATATTCAAAAATAGGAAAGGTTTCAAACATTCGTTTCTTGAAAACTACAATGATAGAAGCATACTTTCAACGTTCATAGAGATTCAGATTCAGATGACTTTATTTGTGTAAATTTACAGTGTACATGAATAATTACAGTATTATTAATATTAGCAACTCTCAGATCCCCTAGTTCAAGTGATGTACAGTGATTTTTGAGAAGTGAACATAATGGGTGAATAGTTTGAATAGAAAAGATTATAAATACAACAAATATATATTTTTAAGGTGTTGTACAGCAGAAATTATTGATGTGATTGTTAAAAAAAAGAAAAAGAGAGCTTGGATCTGAGAGATGAATTACACAAAGAGGCGAAGTCTTGCCATTGAGGTCATTCTTACACTTAACCTTTTACCTCAACATGACCTACTAGTTTACATTGATATGGATGAAATTGTCTAATACGGGTTACCTAATTAAGATAAATCAATTCAAATGAGATAAATTAAAATTTAAAAATTTTACATTAGAACAAAAAATGAAAGCAAATTAAAAATAATTTCTAGACTAGAAATAATTATTACAAAAATAAATAGATTCGGCTGGACAGAGAGTGAGGGAGTGACTGTGTGTGAAAGAGAGAGTGTGTGAGCGAGAGCGATAAGCCTTAGAATTAATTTTCTATCTTTTGTAGTTTGTATCTATATATGTAGAATAAAAGACTGCCTTGATTCACTGAATGACTCACTGATTCATCATCGTTTCTCGAAAACCACTCAATCAAAAGATAGAACTTTGGTTCAGGCGAGACCCTAGGCGCGTGCCATGAACGGGTTTTTAAAAACTTCCCAAACATACGCCCAAAATTGGTCTTTTTTCAAGCGTATGAAGCACACATAGGTCTTATGCCTGTGAGTGGGTAATGAGTTGGATGATTGTGATTGATGAGTTAAACCACAGACGAAAGAACTAAACTGTTGTTTCTGTAATCTGTGGTTGAACCTACAATTTTAGTTGGGTTCCGAACCCCTGGGAAGTGAATTTACAGCAGAGAACAGTCTTTTGCTGGCCAATGCAGCCGGTCGCCCTTAAAAAGAGGGCTCAGGAGTTCGTAGCTTTATTGGAATGGCATAACAAAGAGAAAATACATATAATATTTGATGTTTTTTATTAATATTTGAATTTTAGGTTGAAATGATTATTGAGGGTTAAGCTGAGAGGAATATCAAAGGGTGACCTAGACAGCTACACTATATCATGCAACACAAAAATTATGATGTAGGATGTAAAATTTTCTATTTTGTCACAAATTAATTTTTTGGCTCAAAAGTTTTCATCAAAATTTAATATTATAAACTCTTCAACTATTTTTCGTATCCCATATCGAGTGAACTCTCAAAGGAATTGCTTTTAAGTGAAAAAGAAGCAATATATATTATATTAGTGAAATCTATTAGAGAATATAAATTTTTAATGTAAATTATAACCTCAATGTTTTGAACAATATAGCATAGTCAAAATATGTGAAGAGAGTAGTTTTGAACTTTGTTGCATCTTCATTTCTGGATTTCTTGTTCCATGACGAACTGCGTTGTTATATTAACTTTTTAAGTGAATTCAACGAGTTGCAGTCAAAGTTTTATTAAGAAATTTCATTCAAATATTCTCATTGTTATTCTATCTTTAAATAAATAAGCCTGTAGCTAGTGTGTCGGTAATAAGGTTGATGACTGCTTGGAAGGGTGACCGGAAAAAATAGCATGAAGTCATTTGCTTTATTACCATTTATTTGATGGTTTGCCAATTAGTTACGTATTTCATCATTCATTCAAATATTTTACAGGATTTATTTTAACAAATTTAGGATATGATGTATGGCTGACGAATGTTCGAGGAAATATTTATGGCAGAAATAGTTCTCATGCTCCTTTGCTTTCCAGGTATGCCAAAAAATAGAATTTTTCTTTGCTTTTTTGATAGAATAGTAATTTATCATTTTAATACCTAGATCTATACAGCCAATCTATTCCAAGATACAAGATAGCCGGATAGTACAGGACACAAAATACCGTTCATAATACGAAAGACAATAGATAGTATAGTATCTATTGTCTTTGATAATACAAATTTCATATATTCAAATAATTGACCAAACGAAGTGAGATCTCCGTTTCAAGTCGACCGTTTTGCATTTGTCTGTTTGTACTGTATTTGTAACGCATTTTCGGCTGAACGCGTAGACCAAGTCCTATGAAATTTTGCATAGATCTTCCTTCCTTTAAGTAATGCCCAACGTTGTATGTGTAAGAATTTTTCAAAATTTGCTTGCGTTTAAAGGATTTTTAAGGAAAAAAAGGCACTCACGACTTCTTATATGCGAGACTTTTAATTTCAGATGGACTATTCACAAGTTTATTAAAAACAAGGTAGTTCCGTTTTTTGAGAGCTGGAAAAATGGTGGTTTATGCCGTTTTTCAGTGCCAGCATTGTCAGCTGATCAAGCCATTGAAGACATTTGTAATATGCGAAAAAAATCATTTTTGTATTAAAAAAGTGCACAAATGAAGCTGAAATTTGCAACTTTAGGGCGATTCTGAACGTAGTAGCGTATAACTCAGGTCCAGATGGCTAGAATTAAGTGAAGTGATAGCCGTGAGCCGTAGCAGGTATCTGTTCAATCAGACAGAAATAAGCTGCGTTCTCCCAGGCACTCTTTGTAAGGGTGACCGATTAGATTGGCCAGCAAAAAAGACAATGTTCTCTGCTGTAAAATCACTTCCTGGTGGTTCGGAATCCACCTAAAACTGTAGGTCCAACTCATCAATCACCATCATCCCACTCATTACCCACGCACAGGTCTCAGACCTATATGGGCTTCATCCTCCAAAAAAAATAAGTGCCATAATATTCATTATCTCATTACTTGTAAAAATTTAATGGAAATAAATTTACCCTACTTACTTCACTTACTTACTTACTTATATCATATTTAGTTCATCTACGGTTCCCAACCGGTGGTACGCGGGAAGATGTCAGGTGGTACGTGTCACGTGGCCTAAAAAACTAGTGACACAAAAACCTTGTTCTGTGATGAATAATTGTTGTCAAGATTGGCATATCTAGCTGACATTTTTGATAGACTCAATATGCTGAACATGAGTCTTCAGGGAGCAAATACAAAACCCTTCACAGCCAATGACAAAATAAACTCTTCCAAGAAAAAGGTGGTCCTTCCAAGTTTGCAAATACAAGAGAAGAATGTCTCAGAATTTCTTAAACTGCCATTATTTTTTGAAGAACATGATATACCTCCAAAGCCAGATGTGTTTGTTGATATAATTCTTCAAGAAAGATTTAATAAATATTTCTTCGGTGAGTTGGAACTTCTGGAAAAATTTATCGATTTAACAGGAGACAGTTCCATGAGAGATGTTTTTGAAGAGAAATCATTAATAGACTTCTGGATCAGTTATAAATCCGAGTATCCAATGCTCTTCCAGAAAGATATGTTGTTTATTTTGATGCCATTTGTCACTAGTTACTTGTGTAAGAGTGGTTTTTCTGAACTTTTGTATATCCAAAATAAATATAGGAGCAAACCAACAAGTTTTTAATTAAATATAAAGTTTTATTACTTATTTAATAAAAGTAAAATGAGTAATGGACATTTTTCTGATAGAAAATTTTGTATATCCAAAATAAATATAGGAGCAAAGAAACAAGTTTTTAGTTAAATATAAATTTTTTTACTTATTTAATCAAAGTAAAATGAGTAATGGACATGTTTCTGATAGAAAATGCTTTTCTAACAAAAAATTAGTTTCAGGGCTCTCTTTCAATCTACACCCCCCCCCCCCCCACAGACAGGTGATGGTGGTACACCAAAATCTTCAAAAGCCTTCAGGTAGTAAGCAGTTGCTAAAACGTTGGGAACCCCTGATCTATGGTATAGCTCTTCGACCCTTTTAAACATCTTGTCGAGCCTCAATCTAGGCTCATGAGAATAACAGTTTTGTATCAGAGAAACCAAATAATGTACATGCTGTGGAATGGTGCATGACAGATTGGGGTCGCCGTCAAGATGTCACCACGACAACCTGTCACCTGGGCATTTTGGCCACACCAACCTGTACCCTCGTAAAAATATATCAATGCCGTCAGGGTGTCACACCGACAACTTGTCACCTACTATACCAAAGGTGACAGTTTGTTGTGACCATACATGAATACATGGCACCTCGCACCCTCACATCAAAGCTACACCACAACAACTTGTTTCCTCCTGTACCTGCAGGTAATAGTTTGTTGTCACCGTACACGACAACCTGACACCTTGCACGCTGGCGTCAAAGTTTCACCCCAACAACATGTCACCTACAGGACATTGGCACCCGTTGGCACTACTTACACCCCCGCTACTAGGAAGCCCCAATGAGGGCCTGGCTGATAATATGTATTTCACTCAGGCCCAGTGGCGGATCCAGGGGGGGAAGGTTTAAGGGGGCTACAGTCCCCTTGGTTGTCCAATTTACTTTAAATACGGTATAATGGGACTTTGGAATATAGTTTAGCATTGTGTATATCTAATACCTAATCTAACCTAACCTGACGGTTTATCGCGTACGGTGATGACCAACCTTGCAGGCTCGTGTCAAAGTGTCACCATGACAACACTTGTCACCTCCTGTACCCCCAGGTGACAGTTTGTCCTCGCTGTACACGACAAACTGTCACCTTTCACGCTCGCGACAAGGTGTCACCCTGACAACTTGTCACCTCCTAAGAAAGGTGACAGTTTAATGGGGACGACAAACTGTCACTTCAAAACCAGTTTTAAAAGGGACAAGTTTGACGGGGTGATACCTTGACGCGTTCCCACATATTGGAGCTACGTGAATACCACCATTTGACAGCATGGGTTAGATTTTGCGATGATGGTTATAATTAAGGAGCCGTCAATAACTGTATGTTTACTACATATTATTATTTTTTTATTAACTGTCCTATAACTTTGCTATGTTTATTAATTTACAAGTAGTAATTTTAACATTTCTCTTAATTCTAGCTTCCACGAAATGGGGAAGTATGACCTGCCTGCTCAAATAGACTATATATTGTATAAAGCTCACGCAAATAAATTGTATTACATTGGATACAGTTTGGGAACTACTGCATTTTATGTAATGACATCTATTAGACCAGACTATAATTTGAAAGTTAAAGGTATGATAAGTCTGGCGCCAATATCGTTCTTGAAACATGTGAGGGGACTCTTGATTCATTTGATTAAATATTCCAGAATATTCATTACCGTAAGTCAAAATTCATTATTTTAGTTATTTATTTATTTATTGTGACAAATTGGTAACGAATGTGAAGGTGCAACAGACTCAAGATCAAAACTGCTCCCTTCACAAATTTTGAATATGTTACATTGTCCAAAAACATTAAGACTAACACAGACTAAAAATTTAAGATTTGCTAAAAACCTTAACTCTAAAAATAACAAAATTATAAATAGGTTTTGTAATTATACTATTTTCATGCTTTTTTTATTGGACAATAATAGTAGAAATTGAAAAATAGAATAAATAATAAATATAACTCAACAAATAAAGGACATCAAAAAAGAAGAAAGAAAATTCTCGGCCCAAGAAAAACAGAAAATGGTTGAAGATTACAGAAGAGCAATCTAGTGGAAAAGTTTAATAATATAGAAAGTGATTTTCACTCACTTTTACTGGAGATACTGGAGGGATGCATTTCACTTCTATAGAGAAGCTTCGTCAATATCACAGATAGAAAGTGACATGAAGAGAAGTTGTTTAAAGTTTTATGGTCATATTTTCAGGCTTCCAGAACATAGATTCATTAAAAGACTGTTAAAATACCTATTATCATTAACTAGTCCCAAACCCTGGGTAAAAAATGTTAGACAGGATCTAACCCAACTTGATACAAACGAACAGGAGATCTTAAGCAGGAAGATTTTTAGAAAAAAAAGGTGGATAAGTGGGAAATTGTCTCAGAGTTACGCTCAAAACGCCACAGACCACGTCGGGATGGAGAAAGAAAAAAAAACTTTCACAAAGGATGAAGGAATACGGAGTTTTTTATTATTATTATTATTGTTATTATTATTATTATTATTATTATTATTATTATTATTATTATTATTATTATTATTATTATTATTGACTAATAATATAACTCAACTTGATAAATGAAAATTGTACTTTTGATCACATGTTCTATTGAAATATAAGTTCAAGAGCTTTTAAACAAAAACTCAATAATATAAAATAATTGACAGACTACATATTTATAACAAATTACAATTAAGGAGCGTTAGGCTGCGTAGCAATTTAAAACAGCAAATTAACATAAACGAGGTTTTATAACGACGTTGTTTCATGAATTTTGATGTAACTGAAAAACAAGAAGATTCTTCTACCAGTATTGTAATATAAATATGGATAAAAACTGATTTTCAAAAACTAATACAACAGAGTACCCAAGGACCCGACGAATTTACATAAAATAATAATTATTAGGCCTATTTACCATTTAACTGCTTTAATTTTTACAAACTTCATATGCTTTCCGATTCACAAAAAATGCAATTCTTCTTTTTGAAAAAGAGTTTTGTTTTTCTTCTTTTTGTTCAACAGATCTCATAATATAGCTTGCCTCTGTCTCGGTTTCCTTTCAATTCGACGATTTAAAATAATTTAACAGAATATTTCAATGCAAACAAAAATGAAAACATCAACGCTTGCACTGTCGAAATAAAGTGGGTAATTGGGCTAACCAGCAACCTTCGTAATATTCTTAAAATTGTTTTTGTATTCGAAATGAACCAGCTGTTCAATGGTTTGATTTTGACTATCCAAAATAACCTAGAGCCTATAGTGTGAATCTGTTTTACATCATAATTATTTTTATATTCAACCCCCAAACTCCAAAATCAATAACGATCTCACTTGGACTATGAGGAAGCTAAAAAATCAAGTTTCAAGAGTCTAGAATCTTGCTTTCAAGCGCTAGAGCACAGACGGACGTACGGACAATGGCACAATTCCAATATAGCCCTGCTGGGTTCTTAAAATAACAATTAAGGTGTGTGTAGACTATGTAGCAATTTAATACAGCAAAGTTTCATAGCAAGGTTGTTTTATGATTTTTTATGTAAATGAAAAACAAGAAAATTCTTCTAACAGTGTCGTGATAATAAAGCTTGAAAACTGTTATATAAAACTTTATCTACGACCATGTCATAATGTATACATTACAGTTTCACAATTGATGCCAAAACAGCTGTCTTTTCGAAATGCTTTTTGAAACCCATTGTATAATGAGCTCATTATAGTACAGGTTCTACATTATAACACGGGTTCTGGACCAATCAGAAGCATTTTTGATGGAATCAATATCGTAATTCAATATTGTGAAACTATCAGCTGATTTGATCAAACTGCTAACTAAGCTGCTAACCTAACAATCTACTATAACTTCTCGTATTTGAGATGAGAGGTTAGGTATCTCTGACAGTCACAGGTAAAATGAAATTGTTTTAATTAAATGTATACCAATGGTCGTAGATAAAATAGTGTATGCAACGATTTTATTTGGCCATTAAAGCACTCATGAGATATTTATAACACTCGCATTCGCTCGTGTTATAACTTACATCTAACTCGTGCTTTAATAAGGGTCAAAAAAAATCGTTGCATAAACTACTATTGTTTTATATAAAAAGTGGTACAAAATGTGCATTACAGTGTATTGTTTAGTCTACACACAACTACACTATACTTACCGTATAAAATATACAGGTATAAATAATTATAATTATAAAGTAATTGATAGACACTATACCATTATATGAATAGGATAACAACTCTACGTTCAAAAAGTGGAGTAGCAGTAATTAATAATAAGACGAAATTGTCACAATCACATTTATTGAAAAAAATTGAGAAACTAGTTTCGGTTGTCATACCATTATCAATCTCAAATAAACTCCACACATTATTGAGATTGAATGGTGTAACAACCGAAACTAGTATATTCAATATTTATACTCAATATTTTCAATAAATGTGGTTGTGACAATTTCTTGTTATTATTCATTATGGATACCTCCCAAGATATCACCTTCGCCACTTCAAAGGAATTAGCAGTAATTCTAGTACAAGTGATTAAAAACATTTCAAAATTTATTAGAATTTAATATTTTAATTTCCTTTTATCTGTCCATTTCTTTTTGTATTTTTGTAGGCTCTCTTCTTCCACCTCTTTCTTTTTCTTTTTTATTTTCTTCTTCTCCTCCTCCTCCTCCTTCACCTACTCCTCCACCTCTTCCTCCTTTTCTCCTCTAGTTCTTCTCATTTTCTTCATTTTCCTCCTCGTTGTTCTTCATCTCTTCTCATTTATTAATAATAATAATAATAATAATTATTATTATTATTATTATATAATACTTAATATTTAATTCCGTATTTCCCAGCGCTATGCTATCTCACAGAGAACAGCAGGAAGACGTTTATACGTAATAGATATTAATAGAAAATCAATTTTATTCTCTAGCTTTTCCAAATTTACAGACTTTGCTGGACCTATTCAAAGTGCAAATCGTATTTCCGCATCCCATGACCTACAACAATAAAAACATTTGCGACTATCCGATAATTGGAAAGATCTGTCTTTTCATTATAAGTTCGCTATGTGGATTCAATAGTGGTCAATACGATAAGGTAAGATTTATTTTACATTTTCATCAATCTATAAAATAAATAAAAACTAAATTAATGAATTCTGTTTCTGTATGTTTGTCAGTTTGTTAAATTGTCAGTTACTTCAAACTAACTTGTAAGATACGAGCCGATATGGCCAAGTTTAAAATGAGTGCTGCTGTGCAGAAAGGTCACTATAGTATAGTGGTTAAAGCGCCCGACCGGCAATTGGGAGGTCAGTGGTTCGATTCCCGTTGGTGACTGATTTTGTACAGTAGCAATCATCGATTTCCATCAGCTATTCAATTTTGTTGTCAATATCCGCCATTGCGGAAGTCTTCAGTATAAATTAATAGCACTTCTAGGAGTGCAAAATTAATAAACTCTGTTTCTGTATATTTGTTAGTTTGTTAAATTATCAGTTAATCTAACTTGTCTCTTCAAACAATGTAATAAATAAATTGATATAATTTGTCAACATTCCATGGCAAACAGCCATCAGGAGGAGTTGGTTTTTAGATACTGTATGGACACATTATCTATATAACTTAATACGAGAGAGTAGGTGTGTGTGTGTGTTCTTTTTCTGTCTTATGTATTAAAAAAAAAACATGAACGATTTGGAACCCTAAATTTGGCACAAAGCTTGCTCTAAACTCGATTCAGTGCACCTGAAAGCCCAATTTTTTCAGAATTTAAAAAAATGAATGTTCAACTAACTTCACTTGTGGGAACCATTACTTTTTTAAAATGAGATTAGATACAGGAAGCTCATAGAACAGCTGATAGATGATAAGTCACTATGGTGAAAAAAAGGTTTACCTACAACTGCTTGTAAAGTCGTTCTTTATGTACTGAAAACTAATTGTAAAATACCTCTTTACTGCTCCGCAAGCAGTAAAGTACTTTACGCTCGCCAGCTGTTTTCTTTATGCTTCTGTTTTGATTTTGATGTCTTCTCATTGGTGGATCATGGAATCCGTGAATTCTCATAACCTCAAAAATGGCGCACACTAACCAAATCCGCACATGGTCTGTGATGGTACAAACTACAAGCTTTTATTCTGTTGGAATCCAGAACTGCAGTTGTAGGAAAAATATTGTATGCAATTCACGCATGAAGCTTCTTTATCGCTCTCGCAAAATTACTGCGCTCCACTATGCGTCATGCAGTAAATGTTTTGGCTTGAGCGATAAAGTCACGCTTCACAATCTTAATGCATAAATAACTATTTTGTTACACTTGATAGAAAGTAGCTACTTTCCATAGACTTGTCACTTATGGAAAGTGCCTCTTTTCCATACTAGATCGGAAAAATCAGCTGACAAATAGGGCCTTATAGCTGTACAAAATAAGAAAATAGTTTTTTTGTATTAAGAGCATGAAGCGCGACTTTATCGCTCAAGCCAAAACATTTACTGCATGATGCATAGCAAAGCGCAGTAATTTTGCAAGAGTGATGAAGAAGCTACACGCACAAATTGCATACAATATTTTTCCTACAACTGCAGTTCACAATAAAAGGTTGTAGTTTGTAACATCACAGACCCTATGCGGATTTGGTTAGCGTTCGCCATTGTTGAGGTTATGAAAATTTCACAGATTCTGTGATCCACCAATAAGAAGACATCAAAATCAAAACAGAAGCGTAAAGAAAACAGCTGGCGAGCGTAAAGTACTTTACCGCTTGCGGAGCAGTAAAGAGGTATTTTACAAATAGTTTTCAGTACATAAAGAGCTACTTTATGAGCAGTTGTAGGAAAAAAATATAAAGTACAGCAAAAAAATTTCTGCCAGGATAAGTAAGTAAGTATAGATATAGTCAACTCGTTACATTACTCAATACCTGTCTGTCTCGAATATTATCCAGCTGATTGCACTAGGCTATCATTATTTTTGATTTATGAAATTCGCCCATCAAATTCTGAATCTAAATATAGCAGCTGATTTAATCGTCTTGAATACTTTTGAATGTTTCGCATATTATCCAGCTAATTGTATCATCCCTTTCTATCAAGTATAACAAAAGATATCATACATTGAACGGCTGTAAACTTTTGCCGGTTCTCGCATATTCACCTTTCTGCACTCGGCTTTCGCCTCGTGCATAAACTATCATATGCTGGACTGGCAAAACGTCACTTTCCAGCCTAGTAACGTAAAGCTGGGCATTCACGTTCCAACTTGCAGTACCACTTGCAGTACTGCTAGATGGATAGTCGACTCCACTCACGCTCCTACTTGCAATCCAACTTTATTCCTAGTCAGCTGTGCGCATCGCTCTCGAGCCGAAAAATGTAACCGAAGTTGCCCGATGTTGCCTGAACTTGCCCGAAGATCAAGCACTGACTGAGATAAGTTGGACGACTTTGATCCAACTACCCCACACACGCTCCAACACCGTTGACATTCGGAAGTCGTCCCTCTAGTCGTCCATCTACAATTCTAACCATCCAACAAGCCCATTCACGTTCCGTTTTCGGATCCAACCTTGGAGGTTGGACTGCAAGTGGTACTGCAAATCGGAACGTGAATGCCCAGCTTAACATATTATTGTCTCAAGTCAAAGCAACACATATGTTTTCTTGAATTTATTGTACCATAACGATCTGTATTGTTAATATTAACTGTTCATGGTAAATTTAACGACTTCCAGTCAGTTTCAATTGAGAACAAATAATGTATTTACTCACATAAATTTTCAACAAAATGAATCATAGCGATTCGAAAACGTTTCAGCTTACAAGAATAAAATAATACATTATCTATTCTCAATTAAAATTGACTGCAAGTCGTCAAATTTACCATAAAATATAATAATACCATAAAAAGTAAACATATGTTCTGTGACAATATTGCAGCTCCTAATTCACTTTTTGAAATGTTATTGTCATTGGTGGTTGTAATCCATAATTTTATCATATGCTTAATTTAAACATCTTGATGTAAAGCATGGATGTTTACTCTAAACTCAATTCCGTTGCCCGATTTCTCATTTCTAGTCACCCTTTTCAAAATTAATGTTTGAATTTCAGCACTTTTGTAAAATGGGTTAGATGCAGGAAACTCATAGAGCAGCTGATACATGATACGTCACCATGATGTTAATATAGATGATACGCCGTTTTGTCACAAGCCATAGCAACAGATTAATTCTGTATCAATATTGCAGCTGCTAATTACGCAGCATCAAAAAACACAGCTTATTTGTGCACTTCTCTTTTCATACAGTTGTTCTGTATGGCTGGCAACACTGCACTTTCACTCACCCTTCCCAATAGGTTAAGTGTAAGAGAGGGACATCTTCCCTAACTTCGCCTTTTCATGCAAATGCAACACCAAGTTTTTATAATCTCATTTTCAGTCGAAATTTCATGTTTTTGTTTTTATAATAAGAGACTAATAATGTTTTATGTAATAATACTTGGCGATGCCTATATATTGTATTTTATACTTGTAACTGTCCAATTATTATTTGTATGAATAAAGTAATCAATCAATCAATTTCGTAAGTTTGTGACCGTTTTACCATACATCATCTACCAGGAAAGGGGAACTTCTAACTGGATTCCAGGGAAATACCGGGTAAAATGCTAGTCTATATAATAAAAAAGGCAAATACCACTCACTCACACCTGTAGAAATTCTGTTCGTATAGCACAGATAAAATCGGCTGAGTAAAATATATTTCTTCTGCTGCACTTTTCTGTTTTTAAACGGTCTTCCTTAATTTTTCCATTTAAATGTCAGTTTTTCCTCATTTTTTCAATTTTAGGAGATGGTTTCTAAGTACTTGGCGATTACACCAGTGGGAACTCCATGGAAAGTAGCTCAGCATTATTTCCAATTAATGGAGAGTGAGTATGATCTTTAAGTATGATTTATATTTTATAAGAATACACTGACAAAGGAATAAAGCATGAATATGTCTCAATGAATAAATCATGGATATGTTTCCAAGGGATAAAATATGAATATGTTTCCAATGAATAAAGCATGAATATGTTCCAAGGTACAATATGTATGAATAAATCATGAATAAATGAATAATACAATATGTATGGATAAAGCATGAATATATTTCAAGGAATATATTTCTTATTCTTTTCATTGTCAGTTGTTTAAATTATTTTTCCTGCTGATAATGCCCTAATGTATCTCAGACTTGTGCGTGGATGACGATGATGATAATGCAATAATTTTATGAATTATAGATGTACAGATTTAGGTGGACTCCAAACCAATGGGTGAGTGATAATAGGTGGTGTGAATAAAGTTGAGTCAGCTGCTGAGTATCTCAAATTTTTGACTTGGCGCTTGGGATTCTTGATATTTGATATGAAAAAAATTGAATCAATCAACAGCTGTTTCTCACGCCTTCCTATCAGACTCCCGTTGACTCAGCAGATCAACAGTTGACTCCAGTCACTCAACAGAGTCCACTCACTCAACTTACTCAAATTTATTCACACCACCCAATAAATCAGAAAACGTCATTTTATATTCCTGGATTTCTTTTTATAGCTGCCGGACACCCATCCTGGCGCTAGTGACTAAACATATCACGACCACTCTGACACTGCACTCACTGAGCGGCCAATTACAACTAATTTGTCACGACCACTCCTTTTCATCTTGTTCATAAATGACTTTTCTTCTGTCATTAACAAAGCATTTTGTCTAATGTATGCAGATGATTATTCAAAGAAATTAATAGTCCAAATGATTCCTATGAGTTGCAGAAGGATGTTGATAGGTTGTCTGGGTGGTGTGCTACTAATGGTTTGAAAATAAATATAGCTAAATGCAAATTCTTGACTTTCACTCGGCAGTCGGCTCGTCATATAAATATATTTAATATAAATCGTACCCCATTGGAAAGAGTCAACTCATTTAAGGACTCAGGTGTATTGTTCAGCACTCATTTCTCCTTCAATTTGCACATTGACTATTTAGCTAATAGAGCTAATCAACAGATGGGCTTCGTTTTGAGAACATGTGCGCCTATCAGTGATGTACAGCCTCTGAAGCTAATATACAGGGTGTTACGGAACTCTCTACTAATACTTCTAGGCAGTGTTTCTGGACCACTAACAAAAGTAAATATCATGATAAAATTTTTCTAAAATCCTCAGTTACTCACACAGCCGCCATTTCGTTTTTTTTTCACTCATTATTTTTTTATTCAAACACCTCTGAATGTATAATTTTGAAATTTTTCATACAGCTTCATAACAGTTAAAGCAATCTAAAAAAATTAATCAAAATTTTCCGACATCAAAAACCAAAATGGCGGCTTTTTTTAAATCTTTAAACAGAATTAAATTGATAATGGCTAATGGTATCAAAATTTGACTAGAATAACTTTTTTTAAATATTTTTATTGCAAATCTAATGATACCTCATTTTTCAAAATTGGCCAATAATTAACAGAGATATGCTACTTTTTAGGGTATGCGGTGGTTCGAATTCAAAAACTGCAACCCACTCCCAACCACTGCACACTAAAACTTACTATTTCAGTGTAGGTATATTCTGAAAGGGACCACATCAAAATGAATCAAAAGCCATTTCACTTTTAAGAAGCCTTTCGGTATTATAATTTTCCTAAATACAATATTCCACATTAAATAAAACGTTGTAGAATTTTCCTTAGTTTATCTTTTCTTATAAGTGGATTTTTAGTTACTTAAGTTTGGATGTGATAAATTAATTATTGGCTTGCTAATTTGATGAATATTTCATAATGTAGGCTTTAAGAAATTTAAAATCCAACTAAAAAGCTTAAAATAAAACATATTTTAAAACAAAAAAGAAACCGACTTCCGTGAAATGATAAAATACTCACGTAATAAAAAGTTTAAAATAAAGTATTTACTTTAAACTGAGAAAATTTTAAATTTCATACAAGTAATCTTTTGAAGTCGGCGCCAAATTTCCCATAAACTTCTAAAATATAACAGAAATACTCTGTGATGTTTTCCATGACGAAATAATTGAACAATCTAATATAAAAATTGACACTGTATTTCAGTAAAAGTGAGTGTAAATCACATATTTAATTGAAATACAGTGTTAGATTTGATATTAGATAGAATTTCTTATCAATTACTCTATTTCAGTAAAAGTTAGTGTAAATCACATATTTAATTGAAATACAGTGTTAGTTTTGATATTAGATAGAATTTCTTATCAATCACTTCCTGGTGGTTCGGAACCCACCTAAAACTGTAGGTCCAACTCATCAATCTCCATCATCTAATTCATTACCCACGCAAAGGTCTCAGACCTATGTGGGCTTCATCCTCCAAAAAATACAGTGTTAGTTTTGATATTAGATAGAATTTCTTATCAGCTTCATAAAATATTTGGCGCCGACTTCAAAAGATTACTTGTATGAAATTTAAAATTTTCTCAGTTTAAAGTAAATACTTTATTTTAAACTTTTTAGTATGTGAGTATTTTATCATTTCACGGAAGTTGGTTTCTTTTTTTGTTTTAAAATATGTTTTATTTTTTTTATTGTTTTAATTGATCTAAAGCTGTATGCAAAATTTCAAAATTATATATTCAGAGGTGTTTAAGTAAAAAAATAATGAGTGTAAAAAAAATGGCGGCTATGAGTTACTGGGGATTTTAGAAAATTTTATTATGATATTTACTTTTGTTAGTGGTCCAGAAACACTGCCCAGAAGTATTGGTAGAGAGTTCCGAAACACTCTGTATAAATTGCTCATCAGGAGTCTGTTAGGTTAGGAGATTTAGATTAGGTTAGGTTAGGTCTGTTGTGAGATTTGGAGTCCCTATTGTCTAGACCGAATATATATTCTGGAGCGTTTGCAGAACAAATTTCTAAGATGTATCTACTACAAAAAGTTCAATGTTCACAGTTCGTTTGATTTTCCAACTTATTCATTAAGAAACATATTTAACATTAGATCACTGAAAGACAGACGAGATGTCAGGCCACTTATGTTTCTCTACAACTTGTTAAATAATAAAATTGATTGCTTTCTAAAATAAATATTCATCTCCCATTACTCGCTGTTTTGGTTTTTCTTTTTATGTTCCTTTCTCTAGAACGGTAAGTCATTATAATTCTCCTTTAAATAGAATGCAAAAAACGTTTAATCTTTATTCAGAGCTCCTGGATATCTTTTGGTTCTCCCCAGCTAGGTTCCGTAAAGTACTGTATGATTTGCTTATTTAGTTTATAGCAAGAATGTATCTTTTTGTTTGAGTGAGTTAGTGATTGAGTGATTCGTGGTTTATTTTTCCTGTTTGATGTTATCAATCATATGAATATTCTCCTTTCTAACTTCCTTCCATATCATTCCATTCTTCCATGACAGTTAAATTAAAAATTCTATATAATTTAATTTTAGTTTTAGTTTAATTTCTTTTAGTTTTATAAATCTTCTTTGAAGTGTTAATTGTATTTTGTAAAGGAGGCAAAAGGGTTTCTACCTGTTGTCTCCAGCAATAAACTATTTATTTTATTTTATTCATTTTATTTTTTCAATTACGGTAATTTAAATTATTAGATTTAAAATAAAATTTTTCTTTTTTTTCCTAGGTGGTACTTTTCGTCAGTATGACTACAAACCATTAATAAACATATTCATGTATGGGCAAGACAAGCCTCCAAACTATAACTTACAAAATGTTAAAGTACCAATTATAATGATACAAGGGAGGAACGACTATTTATCTGTGTCCGAGGTGTGCATGGGTTTCATTTTTTACTATTTAATCTTTTTTTATTTTTCATTATTTACTTTTTTATTTTTCATTATTTACTTTTTTATTTTTACAATTTTTATTTTTTTCACGATTTTAATATCTTTATTTTTACAATTTTTATTTTTTACTATTTTATCTTTTTCATTTTTACTATTTTTCATTATTTGTACTTTTTATTTTTTATAATTTTAATTTTTTTACTATTTTTCATTATTTACTTTTTATTTTTTACAACTTTTATTTTTTATGATTTTTATTTTTTACTATTTTTCATTATTAACTTTTTATTTTTTACAATTTTTATTTTTTACTATTTTAATTTCTCCATTTCTACTATTTTTATTTCTTACGAGTATTTTATCTTCTCCATTTTTACTATTCTACATTCTTTACTTTTTTATCTTTTACAATTTTCATTTTTTTACCATTTTAATTTATTTATTACTATTTTTATTTTTTCTATTTACATTTTTTATAATTTTTATTAACTTATTTTCTATTTAAATTTCTTTATTTTTTACGATTCTTATTTTTATTTTTCACTATTTTTCTCAAGGTTTAGGCCTACTGAAGAAACGTATTTTGTTACAAGTACAGTTTTTTTCTATAAAATACAATTTCTAATATTTTTTTTGGAGGTGGGGGCGATGAAGCCCACATAGGTCTGAGACCTGTGCGTGGGTAATGAGTTGGATGATGGTGATTGTTGAGTTGGGCCGGCAGTTTTAGGTCGGTTCCGAACTACACAAAAAATACAATTTGATACAATTTAAAATACAGTTTGTTCTTAAAGCCGCGTTTATTTTCAGACTCTAGAACGTTTATTTAAAATTAAAAAATGATAGAAACACAAATATTGGACATGTTATTTTATATTTATTTAAATTTGCATTCTTACTATTTTGAAATCGAGTTTTATTGAAAATAAAACACATATCATTCGGATACAGTACATAGAACATTCCGGTGGTTCAGAACCCACCTAAACTGTGGGTCCAGCTCATCAATCACCATCATCCAACTCATTACTCAGACCTATGTGGGCTTCATCCTTCAAAATGAAGTTTAAAAAAAATAAAAACTAAACATTTATTTGGAAATTATTTACTTTTTAATAAAAATTTCATCATTTGACAAATGATTTTTACTTTTATACTAAACTTTTATACTTTTAACTGACATGTGAAACAAATTTATAAATTAAATAAGAAATGATTCATTTTCGAACATAAATAATTGTTGAAAACACTTCACTGGTAAATTTAACACTTAAATATTCGTATGATGGCTATTTCGCATTGCTTTAGTGCTTCCTCAGACACGGGTGGAGGTATAAAATTAATAATATGATATGATATTAGGCCTAGTAGGCCTCCAGCCGTGTCTGAGGAAGAATTGCAACTATCCGAAATGGCCATCACACGAATATGTAAGTATAAAATTTACTAGTAAAGTATTTTGAACAATTATTTATGTTGAATTAATATCGAGTGCAAAAGTTATATGGATTTACAACATAATATTAATTTTTCTTACATATTTTAAACTAGTTGGCCCGTCGCGCGTTGCTGCGACCTCAAAAGAAATTATCCTTGATTCTATTAGACAGGCTACATTTTAAATTTCAACCTTCTAGGACTATTAGGGAAGAAGTTAGTTCTAGGGCCTAGGGCTCTTCCAGCTGATCAGAGAGGCCTCCTTCGTTCTTTTCTTAATCACCACCTCTAAATGAAGAAACATTTGAAATTTAAACCTTCTATGACTATTAGGGTCAGAGGTGCCCATCCCCCCCAAGGTCCCCCCCACCCATTTTATACTGCCCCCTTTTTTCACCCCCTCAAACTTGGGTATCTGCCCCCTTCCCTAATACAGGAGACACTATGAGGTACTAATGAAAAAATGAAATTTAAATGATTTTCAAATTCAAATTTATCTCACCAAATTGATACAATAATAATTATTCAATTCAACATATTTATATACATATCATGCACATATTACATTCTTTAATATAAACACATATAATTATTCATTGAACATAGATAAATTAAAAAATTATTTGTGTACGGCAAGTAAAGTAGAATAATTGTGTGCTGGCTGCAAATTTAAAACAAAATAAAAAATCAATTACCTCCTCAAAAAACTAAGTAATGAAGTTCTCTAACTGAATTATGCATTTTTTTTATTCAATATTGCAATGTGGGTTTCACAAAATACTTCTCTATATTAACACTTTGAATTTCACTAAATAAGAATTATTTCTTTCAATATTGAAAATTATATTCATTCATTAAAACACCACAGCATAAAACAGAAAAATTCAGATTAAATGAGAAATTGAAAGTGTAAATACTCTACACAAAATAAAATGAAAAATATTGCAATGAATTTGCTTGCTTTGAGTTTTAAGATAGTTATTTCACTATTGATGAATTCCATTTTTATGCAATTCAATGGCATACTACCTTTATTAAGACACATTTGTTAGGAATTGACATTAAATATTAAATTTCTATCTGTCAAAACTCGCTTGCATCCCTAGAGACTTTAGCCATTTAGCTGAAATTTTCCTGGCAATAAATAGTTCCTCTAAAATCGTATTCCAAGAGATTC
The DNA here is from genome assembly GCA_948455865.1 of Conomelus anceps. Taxonomy (NCBI): domain Eukaryota; kingdom Metazoa; phylum Arthropoda; class Insecta; order Hemiptera; family Delphacidae; genus Conomelus; species Conomelus anceps. The sequence continues at coordinate 20,415,403 of OX418227.1, read as the reverse complement.
TAGACTCATGTCTAGAAAAGCTTAAATCCATTCATTTTAGTCTTCATTATGGATTTTTTATTTGAATTTTCGATATTGAGAGCTTGATTTGAGGCTTAAAATCAGTAGTTTTATATGAGTATTTATTAAAATGAGGTTTATAAATTGGGTAAAGTGAAAGCATAAATTCAATAAATCATTGCTTTTATGAATCGTTTGACTGAGCTTGAACCCACTTTTCGTATATTGCTGGTTCATTAATTAGTTGTGAACAAATTTTAATGTATAAAATATAAAATATACTACGTTTATGAAGTGATTTTAACAAGTTATAGTGGTTTCAAATTATTATAACAGGGCCACCAAGAGACATTTTATTTAGTGGCCCAGGCAGTGACGTAGTCAAGATTTTGAAATGGGGGGGGGGGGGGGTCGATTGACCGGGTGTACTTCCCCGCAAAAGTTTTGAAAAATAGAGGCCCTAGAACGGTTTTTTCAGCTCTCCTGGCATTGAAAATTAACACCAACGTCAGTGCTTTGTCTTACTATGTCCAGGCATTTAGATTTCTTAATCTGTGGTCCAGGCATCTTTCTACTATGTTTATTTGATTGAATGAAAAGCGTTGCCAGATTGTGCACTTCTGCATTTTCATACCAAACCATAGATAAGTTAGTAGTTGGTATATATAAATATGAATCTGAATAACCAATTATTGACCTACTAACTTATAATTTTATTACTGGATTTCTTGTTCCATGACGACCTGCGTTGTTAATATTATCTTTTTTTGTGAATTTAACGACTTGCAGTCAAATATATTGAGTTAATAATATTTGACTGCAAGTCGTTAAATTCGCATAAAAAGTTAATTATAATATAAACTTAATAAAACAACTTTTGAATGGAAATTAACTCACGAGTGTACTGTGGGTCGTCTGACGATGCTCTAGACAACAGAGCGAAACGGCCGTCACGCCATAACGTGAGTTAATTTCCATTCAAAAGTTGTTTTATTAAGTTTATATTACATATTAGTGGAAACAAGATGGATCTTCAACATCATAGTTAATTATAATTTTAATAATAAGAAATAAGGAACAGTATAGTTATATAATTTTACGTTTAATTTAATGGAAAATTATATAAAATTCAAGACCGGAAGGGGGGTCCAGACCCCCCTGGCTACGTCACTGGCCCAGAACTGAGTTGCGGCTGGAGGCTCCCTTCACCCTAAACACCAATTTTCAATTAATGACTCGATTTTTCTTGCTGGTAACTCCCAAAAAGAATATTCTCGGGAGTACCTAATTTCTCTTGTCTTAGAAGAATTAAGTTTCGTTTGAATTGTACTTTATTTTTATAAGAGAAATAGAACATTTATTTATTTCCCATATATAGCATTGATTGTCTTTCAGCTGTGCCTAGTTGCCAACTGTACTAAAAAAATCTGTTTAACTAATTTGAATTGTTTTTTTTTTCAATTTAAAGATGAAATGGAGTGTAGGCCAACTGAAAACCATTCCATGAAAAAGCTGTGGAAGCTAGGGAAAAGGGCAATGAGTGGCACCAGAGAGAGCTATAAACTTCTCTTCTATTTTTGTTAATCTCTTGAATTCGCATCGAACTACACTAATACTGGAATATGACTTTGAATGGAACTTGATTCAACTTGCAGAGAGAATAAATTAATAACACATCCAATTCCAAACTTTATCTTATAATAATTTTGTATTTACATATGGATGGTTACGGTACCCCAAAACATTGGGGATTCTGAGGGTTCTCCACCGGAGAAAAGGATTGTTTTCCAGGTCTTGAAAATGCGACTAAGCTTTTTTTGTGGTTATCAAACTCTTCCCTCATATTATTTGTTTCATGGTGTGACAAATTTCACAATCACAATAAACTCTATCAGAGTAGTACCATAAACGGTAACAGAAATGAGCATTTGAAGCCCGCCGTCTGCAAAAATATTGAGAGGCCTTTTCTCCTTTCAAGCCTATAGCATCAACTTCATTCAAGTGGTCTGGGGGACCTTCAAACCCATGTTTGGGGGCTCCGAAAATACTGGGACCCACCAGCATCTTGTGGCCTTTGATGGTCAAAAGCCGAGGCAATTAGGAAACCTTTGTTTATTAATGTAGAAATTTAAAATATTGTAGGTGCAGCCTCCTTGAATTTCTACTTCACATGACTATACTGGCAATAAAAACGGGCCCGAAGGGCCCGCGCTGCCAGGGGCCTCTAGGGTCTGTTAAGCTTCTAAGGGGCCTCGAGAGGTTTAAACTGGAGAAAAAAAGGGCCCTGGAGGCCCCTAGTTGGAAAATTTGGGGCCCCTTATTAAATTGTTTTTGTCACTTGCTTACATTTTGTAAAATGATGTGGCCCCTTGACGTTCAGGCCCAAAAAACTTGCCTTGTTCAACCCATCTTTAGGAAATTTAGGGTCTGGTCTGCCCCCCCTCCGATTGGTCATTGAGGTGGCCGAAAGTGACTTGACTTCCTCCCCCCCCCCCCCAAACTTGGTGTTACTGGTTGCAAAGATCTGTGCGGGAAGGGCTAAAGCAAGTTAGCACAGTCAATGGTTGGTATCCCTCGTCACTGCTGGCTAGCAGGCAGCCATCAATGAAAATTGCAGAGCAAAATACAGCACAGTATTGTTAATATGAAAAGCAAAGCTTCTATGATGGGATAATTATAAAATAGAGCTAAAACAAATAATACTCCCCAAAAATCCCCCCCACAATTATAAAAAGTTATAAAATATTAAGAATAATATGTAAAAAAAAATCCCCCCCAAAAATACCAGGAACGCAAACTGCGCACCGGAACCGCGCACCCCTCTTGGCACCCTTGATTAGGGTAGAAGTTAGTCCTAGGGCTCAAAACAAACCACAGACAACATGACGTGCGCTGTCAGTTGTGCTTTGTTTCCAAAGCCCAAATCACACGATCATAATTATGTCAATATAGTAGAAAACGTGCTTTTGTCGTAGTAGAGCGATAAATATTATATTTTAATACTTATCATGCTATTCCTGACTGAGGAATCCAGAAAATCGAATATCATAAAAATTGGACCAGCAGTTCTTGAGTTATAAACTTATTAATATCGTTTACACGACTTACTTTTATTATATCGATTTAAATATTTTTCTACGTGAAAGTCATTAGTGAAAAGGTCTTATTCAGCTTAACTCAAATTCAAATTAATTGACACAAACTTGAAATAAAGCTCTTGTTAATCTTATGTAAAATACGGAATTAATTGTGAATTTTTAAAATTTTCAGGATGCTGATACATTGATAAAACAATTGGGCAGTTTTATTGTGGTCAGGCAGTATGTTGACAATCCCAAATTTACGCATGCAGACTTTATGTGGGCAAAGGACATCAATACCTTACTTCACAAAAAAATTATAAGAGCATTGGAGTTGTTTGGAAGAAAACATGATGATGAGAATACCTAAGTCTAAATTCACAATTATAGAGTAAAATTGTTGAAAAAAAATAAAAATATTTTAAAAAATGTCAAGTGTAAAAAATATTAACAAATTTAATTTTTAGAAAAAATTGACAATTTAGGAAAGCTGTAAACTCGGGAAATAATATGTGAGTTAGAGTAGTGTAATTGGAATTAAAATCTAGATAATTTTAGTATTAAGTTAAATCAATTTTCTTCTGCGACACTTATTTTGGTCACAATTTTTTATAAATGGAGAATTTTATGGATTCTTGAAATTTAAACACCTAGAATAGTTATTTCTTATTTCTATTATTCTTATTCTCATTCTTATTATTATTATTATTATTCTTACTCTTACCCTTACTCTTATTATTCTTATTCTTATGTTTCTTTCTCTCCTCCTTCAATCCCTCGACAGATAACAGCAATTAGCTGTTTATTAGATGGTATTAAAATTATGTTCATCAGAAATTCAATTGAAAAATTAATGAGCTCAAGTTGTTTTGAGTTACAGATTGCTACGCTATAGTTGATTCAAAGTGATATGATTAATTTAGGAGTTTTTAATATTGATTTTTTATGGTTCGTCATAAAATCATAGAATATTTCATTTCGATTTTCAAGCTAGCTAAGGCTGTTATATTATTTTTCATACTTAATTTCAGATTAAGTCGTGTGTGATATTAATTCATCGAAAATGTATGAAATAAATGCCATAAAATGATAATAACAATTTTGTTTCTGTAAATAAAAATTCATTGTCGGCGGTTAATACCTACAAGTGAGATGTTTTTATGATAGTTCAATATTTTAGAGGGCACTCATTTGAGAGGTATTATCAATAAAAACTTAAAATTTGGGGAATCAAGAATGGTCTGAAACCCTGGAATAAGTAAAGAATATTCTGTGATATAATAATCAGATACTGTAATTTCTCACAATCACAAAACCGAAATAATGCAGTGGGTTTATAGTTTCATGTTTTTATTTTTTCTTCAGTTAGGAGAATTAATTAGTGTTATTTCCTCCGAAAAAGTAAAACTTAAGACAACTGTAAGTAATTTTCAAAAATCACTCAATTTTTTTTTAATTTTACTAGACTTTGAAGTAGGTATAAATCAAAGCGAAAAGAATATTTTTTTGCAGCTTTATGTCAAAAATAATTCAACATACATTTGACAAAGCTTTTAAGCTGTCAACGATAATATTAATTTTATATTTCAAAAATTTTATCAAAAACAAATAATTGTTGTGGATATCCATTTTTCGTGAACTGCAGTAGAACTATTCATATATTGTCTTGCTGTGCAGAACTGACTTTTTTTGAGTCACGGCGAACGCGTTTCGAACTATGTCGTTCTTAGACGACATAGAAGAAGAACGACATAGTTCGAAACGCGTCCGCCGTGACTCAAAAAAAGGTCAGTTCTGCACAGCAAGATAATACACATGAAAAAAAAACAAATACTTTTCTTTTTTGTTTCGACCTGTCAAAAATAATACTGTATTAGTTTTATGTTATACGGCAATTTTCTTCTCTAATGCAAATTAGGATGGAACCATAAATTTTTTTCATGAGTCCGAGATTTGTGCGTGGGCAGTGAATGGACGATACTGATGGATGGTGGACCTACAGTTTTAGGTGGGCTCCGTAACATAGGCTAAGTGCCAATAAGGCAGACAATATGGCAATTTCGTTTTTCAGGGAGTACAGAGTTCCAAAAGAGTGAGATAAGAAGAATTTTGTTAAATTGATGGATTTATTATAATTTATTAAAATAATGATAGATGGTGAACCTACAGTTTTAGCTGGGTTCCGAAACATCAGGTAAGAGATAATAAAGCAGATAACGTCCACTTTCACACTTCAGGGAGTAGAGTCCCACAAGGGATTGAGATAATAACAATTTTATTAAATTATTTGATTTGTTATTATTGTTGTGGATGTCCATTTCCGTGATATGCAGTATAGCTATTCATATGTAGAGAGACGTGCTATGCATAACTGACCGACCAAGCGCCGAGGAAGAACTATACAGCTCGAAACGCGTCCGCCGCAACTCAAAATGTCAGTGTAATTTTTTCGAGACCAGAGGTTGGTCAAATTGTTTTGTATGTGTGCATCACACAGAACAAGATGTCGAGAAATAAAGTCAGAGATTAACAATTCTTGCTGTGTGCTTATTCCCAGCTATTTAATAATTCAATTACTAATAAATACAACAGTCAGTTTTGATTTGCAAGTTAGGTATGTTATATTTTGGAAGTGTTTTTTTTTTTAATTGAATTTCATTTGTGTATTTTTAATTCCTTGAACGTTGAATGATGTATTATTTAGTTTGCTTTCTTTCTGGATTTATTGATTTCAGGTTGAGTACATAAATGAAGCTGGTTACCTGGCTGAAACACATACAGTCGTAACTAAAGACAGCATTATAATTAATTTTTTTCGAATAGTACCTCCTTCTTATAAAGGATTAGAGAGACCAGTTGTTATTCTTCAACATGGGTTGCAATGCAGCTCTTCAACTTGGGTTTTCGCTGGACCAAAGAACGGACTTGGTAAGAAAATTTGTATTTTTATTATAATTATTTTTAGGCAACTACTACTATTAGTAGTATTATTATTATTATTATTATTATTATTACTATTACTATTATTGTTATTATTATTATTATTATTATTATTATTATTATTATTATTATTATTATTATTATTATTATTATTATTACTATTATTATTATTAATATCAATCAGATACTACTTTGAAAGCCGATACCGTAATACAAACGAAAACAGATACAACACAAGACACACACATTATAGAATACCAGATTATTATACAGAAATAGGGAAAGCAGTACCAGAATACTTTGTACCACAAATCCTGAACAGTATTCCTAACCATCTTAAAAACCTACAAACATATTCCGCAGTAAAACATGAAATCAAAACTTATTATATTACTGAGCAAGGATAACATATTCATCACAGAGGAATTGATTATTCATCACATGAAATCCATAATAAAAACCTGATTAAATTTAAAACTTAGCAAATCACCCCAATACAAGCTAAACTTAGCTTCTGGGGTTGCCACCACTAGAATTATTATCATAATAACTATTTATATATTGAATTTTGTTAAATTGTTATATATTATTTATTAATTGCATGTACTGTTATTTACATTCAATAAAGCTTATAAAAAAAAAATATTATTATTATTATTATTATTAATATTATTATTATTATTATTACTATTATTATTATTATTATTATTATTATTATTATTATTATTATTATTATTATTATTATTATTATTATTATTATTACTATTACTATTATTATTATTATTATTATTATTATTATTATTATTATTCTGTATTATTCCTTTTATTATTTTCGTAATAGACCCAGTATGGATCACGTAAAGCCTCTACGGTTCGCCCATGAGATTTTCATCTTTACACTCATGTCTTTCTTTCTGTACTATTATTATCAATATAATGTATTATTAAGATCAAGGACTTGACAGGGCCTCATTGAAATCGTCCGTCCGTCCGTCCGTCTGTGCCCTAGCGCTTAAAAGGAAGATTCTTTACTCTTGAAATGTGGTATATAGCTTCCTCATAGTCCAAGTGTGATCGCTATTGATTTTGAAGTTTGGGGGTCGAATATAAAAAAAATAATTATGATGTAAAACTGATTTCCCCTAAAGGCTCTAGGTTGGTTTAGGCTAGTAAAAATCAAAACATTGGACAGCTGGTTGATTTCGAATATTAAAATAATTGAAGAATATTACAAATAGGGCCCAGGAGTTCGTAGCTAATATCTGTCTGATTGAGCAAATGCCTCCTACAGCTCACGTCAATCACTTTTTTTGCTGACAAAATTATCATTCAGGATAATTTCATTATCATTTTCTATTTCATACTTAAATATTCAAATAAATCTATTTCGAATCTATTAAATTTTAAATATTTCATCTTCAATCAGATTATTTTCTACTAGTTACATCATTATATTATCTTGCTTATTATAAAGCTATAATGAGTACCGGAATGGGTACTTCTGTTAAGTAAATATTGTCTCCTTTACCTAAGAATATATTCATTAATATCTGTGATGTTTTCCATTCTAAATTCTTGATAAACAATCTAATATCAAAACTGACACTGTATTTCTTTTTAAATTATGATTTTTACTCACTTATACTTTTTTGTATAAGTCTTGGAGACTCCAGTTAAGGAGTATAAGACGAGTCAGATCAACAATTATACTATTTTATACACTAGGTACCATAATTACTCAATTGGTTGAGGTGAGGCTTAATTTTGATGTGAAAGGAACTCTTGTACACTATAAAAAGCTTTATCAACTAAATATTTTTTTAATTGTTTTTAAAATATTTCTATATTTTCAAGATTCTTTGAAAACTGCGGTAGCTTGAAGAGTTTCCAACCAATATAACTAGGTTTTTATTAACTTTTTATGTGAATTCAACGACTTGCAGTCAAATATTCATTAAGAATAAGTATAATTTACTTACTCTGTAAGCCGAGTGCTTTCGAATCTTTGAGATCCATTTTCAGAGGGCCTCTGAAAATGGATCTCAAAGATTCGAAAGCGCTCGGCCTACAGAGTAAGTAAATTATACTTATTCTTAATGTATATTTGACTGCAAGTCGTTGAATTCACATAAAAAGTTGATATTAACAACGCAGTTCATCATGGAACAAGAAATCCAGGAATAGAAAAATTAATCAAGATATGTTCTGTATTTTGAACTCTAAATACTGCGGTAGCTTGTTGTAGAGTTTCCTACAATATGTCTAGGTTTTTGTTTGAATAAGCTACTATTGTGACTTACCAAGTGATAATCTCCTAGGCTTATTGTTTTATAATCGTGTACGTCAAGATTTTGGTTAACATCACTCTTTTTTACATGTAAAATGGCTTCATACACATATAAGCAGGGTACAGTCAGGAGACCAAGTCTCTTGAACAACGGTCTACATGAATCGTTTTACTCTTTCCATACACCTAAAAGCTCTCTTTTCGATCTTAAACACCTTATCAAGGTTTTGTTTTGATGAATTACCGCATACTAAGATAATATGTGACAGTATATCCCATGTTTGTTTTGATGAATTACCGCATACTAAGATAGCATACCTAATATGTGACAGTAAGATCCCATGGTAAGCTAGTGACGGTAGTTACTGTACTGGAGATACTGGGGGGATACAGGCCTCAGAGAGGCTGATGAAGCTTTTCCTTAGAAGTGAAATGCATTCCTCCAGTATATCTAGTATAAGTGAGTGAAAATCATAAGTTAAATAGAAATACGGTGTCAGTTTTGATATTAGTTTTTTATCTAATAATTTAACATAATTTCATAATTATTTTACAGGATTTGCTTTGGTAAATGCCGGTTACGATGTGTGGCTGACGAATGTTCGTGGTAACACTTATGCCAGAAATACTACTAATGGTGCCACAGTCTCTTGGCAATTCAGGTGAGTTGAAACAAAAATAATAATCAGTATTTGTTGATCCATGACGATCTGCGAGTAGAATAGTTGATATCTTCACTTTTTTACTGGCATGCAGAACTATTTTAAATTAAAAAGAAATTGAATTTTCTTGCATGAGGCAGAACATAATATAATATAATTCTTTATTGCCAATACAATAATAGTTACAAAAATCACATATCATATCCAAATAGCAGGTATCTGTTCAATCAGAGAGATAAGCTGCGTTCTCGTAGGTCCCGTTCGTAACGGTGACCGATTAGATTGGCCAGCAAAAAAGACACTGTTCTCTGCTGTAAAATCACTCCCCGGTGGTTCGGAACCCACCTAAAACTGTAGGTCCAATTCATCAATCACCATCATCCAACTCATTACCCACGCACAGGTCTCAGACCTATGTGGGCTTCATCCTCAAGAAAAAAAAATATATATATATATACATTGATGTAGCTAGAATAATAAGAGAGCCTTGTGCTCTAGCCATTATTAAGGCTAAACATGTTCTGACTCAAGTATGAAAAATTTAACTTCTCTTTTAGAAGCCCGCAATAAGTGCCTATATTGGCAGATGATGATGGCTTTCAGACCAAAAACATGTTCTGCCTCAAGTAAGAAAAATTCAACTTCTATAGCTAACCTAATATAGTTTTGCATGTCAGTCAAAAAGTGAAAATATTTAAAATAATATTAATAAATCTCTAAAATACTACTAGGGTGTCACCATTTTTTCCATAATATATTGTGATACAATTTTTTTATAATGAAGCCCACCTAAGTCTGAGACCTTGTGGGTGTGGGTAATAATTTGGATGATGGTGATTAATGAGTCAGACCTGAAGTAGGTTTTAGGTAGGTTCCGAACCACTGGGAAGTGATTTTACAGTAGAAAACAGTCTTTTTTGCTAGCCAATCCAATCGGTCACCCTTACGAAGAGGGCCCAGGAGATCGTAGCCTATTTCTATCTGATTGAACACTTCCCTATAACTAAATAACTGCCCAGTGTTTCGGAGCCCACCTATAGAGTCGATGTAGCCAAGTCAAGTGAACGCTGCTGTACAGAATGGTCTTGTCTAGTGGTTCAGACGCCTGTCCGGCAACTGGGAGGTCCGTGGTTCGATTCCCGACGGTGACTGATATTTTTTTGTAATACCGTTCATCGATTTTAATCAACTATTCAATGCCGTTGTCAATATCCGCCATTGCGGAAATCTTCAGTAAAATTGAGGAATTTGAAATTAATAAATTGTGTTCTATACGAATTGTCAGTTCTTTCAAGGTCAACTTGTGATACTTATTTTCCTCTGTTTATTAAGGAGTTCGAAACTCAAATTCAACATATTGGTTTCAGATCATCAATCATATCATCATTCATCAATCACAATCATCCAACTCATTACCCACGCACAGGACTCAGACCTATGTGGGCTTCATCCTCAAAAAAAAAGATCAACTAAATCGCTATTAAATTGATATTGCAAAAAAATCGCTTGTTTAAGCTTAATATTTCCTGCCATGGATTTTTTTTCCTGAGACTGGACTATAACATGGTTGAACATATTTGGTTTGGGTAGCCGTCCATAGCGTTGCATGTACTTCATATAAGGAAAAATAATTGTCTTATAACTTCTTCATTTCGAATTCCTCAAAGTACTATTAATTACACTAAAGACTTCCGCAATGGCGCATATTCACAGTAGCATTGAATAGCTGATTGAAATCAATGAGCGCTACTACACAAAAATATCAGTCACCGCCGGGAATCGAACCACGGAACTCCCAGTTGCCAGTCGGGCGCCTTAACCACTAGACTATACTCGCAGCACTCATTTCAGCATCTGTGCAGCAGGGTCACTGTAGTCTAATGATTAAGTCATCCGACCGGCAATTGGGAGGTCCGATTCCCGGTGGTGACCAATATTTCTGTGTAGTAGTGTTCATCGATTTTCAACAACTACTCAATGCTGTTGTCAATATCCGCCATTGCGGAAGTTTCTGGTATAATTAATTTAGCACGTTGAGGAATTCGAAATTATTATTTTCCATATATTTGTCAGTCTGATAAATTGTAAGTTCCTTTAGAACCAACTTATAATTTCCTTACAACTTTTATTAACTTAATAAATAATTTCAAAATTTATCTTTCTTGTAGCTTTCACGAAATGGGTCTGTATGACCTGCCCGCTCAAATAGACTATATATTGGATAAAACTGAGGCAAATAAAGTTTTTTTCATTGGATACAGTATGGGCACTACTGCATTCTTTGTAATGACGTCCACTGAAACAGAATATAACGAAAAAATTAGTGGTATGATAGCACTGGCACCTGTTGCATTCATGAAACATGTGAAGGGATTCACAGTCCGAGTCGTCAAGTTTTTCAGCAGCTTTATTGCTGTGAGTAATTTATGATTTTCACTTTTAAAAGCATTTTTTATTTCTTCATTCAATATAACATAATTTTAAAATTAATCTAATATCAAATCTGACACTGTTTTTCTATTTAAATAGGCTGATAAAGCTTCTACTCAGAAATGAAATACATTTCCCCAGTTTAAGAGAGTAAAATCATGATTTAAATAGTCATAAAGTATCATTTTTTATATTTAAATAAGTCTAATATCAAAACTAATACTGTTTTTCTTATGTACTGTAAATAGGCTGATGAAGCTTCTACTTAGAAGCGAAATATATTTCCTCAATTTAAGTGAGTAAAATCATGATTTAAATAGAAATATAGTTTCAGTTTTAGTCTCATTTCAAAACTGACACTGAATTCCTATTTAAATAGGCTGATGAAGCTTCTGTTCAGAAGCGAAATGCATTTTCGCAGCTTAAGAGAATAAAATCATGATTTAAATAGAAATAAAGTATCAGTTTTCATATTAAAATTAGTCCAACATACAAACTAATAGTTTTTTCCTATTTACTGTAAATAGGCTCTTGAAGCTTCTCCTTCGAAACGAAATGCATTTCCCCAGTTTAAGTGAGTAGAAGCTTAATTTAAATAGAAATACAGTGTTAGTTTTAATATTAGATTGTTCATCAATTATTTTGTCATAAAAAACGTCACAATTAACATTAATATTGTTGTGGTTATCCATTTTTCGTGAATTGCAGTAGAACTATTCATTTGGTTATAAACTTGCTGTGCAGAACTGCCATTTTTTGAGTTGCGGCGAGTTATACATAAATCGAAACGCGCCCGCCGCATCTCAAAAAAGGTCAGTTCTGCACAGCAAGTTTATACATATGAATAGTAAAGTTAATATATGAAACGAAACATATATAATAAGAGAAGTTGATTATTAAATTTATTTTAGAGTTTTCATAAGAAATAAAATTAAAATTTAACTTGTTACAGCTTCTAGATATTTTCATAAGAAACTATTCTTCTAACTAGTATATAAACGCCTTGTGTGAGACATGTGTGACACAAACTTTAGCGCTCCATGTGACAAAAAAATGAATTAGTTGCATCAATGAAGCATGATGATGAATAACTTATGAATTTACTATAATATGTGCTTTGAAAGGTCCGTGAAGTTGTAATATGATTTTAATAATATGATTTATAATATGATATATATATATATATGTTTTTTTATATAATGTACTATGATTTTTTTCCTGGAAAAGGGATAGAGGAAGGAGGGAGTGGGTAGAGAAAAAAAAAGAAAAAAGGTAGTCAAGGAAAAAGAAAAAAATGAGAAGGAGAAGAGAAAGGAGATGAAGAAGAAAACGAATTAGAGAAGAAAAAGGGAAAAATTGATGAGGAGAAAAAAGCAGAAGAAGGGAGAGGGGTAGGAAAGTCAATGAAGATAGAAAAGGAGAAAAAACAATAGAAAAGAGGAAGAAAAATAAAAAACGAAAGACAGAGAAAAAGGAGGAGTAGGAAAAAAGTAGCGAAGAGAATGAAAAAATGAAGATGTAAAGAGAAGGAAAGGGGAAGTGGATGAAGGGAGAAAGTAAAAAACGAGTTAAAAGAGACAAAGAAAAAGAGGAATGAGAAGAAAAGGAAATAATTAGGAGAAGAAGAAAGAGGATGAGGAGGAGGAGGAGGAAGAGGAGGAGGAGGAGGATGAAGAAGAGAAACAGAAAAACAAGGAGAAAAAGGTGGTGTAAGAAGAGAAGAAGGAGGAAAAGAAGAAAAAGAAAGAGGAGAAGGAGGAAGAGGAGGATGAGGAACAAAAAAGAAAAAGAAAGGTTGATAGATTGTTATAATCTCACTTTGCCAGGTCTTGAAAGACCTATGGCAAACATAAAATATCAATTACATTTTGCATAAATTATAGTAAAAATTAAAATTATTTACAGTAGAAGAGGAGAAGAAGGAAAAATAATGAGGAAAGAAGGAGGAGTAGAAGAGGAAGAGGAGGATGCTGAACAATGAGAAGGATGATGAAGAAGAAAGAAGGAAGAGAATTAGGACATTGAAAAATATGGAGCAGACAAGAAGGCGAAGAAGAATAAGAAGAGAAAAAGGAGAAGTGAAGAAGAAGAGAAGAATGGAACATATTAAAGAGAAGGAGAAGAAAGAGGAGAAGGAGAGAAAAGGAAATGAAAAATTGAGGAAAATTTAAAAAAATGAAAGAAGGAGAAAAATTATGAACAGGAAAAAAGAGAAAGGAATGAGATAAATGAAGATGTCAAAAGGAAATAAGAAGAGGATAATTGGAGAAAGTAAAAGAGAAAATGAGGTGAAAGAGACAGAGAAATAAAAGAATGAGAATAGAAAAGGGTTGGATTAGAGAAGAAAAGGAAATAAATTAGGAGAAAAGAAGTTTAAGAAGGAGAAGAAGGAAGAAGAGGATCGGGTGTTGATGGTGAGGGGAGGGGAAGGAGGAGGAAGGGGTGGAGGAGGAGGAGAAGAAGAAGAAGAAGAAGAAGAAGAAAGAGGAGGAGAATGAGTAGAAGGAAGAGGAACTGAAAAATAAGAAGAAAAAGGAGAAGATGAAGAAACAGTAGAATAGGAGGAGAAGGAAGAGAAATAAAAAAATAAAGAGCAAAAGAAAGACAAGAAGGCTAAAGAAAAAATGAAGAAAAAGTAGAAGAAATGGAAAAATTTTGATTACAATTTACGTCAAATCCTAATTCAATTTAGACCCTAGTTCTCTGCTGTAAAATCACTTCCAGGTGGTTCGGAACCCACCTAAAACTGTAGGTCCAGCTCATCAATCACCAACATCCAACTCATTACCCACGCACAGGTGTCAGACCTATGTGGGCTTAATCCAAAAAAAACAACAAATTGAATCAGACACATGCCAGTGTTTTATAAATTTAACCTTTTCATTTCATTTTCTTTATTAAGCACATTTTATTTTGTATTGATGCTAATTTATTTATTTATCTATTTATAAAATACATACATGAAAATTACAAACAACAGAGGCTTACAGGAAATGCCAAAACAAACCTCATTGAATACATTAGATTGACTAAAAACAAACAAGAAAATCACAAAACAAAAATTTAAACGCTAAGCTAACAAAGAAATAAGTCAAAATACATACAATAAGAGAACGGAATGAAATAAAAGCACAAAGAAAAATAATCCTAAATATTAATTAACTCTAAACAATGAAATACCAAAGTAGTTAGAAAATCACATGAAAACAGTATAAAGAAAAATAACCCTAAACATTTGTTAACTCTAAACAGAGAAATAATAGAACAGCTAGAAACAAAATAGAAGGAAAGAAGAGGAAAGTAGAGAAAAGAAGAAAACATATGATTTATTATTTTTTTTTTGTAGATTACGTCTTGGAGACTCCAGTTAAGGAGTATAAGACAAGTCAGATCAACAATATTATACACTAGATACCATAATTACTTAAATTAGTTGAGGTGCAACAATATTATACACTAGATACCATAATTACTTCAATTAGTTGAGGTGAGGCTTAATTTTGATGTGAAAGGAACTCTTGTACACTATAAAAAGCTTTATCAACTAAATATTTCTTCAATTGTTTTTTAAATATTTCTATATTTTCAAGACTCTTCAAAAACTGCGGTAGCTTGTTGTAGAATTTCCTACCATTATGGTCTGCAAAACGATGTTAACATCTAAAATTCCAGAACTTGGAAACATTTTCTACTAAAACTGCACAAATTATCTGAGAAAGGGTCTAGAACCGGATCAAATCTATTGTACCATCGCACAGTTCTTCGAAAGAAGCAATTCGCATGGTGAACTGTGTTTACTTTATCCAAGGCGAAAAGCATATTCAATCTTGGCCTATTAGATGAAACAAAAAAACTGAAATATTGAATTATGTTTGGAATATCAAAATGATTATTCAAGATCTTATACAACAAATTACTGTGAATAAATTACTTTAATTTGCTGTGAATATTTCAGGCTTTGTTAAAACTATTCCATGTAAATATTGTATTTGGAGAGCCTCCTACCATTAAAGGACAGTACCTGTTTGATATACCAATAGTTGGACGAATTTACTACTTTATTCTGGGTACAGTGATGGGCTCAAATAAGGCACAGTATGACAAGGTAACTGCTATTTTTAATCTTCATTTCATAATTTCAACTCTTACAGCCGGTTGCACGATAGCCAATTAAATTTAATCCCCTTAGAATGACATCATTCTATGGAAATTAAACTTAAAAGAAAGAATTTAGTTGCAGAAAGGACAATTGCAAGCGATAACGCCAATTAGGTTAACCGGCATAGGAGATATTTAACCACCTAATCACCAATGATTAAATCACACTAATGCCCATTAAGTTATAGGTTATTATTTTATTGGTTATGTTTATTGTACCAGAACATGGAACTGCAAGTTAGGTTATAGGTGTTAAAACCTTTCAAAATGAATATAATAATATTGAGATAATAATATTGAATAAGGATTCGAATAACTCACAATGAAATGATTTTAATTCTTCTTTTTTCTCAACTTCAGAATCAGCTGTTAATGAAATTACAGTGTTGCCAGATTGTGTCCATTCGGTTAGCAAAAATTAACTAATGCATCTTTGTGCAACTGAAATAAACCCATTATACTTGTTGTTTAGTTAAGTGGCATTAATCTCCTTATTTAATTGGGTTTTGTACAACCAGCCATTAATCTTCAAAGAATGACATCATTCTATGGGGATTAAATTTTTAATTGGCGTTTGTGCAACTGGCCAATAATTTAAAAAAAAAGAAATTTTTTAGGAATATTTATTACGGTTCATGGAGATTTCTTCAATCAACTCTTGAATATTGTTCCGTCGATTTATTCCTCTATTTAGATTAAATTTATTTCTGAATTTTGTTGTCTTTTTTATTTTAGAATCTGGTTTCACGTTTTTTGCAAACTATGCCGGTAGGAAGCTCATTTAAAGTATTCCAACATTATTTACAATTGATGGATAGTAAGTATGTTTGAATTTTTACATACAATACTAATAACTGCTAATTTAATTACTAATTGATCTACTAATGATGCAAGTTTGATCCACTTTTTTTAACAACTCCATCTAACTAGGGGAACTGATAGCCGAGTGCCATAGCAGGTATCTCTTCAAACAAAGATAAGCTACGAAACTCCTGGGCGCTCTTTGTAAGGGTGACCGATTGGATTGGCCAGCAAAAAAGACTGTTCTCTGCTGGAAAATCACTTCCCGGTGGTTCGGAACCCACCTAAAACTTTAGGTCCAATTCATCAATCACCTCATCCAATTCATTACCCACGCACAGGTCTCAGACCTATATGGGCTTCATCCTCCGAAAAAAAAAGAAAAAGCTTCTATAACAATCTTTTCCTCCCTAGATCCTTATTTTAATTTTCAGAGAAGTTTGCAATAATTGAGGGAATTCAGTCATAAGCTATACAGTAGCAGACCTCTTGTGGGAGTGTCTAAAGCCAATAATTGACTACAAATTTGTAATATTTTCTGTGTTTTTATTTTTTGAAAAATGTTTCAAGGAATAATAATAAAGGAGCTGATATAGTGGCAGATCCTATGCCCGATGATAACTACCTTCACAAAATCAAACGCATGCTGACGAAAGGTGCTTTTTATCATGTTCGCTTTGAAGAACTGCCAATTTTTCAAACTGGCAGTAGCGGATCCAGGAGGTGATTTCGGGGGGGGGGGGGCAAACACCGGGGGGTTTGGGGGTATGGAATACCCCCCAACCAAAGGGGGGGTCCGGGGGCCACCCCCGGAAAATGTTTGGATTTTTTAATAGAAAATGGTGTATTTTGACAGAGTTTTTAGTGCCCCTCATAATGTTTTCATGGATAGCACTGTTTTATCAATATGTATGTACAAATTTGTATTTGTATTGGTAATTTGCATTCCTTACCGTTTTACCTGATATCTATTTATGTCATTGTATTTTTTCTTATAAATTAAGTTTTTAAGTTGTTACGTATCAAATTTCAAATGAGTTCTCATCCAATTTAGTAAATAAATATTGAGCACATTTTTTTAGATAAGTTATAAAAATATGAATAATATGAATAAGGTAATGATTCAATAAAATATGAGCCGCCGCTAGAATGCGCGTGTAGCGCACAACCATTCTAGTGGGGGCAGTCGGAATAATATTCGGTCGGACACCATCTCCAGTCATTCTACTTCACTTGAAGCTTGAAGTACCTGCGTACTAGCGGGTTAAAGAACCCATGTTCTTTAATATCTAGAACAAGAAATTAAAGAATTCCCTCTGCACAAGTAACATGGATGGCTTTACACAAATAAATAAATAAAATAAAAATAAATTTGTTAATAGTAACGTTAAGCTGCATCTATCGAGCTAGGCTCGTACAGCATGTGACACGTCAATTAACTTCAACTAAACTAATTCATCACCCATTCATCAAGCGTTCGTTCATCTATAAAAACATATTAGAAAACAGATTCTATTCAACATTTTGTCTCCGTAAAACCCCATATCATTCAGCCAGAGAGTAAGGACAGGTATCAATAAGCAACTTCCTGAGTTCCTTCACGAATTTGTCTTGACCGTAACCTTTTAAAACTCTGGGCAAACAATTTAAAATCTTTTTTCCCGAATAGTGTGGCGCCTTCTCGATCAGAGAAGACATAGACCTACATTGACTCGTGAGATTAAGTATTTCAGTTTTATGGTCTTCCTGCTGCAATTTTACAATAACTTCCAGAGATTTTATGTGATCCACTAACCCTATTCGTTCTTCCGCAGAATTTTTTAGTGATGTTTCTAATTTTGTTTTCAATTTGGTGTGATCACTCAATAGTTTAGCAACCTTTTCTTCTACATCTACAGTAGCTTTAAGAGCTGTTGGAGATTTTTTTGTTAATAATTGCTGAGATCGCGTAGCTACCTGAGTTTTAGTTAAACAATTAGATTTAGATGCCTTGTTTGGACTCATTTTCATAGCTAAAAATTGTTTTCAATTGATTTTAGTTAAATGTTTAATGAAATATTACTTAATTTATTACAATTGTCAACTTGAGACTATTTAATTACAAGAAAATTTATCAATATCGGTACACCTAACCTCGAAAATAGAATTTGACTTTTTATTTAAATACTTTAAACTTATATTAGACAAGTTAATGATGAAAATTATTAAGATATTATAAATACTAATAATAATAAACAAAAATACTACTTATCCGTTCGAATTAATATTCTATGCTTCAAAATTCGCAGAGCCTGTTCTGACAACGTATGCACAGTACCACTGCTACCTCGATTTTTTTTCTATGTAGGTCTATGTCAGAGGAAATTGAAATATTAAAATCAAAAATAAACTTGGCTAATGTAAGATCTGAACCTCTGATCAATACAAAAAAAGTAGAACCTAAATCAAATGGGGAACAAATAAATAGAAATGGTCAAACAAAAACGTATAGTCAGGTTTTGCAAACAGCAACCAAAACTAAAGTAAGGGCAAATAACGATAGGAAAGGTAGAGTACTGCTCTTGACATCCAGTCATGGACGAGACTGTAGTGACCTACTAAATAAAAGATTAAAAAATAAGTATGAAGTTCAGAGCTTTTTCAAACCAAGTGCCCCTATAAACGCTATCGTAGAGTCAGCACAGGAACAAACTAAAGATTTTGGAAAAAACGATTTTCTAATAGTACTGGGTGGCTCAAACAATATAAATGAACCTAATCTAAAACATCTTCCTGAAATAAATGAAAAAATTAAAGTGATTGTGCCACTCAGCCAAAAAACTAATGTAATAATAAGTACAATTCCGTATAGGTTTGATAGGCCAGAGCTAAATGAAGCCATCAAGTCAACAAATAAATCAATTCATAATACAATCAACAGCCTAAAAAATAAGAATTCTAAGCAGTTGGGGATTTGTTTTCTAAATGAAAGGCTGAAAAAACAAAACTTCACTAATCATGGTCTACATCTAAATCAATCTGGCAAAGTAATATTTTGTAATAGGCTGGCAGAGCTGATTGAAAGTCGTTTGCAATCTACTGTCAATAATTCTCCTAAACAATCATCTAACGAACCTTTTTTAGTAAAGTGGCTCAAAACCGGGAAGGGAAACTAGTTTCAGATGATAAATTCATATCTTCAATTGTATTAAAAGACGTTAATCGATCAAAAAATCAGGATAGCATTAGTGGAAGGAACTCTTGTAGCAATCTGATAGGCTCTCAAGATTCTAAGAGATTAAGTAAATCTACTTCAATATGCAAAAGCAACGATAAAGTAATAAGGGATGATAGGGAAGTACCGGTACTCACTGTGTTCCATCAGAATATTCAATACATTCGTAACAAAATAGATAGAATCGAAGTATTTTTTAAAGAAGAGGCTCCTGATATAGCTATTTTCACAGAGCATGGTTTAAAAGAAGATGAATTGTCACAACTTAATATTCCAAACTATTCATTGAAAACGTCGTATTGCAGGACATCTCATCGAAGTGGGGGAGTAGCTATCTTCACTAAAAATGCTAAGAATATGCAAACATTTAATTTAGAATATGTAGAGAAATTTGCTGTGGAAATTGATTTAGAAGTTACTGGTTTGAGAGTAAAAATCGACAATAATTTCGAAGTAGCGGTGTTAGGTATTTACAGGTCACCAAATGGGGAATGGAACAATTTTTGTGAACTATTCAATAGGCTTTTAGAGATTACTACTACTCGTTTTACAAACGTTATTGTAGCGGGAGATTTCAATACAGACTTTGCAACACAGAATAAAATGACAGAAGATTTAAAGGATATTATATGCATGAATAACTTGGAAATAAAAGTTCATGAATATACCAGAGTCACAAGAACATCACAAACAATAATTGATAACATCCTTACTAATATAGATTACTCTAAAACAATATTAGGCGGCTCGGAACTATCTGATCATGACTATCAAATCTTAGAGGTGGGGTTGCAAGGTCATAAATCAATTAAAAAGAGTAGAGTAATGAAAGAAATTCAACAATGTGAACAGGGGAATATCGATTGTTTGAAGCAGAATATGCTACAAGAAAACTGGAGTAGGGTTTACAATAGCAATAGTTTAAATGACAAATATGATAGTTTCATTAATATTTTAAGGTTTCATATTACTATGAGTTGTCCAGTTAAAAAAGTCCCTGTAAAGAACAAATTAGACAAGATTGAAGAGTGGATAACTGATGATATCCTTGCAGAAAGAAATAGGGTTAAAGATGCATATGATGAATTCAAACTATCTAGAAATATGTTAAGTGAAGATAATTACAAAGCTCTAAAGAAAAATTATACAAGAGAAGTGAAAAGAGCGAAATGTAAGAAAACAGCTGAAATTTTGAATAATAGTGTGTACTTTAACACAGCAGTGTGGGATGTAATAAACAAAAATAGGCAAGTAGCTCATGTAGATGCTTATACTAGTGTCCCCAGAATAATTAACGAAAATAACAAATATATTGATGATAGTGTAGACATTTGTAATTTCTTTAACAGATATTATCAACTGGTTGCTAAGGATCTTCAAAAATCTCTTAATACAGGTATTAGTGATGCAAACATGAGGAATACTGAGGGGATTCAGAACGAATTAAAATTCCACCCAGTATGCCAAGACGAGTTGTCAAATATCATTGATAGTTTAAATAATAAAAAAACTGTAGGAATGGATGGGGTATCCAGTAAAATTCTGAAAGAATGTAAAGATCAATTGTTAGACCCTTTGATTCATCTGATCAATCATTCATTAGAACAAGGTGTTTTTCCAGATAACTTAAAAGAGGGGAAGATCTTGCCAATCTTCAAAAGTGGTGATAGAGAAAAGGTAGAAAACTATAGGCCCATTAGTATTTTAAATGTAATAAGTAAAATTTTTGAAAGAGTAGTTCTAAATAGGTTACTTCTGCACCTTCAAGAAGCTAACTTTATCTGTGATGAACAGCATGGCTTCCAGAAAGGGAGATCAACAAAAACAGCCATAGTTTCTCTAGTTGAAAAACTAATAGATATAATAGATTCAGGTGATAAAGCTACTGCAATCTTCTTAGATCTGTCAAAGGCATTTGATTGTGTTAATCATAGAACTTTATTGGAAATACTGCAAAATGTAGGTGTAAATGGGGTTGAACTGAAATGGTTTGAATCATATCTTATTGGGAGAAAACAATGTGTAGAACTAACTACAGTAGTTGGTAATAGTATAGTAAAGAATAAATCTAATAAATTAGAGGTGCAAGCTGGAGTGCCTCAGGGGTCAATACTAGGTCCATTGCTTTTTTTGTTATATGTCAACCATTTACCTAAAGAATTAATTAGTGGTAGAGCCCTCTTATTTGCTGATGATACATCACTCATTTTCAGCAATTCCATTCTAGATAATTTAGAAATAAGTGCCCATATAGGTGTGCAGTCCATTGTCCAATTTTTAAATCAGTTGAAATTAACTATAAATAGTAAAAAATGCCAATACCTTCAATTCAAAAACAAACATAATTTAAATGAAGATAGGGCTATAAACGTGTTTGTAAACGATAATCAATTAGACCAGGAAGAAAAAATTGCATTTCTAGGAGTTACGTTGGATAGACGATTGACCTGGACTCCATACATTGAGAAAATATGTAGTAAAATTTCATCTGGGGTATTTGTCCTGCGACAGCTCGCTAGATTGAATGACAAAAAGTTACTTTTTACAGCTTACCATGGGCTCTTACTGTCACATAT
This sequence comes from Conomelus anceps, assembly GCA_948455865.1. Classification (NCBI taxonomy): domain Eukaryota; kingdom Metazoa; phylum Arthropoda; class Insecta; order Hemiptera; family Delphacidae; genus Conomelus; species Conomelus anceps. The sequence goes on along the minus strand of OX418227.1, from coordinate 20,393,255 downwards.
TAGGTATGCTATCTTAGTATGGGGTAATTCATCAAAACAAAATCTTGATAGGGTGTTTAAGATCCAAAATAAAGCGGTTAGGTGTATAGAAAGAGTAAATAGATTAGATTCATGTAGGCTGTTGTTCAAGAGACTTGGTCTCCTAACTGTACCCTGCTTATATGTGTATGAAGCTACTTTATATGTAAAAACGAATGATAATAACCAAAATCTTGATGTACATGATTATAATACAAGAAGCCGAGGAGATTATCACTTGGTGAGTCACAATAGTAGCTTATTCAAACAAAAACCTAGTTATATTGGTAGGAAATTCTACAACAAGCTACCGCAGTTTTTGAAGAGTCTTGAAAATATAGAAATATTTAAAAAACAATTGAAGAAATATTTAGTTGATAAAGCTTTTTATAGTGTACAAGAGTTCCTTTCACATCAAAATTAAGCCTCACCTCAACTAATTGAAGTAATTATGGTATCTAGTGTATAATATTGTTGATCTGACTTGTCTTATACTCCTTAACTGGAGTCTCCAAGACGTAATCTACAAAAAAAAAAAAAAAAAGAGTCAGCCTATGCATGGGGTACCGAAGAGTTGACTTTCCATGTCTTGTGTTGTATGGGTGAGCGATTATATTATTTTCATAATTACTCTGGTTCTTATGCGAATACAAGGCAATCTCAAAAAAATACAGTGCCGGCATTGTAAGCAGTCCTAATTTTCTGAAAATCGGTCGACATGACTGCCTTGCACTTAATCCTTCAGTTATTCGCAACGCTTTCTTCTGCAATCTGAATATTGCATTGATATTTCTCTCGCTACCACCCTAGAATATCACACCATAACGAACCTGGGACATAAATTACCTATGATAGACCGCTAAGGCTGTTTTTTTTTTGTTCGAAACATTTCTCAAAGTCTTCAAAGCAAAAACCGCATGGGATAACTTTTTCCTAAGGCTTTTAATTTCATTATCCCATTTTAAATTTGACTGCAGCTCCAGACCCAAAAACTTAGTTCCCATTGTCGAATGGCATTCCATACCAGAATATAGCATTAATGTATGATTGAACTCATTGTTTATCATTGAAAATTTAATAAAATTAGTCTTTTTGACATTCAGCTTCAGTTTGTTGCTATGAAACCAATCGGTAAGCTGCTTTAAAATTTCTTGAGCTTTCAAGAGGACGGTTGCATTATCTTTGCCCTTAACCAGAACAGTAGTGTCAGCATATGAAATTAGTTTGGAGTCTATGTTGAATGGTAGGTCATTTATAAAAAGGTTAAACAAATCCGGGCCTAAAATTGATCCCTGTGTGGCACTCCGCAAGTAACCCTTCTCCATTCAGATGTTGTATAGCTGCCATGTTCTGTACTCACTCTAACTGATTGATATCTATTATCTAGATAAGAAGAGAAAAAGTAAAAGTAAGAAGAGACAAATTGGAAACAGCCAATTTTTGTTGCTTACATAATTTCGTCCTTGTTTCTATTAGATTTATGCCATTTTTTTCTTTTTCTCTTGGATCTCGGGGGGGGGGCAATTGCCCCCTTTGCCCCCCCTTGGATCCGCCACTGATATGTAGAACATAATTTCGAATTTCTCAAGGTGCTATCAATTATTTATCAGTTCGAAATTAATAAAACTAAGTTCTGTATATTTGTCAGTTTGAAAAATTGTCAGTTCCTTCAAAGCCAACTTGTTGACCGAACGAAGAGAGGTCACTGTACCGAGTTGACCGTTTTGCATTTGTCTGTTTGTAACGCATTTACGGCTGAACGCGTGAACCGATTTCTCTGAAATTTGCCATGGATGTTACTTTTAGTAATACGCAGCGATGTAAGTGTAAGGATTTTTGAAATTTTGTTGCATTTAAAAGATAATTATAAAGAAAAATAGGAAAGGCAACCAAGCCTTCTCCTATAGGAACATATATGATTTTTAAAATGAGCTTCTCCATCATATGCAATATAGTTGGAATGTGATTCATGGATAGACTACCGTACGCGAATTGAACCAAGGGTTAGGTCTGATGATTGTGTTTAATTTTGCGATGGTGATTTTCATTGAGTACATCGAGTATGTTCCTCTGTGCAAGCATCCTTATTCTTGGGCGTGAGGTCTACTGTTCACAGAACTACTAGTGATATACGAGCCGATATGGCCAAGTCTAGAGTCCTTACACCAGAGTGAGCTCTGCTGTACAGAAGGTTCACTGTAGTCTAGTGGTGGGGGCGTTGGAAGGTCCGCGGTTCGATCCCGGCGGTGACTGATATTTTTGTACAGTAGCATTCATCGATTTCCATCAGCTGTTCAATGCTGTTGTCAATATCCGTCATTGCAGAAGTCTTCAGTATATCACCTTCAGGATTTTTAAATTTAAAAATTACCTAATTAAAACAGCTCTAATCCGTCATATACCATTCCACAGCATGTGTTTGATTTTGCGATGGTGATTATATTTTTATTATGCTCCACTGTGCAAGCACCCTTAGACAAGTCAATTAGAGCAATATTAGTTTTGAAGGAACTGACAAATACATAGAAATAGAATTTAATATTAAAACTGACACTGTATTTCACTTTTAAATAATGTTTTACTCGCATATATTAGAGATGCTTGAGGAATGCATTTCACTTCTGAAAAGAATCTTCGTCAGCCTCTTTTCAGAAGTGAAATGCATTCCTCAAGCATCTCCAATATATTATTATTTAAAAGTGAAATACAGTGTCAGTTTTAATATCAGATTGTTCATTAAGTATTTCGTCATGGAAAACATCATAAATATAATTTATTAATCTCGAAAGTGCTATCAATTTATACTGAAGACTTCCGCAATGGTGGATATTGACAACAGCGTTGTATAGCTGATGAAAATTGATGAATGCTACTGTACAAAATATCACTCACCGTCGGCAATTGAACCGCAGTTGGGAGGTCCACGGTTCGATTCCCGGCGGTGACTGATATTTTTGTACAGTAGCATTCATCTATTCCCATCAGCTATACAATGCTGTTGTCAATATCCACCATTGCAAAAGTTTATATATTAATAGCACTTTGAGGAATTCGAAATTAATAAATTCTGTCTTACCTATTTATAGTTACCATATTTATACAATAATGACATTAGTTGAAGTCTAATTTATTTTAGATATTTAAATGTTGCTGTAATTCCGGTAGAAACTCTTGAAATATGTTGAAATATTTTTGGGATCTATAAGGTCCGGTAAAAAACGCAGGCTAGTGGGTGATTTTTTGTAAAACACATATTTGAATAATTCAAAGTATAATTATTATACTGCACAAATACAAGCGAGGTACTGTCCAATTTATTTCTGGGGTTTACAAGAATCACTACGTGTTACGTCACCAGCCCATGCTTCAGATTATGTAAGAATTTTTGACGGAACAAAGAGAGGTCTCTGTTTTAAATCGACCGTTTTGCATTTGTCTGTCTTTTACGCATTTACGGCTGAACGGGTTTACCAAATTCTGTGAAATTCTGTGTGGACCTTCCTGTAAGGAATGCCCAGCGATTTATGTATGATGATTTTCAAAATTTGCTTGCATCTAAAGGATATTTAAAAACAAAAAAGGAAAGACACTCAGGCCTTCTTCTATAGGAAATCATATGCAGTTGGCATCAAATTATACTATTAACTTATTATACTTTTATACTTAATTGAAATATAGGAAATGATTTGTTTATCTTAAACAAATATTTTATTCTTATGAATGATAACTTAATCCAAAACTATGAAGTATGGAAGCTTAACTAGATGAATAAAAGGGCCCGAGGGATATCTTGAAATCTAATTCCAGCTGCAATGATTTTAAAAATCATGTTTCCAGTTAAAGCTTTAATAACACTTTTGAATGGAAATTGTGACTCACGTTATAGCGTGACGGCCGTTTCACTCTGTTGAAAAGAGCATCGTCAGACGACCCACATTACACTGGTTTAAGGCATGAGTTTAAGGGTTATGAATGTTGGTGGTGTGAAGGGGTGGGGAAATGAGTAAGTGGAAGGTTTGAAATTGGGATTATTTAGTCTCAAGTTGATCATTTAATTTCTTTTGACAAAGTAATCCCAATTTCAACCCTCCCGCTTATTCATCACCCACTCCTCCACCCCATCAACATTCATAACCCTCAAACTCATACCTTAAACCTGTGTTCTGTGGGTCGTCTGACGATGTTCTCTACAAACAAAACCTTGATAGGGTGTTTAAGATCCAAAAGAAAGCGGTTAGGTGTATAGAAAGAGTAAATAGATCAGATTCATGTAGGCCGTTGTTCAAGAGGCTTGGTCTCCTAACTGTACCCTGCTTATATGATTGTGTATGAGCTATTTTATATGTAAAAACGAATTATATTAACCAAAATCTTGATGTACACGATTATAATATAAAAAGCCGAGAAGATTATCACTTGGTGATTCACAATAGTAGCTTATTCAAACAAAAACCTAGTTATATTGGTAGGAAACTCTACAACAAGCTACCGCAGTTTTTAAAGAGTCTTGAAAATATAGAAATATTGAAAAAATATTTAGTTGATAAAGCTTTTTATAGTGTACAAGAGTTCCTTTCACATCAAAATTAAGCCCCACCCAAACTAATTGATATAGTAATTATGGTAACTAGTAAAGTATGGAAACAACAGAGTGAAACGGCCGTCACTCCATAACGTGAGTCCCAACTTCCATTCAAAAGTGTTAAAGTTTTTTATTATATACTTGTGGAAACAAGATGGATCTTCAACATCATATGTTTCCTTTAGAAGAAGGCCTGAATGCCATATTTTTTTCCTTTTAAATATCCTTTAAATGCAAGCAAATTTCGAAAATCCTTACAATAACAACGCTGGGCATTCCTTAGAGGAAGATCCATGCTAAATTTCATAGAATTTGGTCCACGCGTTTAGCCGTGATTGTTTTAAAACAGACATGCAAAACGTTCGATTTGAAAACAGAAACCTCACTTCGGTCGGTCAATCAATTTCAATTACTGGTCTTATATGAAAAGTTTCTTATATTTTCAGGTGGCGCTTTCAGGTATTATGGCTACGGTGATTTTGAAAACTTATTAAAATATTGGAGACTTACGCCGCCAGATTATAAACTAGAAAACATCAAGGTTCCGATTATTTTGTTTCAGGGGCGAAATGACTATTTATCCACAAATGAGGTAGATATTTTTTTATGTTTCATCATTTCTTGTTTTATTTCCTGAGCTATTCTTATACTTTTCACTTTGAACAAAAAACACCCGTGGTTTTTTTTAAATTACGTCTTGGAGACTCCAGTTAAGGAGTATAAGACAAGTCAGATTAAATTACGTCTTGGAGACTCCAGTTAAGGAGTATAAGACAAATCAGATTAACAATTATACTATCTTATACACTAGTTACCACAATTACTATATCAATTAGTTGAGGTGAGACTTAATTTCAATGTGAAAGGAACTCTTGTACACTATAAAAAGCGTTATCAACTAAATATTTTTTCAATTGTTTTTCAACTAGTTTTATATTTTGAAGACTCGGTAGCTTGTTGTAGAGTTTCCTACCAATTTAACTAGGTTTTTGTTCGAATAAGCTACTATTGTCACTCTCCAAGTGATAATCTCCACGGCTTCTTATATTATAATCGTGTAAGTCAAGATTTTGGTTAATAATAATCTTTTTTGCATATAAAGTAGCTTCATACACATATAAGCAGGGTACAGTTAGGAGACCAAGCCTCTTGAACAACGGCCTACATGAATTTAATCAATTTACTCTTTCCATACACCTTACAGCTTTCTTTTTTATCTTAAACAACCTAACAAGGTTTTGCTTTGATGATTTACCCCATACTAAGATAGCTTACCTAATATGTGACAGTAAGAGCACATGGCAAGCTGTAAAAAGTATTATAAACTTGAAAGACACTTTTGAATGGAAATTGACTCACGTTATGGCGTGACGGCCGTTTCACTCTGTTGTCTAGAGCATCATCAGACGACCCACAGTATGAGTGAAACGGCCGTCACGCCATAACGTGAGTCAATTTCCATTCAAAAGTGTCTTTTAAGTTTATAATACATATTAGTGGAAACAAGATGGATCTTCAACATCATGTAAAAAGTAATTTTTTGTTATTTAATCTAGGAAGCTGTCGCAGGACAAATACCACAGATGAAATTATATTATGAATTTAGTACTTCTTTTTTCTTTTTGGCTAATTTTACATGAGAACACCGACTAATAAAAACAATACGCTCTTTATAATATAAGATTAAGGATGAGTACTCAGGCCATGTAGCAAAAGAGTTTTTATATAATAATATTATGATGTTCAACTTTTCTGAAAGGAATGCAGTTTACAAAAATTCAAATTTTATATTATAACAAAGTTTTTTAAATATATTTATATCAAAAGTTTTTCATTTTCATAACAATTTTATATAACGAGTTTGTTATGAAACCTTGTTTATCAAACTTTCTTGTATGAAATTAGCTAAAAGGCACATTCTGGCTTCAATTCTTGACACATGCACTGAAAACTCTAATAAATTAATTTAAGAATCTAATTGTGACTCGTGAATTTTCCAGGATATCAGCAAATTGCAAAATAGTCTTATCAGCACTAAAGTCACAAGAGAACATGTTGATGATGACAACTTTACTCATTTGGACTTCGTTTGGGCTAAAGACGTTGATCGTCTAGTTAATCAGAGGGTTGTTAAAGCAATGGAACCATTTAAAGAGAATAACTCGATAGTAATTGGAGCCTCAAATCCAAATGTATCATCAATTTTCAAGAAAATTTTTTCGGTTTTTGATTAAGCTTCAAAAACAGTATTTTCTGTCATAAAATGTTAATTTTTGTTTGGATAAATTAAAATTCAAAATTTTTTCACCAAAAAAATAATGGATAAGCAAAGCTTTGATTCACCAGTCATATGTTTCCTACATGACTGCAATGCTCCGACTACACAAGTCTGCAGACAGCGTAAATAACTTGCTAAGGGCCCACAATATGATTAACAACTGTTGATTTCTATCAGCTGTTCCTTTAAGGATAGATTTCTCCTTTTTGTGTCCTTCAGCGAGGACTTTCGAACTCCCAATCCTCGCAGGAACCATCTCGGGACTATTCTACATTATGCCTGAAAATTTTATAAAAATCGGTTCAGCAGTTTTGGAATTTACTGGGAACATAAATTCTTATGTGGTAATAAAATTTAATGGAAGAAATGTATCCAAAATCGCACAATACTTGGTTTTTAAACATTTATTATTCTGTTAAAAAAAGTTAATTTAGTTTTTTATAGCTAAAGACATTGTCAATAAAGTTTCCAATACTGTTGAATAACTTAAATCCCGATCGATGCTATCGTTTTTCAGGAGAATAAGGCCGCATTAAATGCTTCAGGGCCATGACAGACAGACAGACAGAAATTGAGATAAGACTTGTTTCGGCTTCTCTAATGTATAAAACATAAACATTATAAAAAAATATATAATTCTGATAAATGTACAGACAAAACTCTAATTTTATTTATATAGATTCACAAGACATCTATCACTTGAAGTTCAAGTTCATCACTGCTTTGATACACACAGATTTATTTTCCACAAAAAAGATCTACTGGACTCATATACCTATATATTAGGGCAATGGAATAAAATTAGTGTATCTATAAAGTAGATGTTTATTTACCACATGAAAAAGAGCTGTAACTAGGGCTAAGGCTGGTGTAGCTATAGCAGTAAGAAGGAACATGGAAAAAAATATAACAGACTGGATTCCAGTAGATGAAAGAATTATTACGGTTGACATGATAATAAAAGGAAGAGATGTAAAGATATTTGGTATATATGCACCCACAGATGACTCAGATGCAAACACTAAGGACGCCTTTTTTGACAAACTCTCTGAGGAACTAAACAAAACAAAAAGCAGACAAGAAATAATCCTATTAGGGGACTTTAATGGAAGAGTAGGACAGAACATTGACAGTAGAATAATTGGACAACATGGGGAGGATGTAGTGAATGATAATGGTATGAGATGGATTGAATTGTGTGAGCAATATTCACTGAGAATATTGAACGGATTTTTCCAGCATAAGGATATACATAAGTATACTTGGACGCAAACAACAAGGAATCTGAAATCGATAATTGATTATGTAGTGATTAAACAAGACTCTGCCATAACACCTTACGATGTGAAAATTTGGAGAGGAGCTGAATGTGGTTCGGATCATCGTCTTGTAAAAGCCCCTGTCAATATCAAATACAATAAGAGGCAGAGACTGCAAGAACAGAACAATAAAGGAGAAATCGCAACATCATACAATATAGACGGTTTTAAAAATGAATCCACAAGTTTTCTTTATAAACTGCGTTTGGCACAAAAGTTAAAAGATGACATTACCGGCACAGCAGAAGAAATGTATGATAATGTGAAGAACAAAATTCACATGGCGGCACTGGAAGCTTTAGGTCCAAAAGGAAAAACAAAATACAATAATTATTGGTGGACCGACGATCTAAGGAATCTGGTGGAGGAAAAGAAAAAGCTGTACCATAAATTTTTAATATCTAATGATGTCGAAGACAGGAAAAACTATAATAGACTTAAGTATACAGTGAAAAAAGAAATAATTAAAGCAAAAAACCAAACTTGGGATAATAAATGTGCAGAGATAAGCTCAATGGTAGGAGGATCTAGGTCTAGGGAAGCTTGGGCCACTATAAACAATCTAAAAAAAAAATTTGAATGAAAAAAGAAAAATTAATCCTATAAAAATAGAACAATGGAAGGAACATTATAATAATCTTTTGACAGAGCAACGCACTGAATATCTAGAGACAGGAATAGATGTGGAGGAAATAGTAGTAAGAAAAGCAGAGCCAATTAAGTTGGAAGAAATAAAAACAGCATTGTATAAAATGAAGAATAATAAAGCCCCAGGACCAGGTGATTTGCCTATCGAGCTAATTAAAAACGCCACCATGAGAGTGCTGGAACTGCTGTGTGAAATTTTTAACAAGTGTTTGAAAGGAGATTCGATTCCTAAAGACTGGAAGATTTCATATATACATTCCATATACAAAAAGGGAAATCGAAGTGATTGTAATAATTATCGAGGTATTAGTGTAACATCATCCATTGGAAAGCTTTATGAAAGAGTTTTAAAAATCAGAATGGAAGAAGAAATAGTAGAAATAGAGGAGCAAAGTGGATTTAGACCAGGCCGTTCCTGTGTGGACAATTTATTCACCCTGAAACATCTAATAGAAAAGCGATTAGCAAGAGGTATGGAATTGCATGCTACTTTTATAGATCTGTGTAAAGCATTTGACTCAGTTCCATTACAAAAATTATGGCTCACAATGAAGGAAGCAGGCATAAATAATGTGTTTATAAATGCAGTGAAAGCATTGTACAAGGAAAATCAAGCTGTAATAAAAATTGGGGACAATACCTCTGAGGCCTTTTCTCAAACCAAAGGGGTGAAACAGGGTTCCTGCCTCTCTCCAACCCTATTCAAAATATATATGTGTACTGCTCTAAAGAAATGGACACAAAAATGCAGCCCAATGGGAATAGAACTGGAGGATTCTAAGATACATACATTCCTCTTTGCGGATGATCAGGTAGTTCTAGCAGAAGATCATCAGGACATGACCTATATGATAATAAAATTGATAGAGGAATACAGAAAATGGGGCTTGGAGGTTAATACAGAAAAGACACAATATATGCAGTTTGGAGGCACAGGACAGGATATTGAAACGGAAAATGGATTGATTAGAAATGTTAAGGAGTACAAATACCTTGGCGTTGTTATTAGTGATGATGGAAGGGATAGAGTAGATATCATGGGGAAGATAAGGATGGGTAAAAATATGATAAGAGCACTACATCCAATTCTATGGAATAAAAACATAACTAAAAAAACAAAAAAAAATATATACCAGGCAATGATTGAGCCGGTCATGACGTATGGGTCAGAAGTGTGGAGTGTGGACAAAACAACATCTCAAAAACTTCTTTCAGCGGAAATGATGTACTGGAGGAGGAGTTTAGGATTAACGTTACTGGATCAAATCAGGAATGAAATCATAAGAGAGAGAATGAGCGCAAAAAACTCAATAATGGATGTCATTGGAGAGAAGCAACTGAAATGGTATGGACATCTGCGCAGAATGAATGAAGAGAGAATACCTTTGAAGGTCTGGAATTGGATACCGGCGAACAGAAATAGGCGTGGAAGACCGCGAAAGAAATGGATCTCCAACGTCCACATCCAAATGGAAAGTAAAGGTCTTTTTGAAGGAGACTGGATCAATAAGGAGAGATGGCGATTGGGATGCGAGAAGTGACAAAACTAAAGTTGCAAAAACTCGCTATATATATATATATATATATATATATATATATATATAAAAAGAGCTGTTTGTATTTATATCCATGTATTAGGGCAATGGAATTAGTATATCAGCTGATAGAGGTTCTATAAAAAGCCTGATCACATTTATTCACCTACAGCTGATGATAATTCAAAATATATTTTGAAATCAATTACGAATTCCATAAATGGTGAAAACAACTGTTTTCTATACAATATAGATATATCAATAATGAAGGGCTGAGAACCTATACTTTTGTTTCAAATCAAAAAGGATGATGGAGTGGTTCAATGTAGGAATGGTATCCAGTAAAATTCTGAAAGAATGTAAAGATCAATTGTTAGACCCTTTGATTCATCTGATCAATCATTCATTAGAACAAGGTGTTTTTCCAGATAACTCAAAAGAGGGGAAGATCTTGCCAATCTTCAAAAGTGGTGATAGAGAAAAGGTAGAAAACTATAGGCCCATTAGTATTTTAAATGTAATAAGTAAAATTTTTGAAAGAGTAGTTCTAAATAGGTTACTTCTGCACCTTCAAGAAGCTAACTTTATCTGTGATGAACAGCATGGCTTCCAGAAAGGGAGATCAACAAAAACAGCCATAGTTTCTCTAGTTGAAAAACTAATAGATATAATAGATTCAGGTGATAAAGCTACTGCAATCTTCTTAGATCTGTCAAAGGCATTTGACTGTGTTAATCATAGAACTTTATTGGAAATACTGCAAAATGTAGGAGTAAATGGGGTTGAACTGAAATGGTTTGAATCATATCTTATTGGGAGAAAACAATGTGTAGAACTAACTACAGTAGTTGGAAATAGTATAGTAAAGAATAAATCTAATAAATTAGAGGTGCAAGCTGGAGTGCCTCAGGGGTCAATACTAGGTCCATTGCTTTTTTTGTTATATGTCAACCGTTTACCTAAAGAATTAATTAGTGGTAGAGCCCTCTTATTTGCTGATGATACATCACTCATTTTCAGCAATTCCATTCTAGATAATTTAGAAATAAGTGCCCATATAGGTGTGCAGTCCATTGTCAAATTTTTAAATCAGTTGAAATTAACTATAAATAGTAAAAAATGCCAATACCTTCAATTCAAAAACAAACATAATTTAAATGAAGATAGGGCTATAAACGTGTTTGTAAACGATAATCAATTAGACCAGGAAGAAAAAATTGCATTTCTAGGAGTTACGTTGGATAGACGATTGACCTGGACTCCATACATTGAGAAAATATGTAGTAAAATTTCATCTGGGGTATTTGTCCTGCAACAGCTCGCTAGATTGAATGACAAAAAGTTACTTTTTACAGCTTACCATGGGCTCTTACTGTCACATATTAGGTATGCTATCTTAGTATGGGGTAATTCATCAAAACAAAATCTTGATAGGGTGTTTAAGATTCAAAAGAAAGCGGTTAGGTGTATAGAAAGAGTAAATAGATTAGATTCATGTAGGCCGTTGTTCAAGAGACTTGGTCTCCTAACTGTACCCTGCTTATATGTGTATGAAGCTACTTTATATGTAAAAACGAATGATATTAACCAAAATCTTGATGTACATGATTATAATACAAGAAGCCGAGGGGATTATCACTTGGTGAGTCACAATAGTAGCTTATTCAAACAAAAACCTAGTTATATTGGTAGGAAATTCTACAACAAGCTACCACAGTTTTTGAAGAGTCTTGAAAATATAGAAATATTTAAAAAACAATTGAAGAAATATTTAGTTGATAAAGCTTTTTATAGTGTACAAGAGTTCCTTTCACATCAAAATTAAGCCTCACCTCAACTAATTGAAGTAATTATGTAATATAGTGTATAATATTGTTCAAATCTTTTACATTAATCACGCTCATATTGCCGGCATGTTCCATTTCCACGACTTCTGGATCTACGCTTTGTAGACAACCTTCCAATGTATCAAATGTACCTGAATTTCGCTTGTAGAAAGATGCAAGACTATCTTCTTTGTGTGACAGAAGTCTTCTGAGCCCGTTTGGAAAATTTTCAGCGTTTTCAAGAACGAATTCGCTAGAATATAAAGATTGGTCTGAGCCTTCAATGTTTGAATTCTTCTCAATTATTGCATTATTATTTTGCTCTTCTACTAGAGAGATTTGTTGATTTGACTTGTCTTATACTCCTTAACTGGAGTCTCCAAGACGTAATCTACAAAAAAAAAAAAATCTGTTGTCAACTCAGTGTAGTTATGTTTAACCTGAAAATGGAAAACAATCTGTGATGCAAACACCTGCAAAAGCAAACTACAGCAACTGTGCTACAGTGCCCAATAGTGACAGTAAAGACAGTTTAATATTACAATCAATTCACAATCTTTTTGCAAATTTAAAATAAATCACCAATGATGGTTTTGTATTGCAAATCAGTTTATCTCTACACTTTATCACTTCAAAACACATTAGCAGCATACAACTTGAAATCCCTTGATGCCAATCCCAATGCAACACAGGCTAAAGAATTCAGTGAACTCAGTGCCCGATGTGAAAATATTGTATGACAAATCAAACACAAAGACACTAATGATGGCACCGCCTTCAGGTTAGCACCTATAGAATTACTGTGTTTCTCAGGTGAGCAAGAACAATGGAACAAAGTCAAATCCTTGTATGAATCAGGCATTCACAATTCATCCAATTACAATCCAGTACAAAACTGTCACATTCTAAAAACGATGTAGCCGGATTTGCTTTATCCCTCTTTGATTCATTACCAATTACCAAGGAAAATTATAACATTGCTTATCAGCTGTTGTGTAAGCGATTTGACAACCAATGAGCTATGTATGTATATAGTACCATAGCCGATACAACTGTAGGTGACTCTTCAGACCTTAATGTTATGTTTTATAGTCTTAAGAGCGTACTACACAAATGAGGAGTGAGGTAGTTTGTGATTGCTTTCCTCACTGAGCTAACAGAATTGTATCCATATGCCAAGCCCACCAAAGCAAATTCTGAAGTGCTATGCTTGACAGTCCACTCCCACCTTTACACAGGGTCTGGCTGCACAGGTGAGTGTGTATACTATCCAGAACACCTCTGAGCTACTTCCTGCGTCCAAGCCATCATTCGACAGAGATGAGCTATGAGCTATAGCCAATCATAATTATACTAAGTTAGCTGGATTTGTAGCACATGGTTCAGCTAAAGATGTACCATCAAACATTATTACCCCTACTACAGGTCAAATTTCCGAAAATATAGTTAGGCAATCAACTGTCAGCTGCAGATGCAGCTTGCCGCCTACTCTTGCATTGCAAGCCACAGTACACAGTTATCAATCCCGCAATAAGTGCTACATGTGTAATCAAACTCACCATGTCAACAAGTGTCCAGAATTTAAACAATTAAGTATTTCAGAGCACTATGATTTAATTTGCAACCACCGAGCATGTTTTGTTTGTCTTGGTACCCACTTGGCATGGGACTGTCAATCTGTTAAATGGTGCATGTTTTGTGATTCTCAAAGGCATAATTCTCTATTATGCACACAGGTAGACTATACTGATCATTTCACAACTGCACACCATGAAAGTAACACCCCTGAATTCAAGGTTGATCAATTGTGAGTGTGCACATGCTCCAGATCTTCAAGTTGTCAGACTCCAACAGCAAAGGTCACATTTCATGTCCAACAATCTACAGTCAGCTTATATGAGGCTGAGGTAGGCGTCCCCCATTGACTGATGATGCTACTTCTGCCCCCAGGCTAAACCGCCTGTTGTCAAGTACATCTCAATCTGATGTTAAAATAGCATCACATCCACTATCATCAAGTAACTCCACTCTTTCACCATTGCATGAAAGGAATATTGGCCCAAGAAGTCTTTGACCAATCATGTAACCTTCAATTCTATTGTCAGTAATGCATACTTTCATTCTTACAAGCCCATTAACCAGTTATATACTCTAATCAGTACAAAGCATGGAGAACCACTATGAGTATATCATCTCCTGATCATGTGAACTACCATCTGGGTAATAACACGTCTCCAAAGCCCATCATAAAAAGGAACAGAGCCTTAAGCAGTACCATAGACAAGGTCTTTTCAGGGCATTCTATAGCCAGTAATGGAACAAGTTGTATTATTGGAACTTTAGTCATTTCATCACTTAATCAATATGAGCAAACAGTCAGTATTTGTGCCTTTCTTGATAGAGCCAGCCAATGTACGTTTATTCCTCCAACAGCAGTGATGTGATTAGGCCTAAAACGTCATTCTTACAATATTCAATTGGTTGGAATTAATTCCATCACCTCACCCATAGATGGGTCAGTCAGTTTACATATGCGTATAAGCCCTCCTAACAAAGCTCATAATGTCATTTCCACTGAGGCACTGATTATTGATACTTTGCCATTGCTACTACCAGGACAACAGATACCGACAAATTGTTTTAGTGAATTTATGAACTTACCATTAGCGAATAAAAACTTCTTTCAACCTAACAATGTTGACTGTCTCATAGGTCTTGATATATTATTAGATATTATTTGTGATCACAGCACAGTGATAAAATCTCAATCATCTGGGTTATCAGCATTACACACCATTTTTGGGTATGTAATTCTTGGACCAGTACCAGTTAACATGTTGCAAGACACTCATTCGTTCCTCTCACAGTGCAGCAATGAGCAAAAACATGATGAACTAAGCATGGCTATATAACAGTTCTGGTGCTCAGAAGAGGTTCCTCATGGTAAATTCCTGTCACCCAAAGATAACTTATGCAAACAGTTATTTGTCAGTATGACCATAATATATTGATGGCCAATATATAGTTGCCCTCCCCTTCTCAAAAACTATGACACCAATCGCCTCTAATCACAGCCAATTGTACAAAATGTATTTAAATATGGAGAGGAAGCTAAAATATGACAACGACTTGTGTGCTAAATATCATAATTTCATGAAAGAGTATATCGTGCTTAAGCACATGGAACTCACAAAATGTTCCTGTGAGTATATCATCCCCCATCATGTAATCTTCAAGAATGGTGACAAAAGCGGAAAAATTCATGTAGTGTTCAATGGCAGCAGTTTTGACTGTACTAAAGTGTCTCTCAATGACAGGTTAGTGTCAAGGCCCAAGTTACAGAAGGAAGTGTCTCTTGTAATAAACTCATTTTACACACATAAATTCATTGTCATAGCAGACTGTCACATGATGTACTGTCAGATCCTAATCAGGTCAGAGGACAGACATGCTCAGCATATCTGGTACAGACCGCAACCAGATTCCCCCATTTTAGAGTATGAATTGCAGACTGTGACTTATGGGCTAAAACCATCTGCTTATTTAGTGACTGTACTAAAGTGTCTCTCAATGACAGGTTAGTGTCAGGGCCCAAGTTACAGAAGGAAGTGTCTCTTGTAATAAACTCATTTCACACATAAATTCATTGTCATAGCAGACTGTCACATGATGTACTGTCAGATCCTAATCAGGTCAGAGGACAGACATGCTCAGCATATCTGGTACAGACCACAACCAGATTCCCCCATTTTAGAGTATGAATTGCGGACTGTGACTTATGGGCTAAAACCATCTGCTTATTTAGTGCAAAGAGCACTCAAACAACTGGTGATTGACAATGGCAAAGACTTTCCTCTTGCCACTCATGCTCTCTCCTGTCACACATATGTAGATGACCTATTAACAGGTAGTAACAGTTTAGTTGAAGCTGAAAAGCTTGTTACCCAGCTTATAGAATTGCTAGGAAAAGGGCAGTTTGAACTGAGAAAATGGGCATCCAACTACCCAGAGTCATTATGTGATCTACCCAGTGAATATCTAGAGAACTGTGACTGTTTATTTGATAATTCAACTGTACTTAAAGTACTTGGTATCTGATTCATACCAGATCAAGATTTGTTCACCTATTCTGTCACTCCTTTTATAGGTCCATTAACAGTGCAAAGTGTCTTAGCTCACATTGCCAAACTATTTGATCCAGTCGGCTGGCTATGCCCAGTAGTATTCAAATTGAAATCGTTCATGCAAAAAATCTGGATGACCTATAAGCAATGGGATGCTACACTCTCATCTGAACATGAGAGTCAATGGATCTCCTTTACCAAAGAAATGTTATCCTCATCGCAAATTTGCATTCCTAGACTACTCACCTTGTCAAATTTGGTAAAGCATCTCATAGGCTTTTGTGATGCATCTGAACTAGGCTATGCTGGTGTTTTATATATTCACAAAACATTCGCCAATGGTACCAGCTCTATGAAACTAGTCACCACAAAATTAGAGTATCTCCTTGCACCAATGCTACAATTCCTTGACTTGAATTAGATGGCACTTTGTTACTTTCCAAGCTAGTCACCTCCTTCTTTGACTTGTTTGAATCAATTCAGTTTGAAAAAATTCTATTGTACATTGATGCCAAAATAGTGTTGGACTGGCTACACACCCCCTTACACAGGTTGAAGATCTTTGTTGCTAATAGAGTGTTCCAGATATTGGAAAATATGTCAATCAACCAGTGGAATCATGTGTCTACTGCCAATAATGGGGCTGATATTGCATCATGCAGACTATGGCTGCAAGAGCTAATAAACAGTGATCAATGGTGGAATGGTCCTATCACCTTCCAAGTGCCCATTGAACAATTTCCAGTCACAAGTTATCAGCCCGCAATCCCCAGTTCTGAATTGAAGCCTGTTGTGACCAACATGTTAACCACCACAGTTGATGAAGCAGTTAACCCATTATACTGTCTCATGAACAAATTCTCCAGTCTACCTCGCTTAACTCGCATATTCAGTTGTGTACTACAGTTCATTTGTGCCTGTCACTGAAACAAAAAATTTGCATGCCCTTTGTTGAAAGAATTTCAGGATGCCTATTTCTCAGACAGTTGTAACACTCAAACAGTCAACAAATTGTGTGTAGCATTGCAAGTATGTGTCAATCTCATACAAAAAACATTTCACTGCAAATAAATTAAAATTATTAAAGAAGTTGAATCCCTGTATTGATCAGTTGGGCATTATCTGCATTAAAGGTAGGCTAGTGTACTCCTCACTGCCTGATGCGATCAAACGGCCCATACTCTTGCCTAAGCATTGCCACCTATCAATTCTTGTGATTAGGAACACACATCTCTGCACACTTTATTCAGGTCCATGCCATACTCCGGCCAGCGTCGCTGCACAGTTTTGGATTCTTTCTGCACACTCTCTTGTCTGATCTGTTACTCACTCTTGCCTCACATGCACCAGGTTCAACTCCACCGCCACACAGCCTCCCATGGCCCCACTACCAGAATCTCAAGTGACTCCAAGCCGCCCCTTCTCCATGGTCGGCACCAATTTTGCAGGTCCATTTATGTACAAGCCTTCACTGCACACTAACACACAGCTGAAAGGATACTTAGCAGTCTTCATTTGTGTTGCCACCAAGGCCGTACATCTCAAGTTTGTGTCCAAACTTACCACTGATGGTTTTCTCACCTGTTTTCAGAGATTTGTAGCTCATCATGGCCTTCCCACACAGGTTTAATCTGACAATGGTTGTAACTTCCACAGAGCAGCATGCCAGCTGAGTGAAGTTACTGAATTCATACTGGCCTCTCAGACAGATATAGCAAACAGTCTAGCCAGTCAATCTGTAGTCTGGTCCTTCAACCCACCTCTTGCCCCCAACTTTGGAGGTTTGTGGGAAGCCGCAGTCAAGTCAGCCAAGAACCTGCTTAAGCACATCATTTGAGATGAATGCTATATGTTTGAAGAGTACACCACTCTATTCTGCCACATTGAAGCCATCTTGAACAGCAGACCTCTCACTGAGTGCTCAGATGACCCCCTGGAAACTGCTCAAGTCTTGACACCCGGTCATTTCCTTATTGGGTCTCCACTGCTTGCACTGCCTGAGAAACTGATAGACTTGAACTCGACCCTTCAGAGACATTGGAAGAGAATTCAACAACTCACTCAATGCTTCTGGAAATGGTGGTCAGCAGAATATCCACATTTGCTTTCCATTCACAACAAATGGAATCAGCCCAGTCACACTTTGCAGGTTGGTGACTTAGTATTAATCAAGGATATCAATGTTTCTCCATTAAAGTGGCCAATCGGTGTAATTACCGCAGTCTTCCCAAGACAAGATCAGGTGATCTGTGTCATTAATGTCCACACCATGCATGGAGTGTATGTATGCCCTATCAACAGCCTTTGCCCATTGTTGGATTTGCACACCTCATCTCTCATGCCTGTTGGGGGGAGTAATATGCAAGCGCCAGTTCAGGTCTGACCCTTACTGGTAGAGGCTTCAAATATTATTTCAAATCTTGTGCCATTGCTACCAGCTATATGCATGTGCCTTCCTCTTGCTACACAATTTCCTGTGTGCCGCCTCAGTCTCCAGCTTGTTCAATAAGTGTAATCACCTGTCACAACAGTGGTTATCATTTTCGCACTGCTGCATTCCATTTTTTATGGAAATTTCCTTGGAACGGACTTGCTACTGTTAACCTAATTTCAAGACATCAGCTCCAAAAAGTTGTTCTTTTTTGAATATTGATTGAGTTTTAGCCAAATAAATGAAGAAACTTGCTTTCCAAAGAAACTGATACAATTTTATTTGATTTTTCTTGACATGAAATATATTATAAATTCGATGAACTGGTATAAGCCAAATTATTTTCTTCTTGATGATATAATTGAATATTTTTTAATGAAATTGGATGTGTCTTCTTTTTTTTTATAAAACAGAAATTAATTGAAAGGCTAGATAATTATTTTAAAAACTAAAAAGAATACTCATCTTTCCCATGGAAGATTTTAATTGTTGGGAGATTTTCATCAAACACTGGATTCTTTCATTTATTCTTCTCTGAATGAATAATTTATCAATCAGATGATTTCGCACTCCTGACATTAATTTAAATAATATTTAAGAAGAAAGAAACAAAATTGAAATCTCAAATTCATTTCATTAAAGTTTTCTAAATATATGAAACTCAGTTATCACATTTTGTCCTTTTCATCATGAAGTCCAAAATTTTACTCACAAGTTTAAATGTTTGATTCCAGTTGTTTTTCTAAAATCAATAAATCAGTTTATCATCTGGAGGTTTCAATAAGGGAGACCAAGATGGATATTCTATTTTGTCTTTTAAAAATTTAGTAGTTTATATGTAATTAATTTTAACAAAATTAATTATGATTATAAATATATTAGACATTAAATATCAAAGTGGAAATTAGTATAATACAAAATTATTTGAAAGTTCTCAAAAGTTGACTTGGTGGTAAATTTGAAATATTTTACAATTTGTATAAGTGGCCATTAGAATTAGGAGGTGATAAATCCTTTTAAGTTATTTACATAAATATAGGTTCTTTTAATTTGTAATATTACAGCACTACTCGTTTTGGTTTTCATCAGTTACCCCAATGAAGTGAATTTCTCATGATCGGTTAATAAACAGTGAACTAAGTGCTATTAACATTCCTCATGTCTTCTTTTCGTACAGTTTTTCACACGGGTTTGAGTAGTTGGCCAACTAATCTATCAGTTTGAGTGCACCTGCTACATGTGTTGGTATTAACTTGAGTTTGATATATTCACTTATCAGTATCTTCAAGACTCCAGTCATCTCAGTACCAGAGAAGAATTCCTATCGCAGGTCCAGATTCTACCTACTTCAGCTGTAAAACTATCTTCAGTCTGTAGGATGCCTATATCAGGTAACTAGAGTTATCGATACCTCACCTTAGAATGCAGCCTTACAAGCTCATTCGAGTTATTGAGGAACTTAAATTACCGGCTCTTACAGGTTCCAAGAATTTGTGTGTAAAATTTGAAGTTGATTGGTCAAAGCATTGCAAACACATACAAACACACAAACAGAAAAAGCCGCAAGCCTCCAGTTACGAGTCACAAGTCAAAACTAAGAACTAGCTATGCTTGTTCAATTATCAAATAATTTATTGTGGCGTCTGATTGGTCTATTCAAATTCATAGACATTAAATATGTTAAATATACCAATCAGAGCTACCAGTGACATTTACTGGTTACCGGTAAGGCTCCCATGAACTCAACCATTATAATTGCAGTATCTAATTTTGTAGAACTGTTTAGAAGTGTATAGATAGCTGTTACTGGTATTTTTATTTATTCTTCTTTAATGTCAAATTTTCAAAACCGCTTTCGTTAAAAAGTAATTTAGCAGTCTACATTTAGCAGTCTGCACTTTACCTATTTTCCACTATGCAGAGCTCTGGGTGGGCATTTTGTCAACTACTACAACTGTTGGTAATCTTTCACCAAAAGGTTAGTTGGTTAGGTTTTTTGTTGTTATTCATGTTCCTGATTCGAAACCTGCATAAAACAACAGAAAACCTAACCAACTAACCTTTCTATACCAACAGTTGTAGTAACAGTAGTTGACAAAACGCCCAACAACAAAAAACCAAACCAACTAACCTTTTGGTGAAAGGTTACCAAGAGTTCTAGTAGGCCTAGTTGACAAAATGCCCACCCAGAGCTCTGTATGGTGGAAAAAATGTGAAGTGCAGCCTTTCCTGTCTTTACTCAAAGCTACATGCTGTGTTTTGCTGGAATTTTGTAACCTGTCTGTGGAAAAAAAAATTTTAAAATTCGATTTTATTTATTTGGAAATAATTTTTTCTAAGTATGAGGATTGCTTTCAACAAAAGAATATTATTAATTTATCAGCATAAATTATAATTAGAAATTCAGAACTGAACCTCTTTTTTATTTCAAGACCTATCACTAGACCCAAGTCTCATTTCTAATAATTATTTTGTGGAGAAGAACGGAGAAGAAGAAGGAAAAGAGAGTGAGGAAGAAGAATAAGAAGGAGAAAAAGAGGAACGAATGGAAATGATAGAAAACAGTGAATAAGTATAAAAGGGATGCCTCTTGAAATTGGTAGGAGGAAAGAGATGAAAATGAAAAAAGACAAAAATGAAAAAAGACAAAAAAAAACGTAAAAAATAAGGATAAAATTAAAAGTAGAAGAAAATGAAGGAGATTTTTCAATGTTGTTGCCAAGCGAGGAAAATGAGACAGCAATGCCTAACCAACAACTAATTTTCTATTGCAAATATTGTGTACTTCAGTACTTCAGATCTGAAAATGATGCCAGTTCTCAATCGTTTTTCTGGATTCTGCAGCTTATCAATACATGGCTGAGGACTACTATAGCAGAAAAAGCAGACTAGTTTTATTAGCACTACTTTACATTCACTCAGATAATTGATGTTTAATTGCTGTTGAAATTTAGTTTACATCCTGGATCCTCAAAAGATTGTTGGGAGATTTTTGCTGATTACAGAATAGTTTTTCAATTGCGAATAATCTATGTAATTTTTCTTGTTAATTTCATTTTTCAAGCCTACGTTACTGTACATTACCCCAATCAAGAGCAGGGAGGGATCAAATATAGAAAAGTGGAAGTCTCAAGTAAGGTCCCGGATCTCCAATTGACAGTAGCACAAGAACTAGAAAATTTTTTACTTCAACACATAACGTGGGTTGAAGTGGTTAGAATCCTCAACATGTAGTTTTAGAAAGGTAATTTTCAAAAATTTTCTCGGGGAGTTCCCGGAACCCCCATTCTGGAATAAATAGCCATGTATTTTGCTTCAATTTATCGTTAGAGGTCTACTGCTGCAATTTACAAATTACTATTGTAATTATTGTACCAAGAGTCTAACCCTCCAGGCAACATCACCCCCCCCCCCCCCCCTAGTCTGACCCTGTAGTTATGCCACTGCTTTGTGTGATGTAACGATTCACATTAAAATGTTATTAAAATTTGTATTTAAAATATAAAATCATTACAGGCAATAAATGAATTAAATTTGGAAAGTTGGTTTCATTTCAATTGAAAATACCCTTGAATTTACTATTTTATGCCTTATTTTCAAACACCCCTGACCTCCCCCCTCCCCCCCCCCCTGGTAAACATACCTCCCTCAGGTATTTCCCCCCCCCCACCAAATTTTTTCTGCTGGATCCGCCCCTGATGATGGTAAGTTATAAATAGTTACAGCCCTACTAGATGTGCAATTTTAATCATTTTTTCTTTGAATACTGTGTTAACATGTTTTTGGAAAAATCTTGAAACGTAGCAGATGTATTTCTAAACCAGTGTTTTTCAATATTTTATTTGTGTTTTGTGAAACCCATTTATGATTTCCTTGCAAAATAATTATTCGGATGTAATGAAATTGGAAATAAGTAGGCCAAACATACAAAGAGAGTATTAAAAATATTATTGTATTATTTATAGAGAGTTGAAGGAAACACAAGCTGTTGAAATAATGAAAGGGAGAAGTAATAAATGAAAGTTGTCAAATGTTTTTATAATTTATTGTCTTTTATGAAAATGCTGGAACAAGATCCAATATAATACCGGTAATTTATTTGCCGTGCAATTATTATATTTTCTTTAGATGCTGAATCAATTTAGTTCGTACTGTATTAAGTTTTACAATGGAAGTCATATATTATACGAACGTATTATTTTTTTTAACAAAAAAATTATTCAAACAGTCCGCCAAAAAGTTTTGAACGCATTCGCATTGCGCAGTCTCCATGGACCATGTGATCGATTGTGTCTTCTTGTCTACTTTTGTCAACATAACCTATTATCACAGCTGAATTCAATTTCTAGAGTCGGCCGTAGTAGATTTCTTCAATTTAAAACGTTATAAACTGTTTTGAGTGTCAACTATTATTACAAACTAGCGTAGGAACTATTAAATTTATTATTTCAAATCTTTTATTGTAGTAAAATTACCATGCACGAAGTAGAACATGACCATAACGTTCTCTTCAGCAATTGGGGCTCTTGGAAGTTTTCAGAAGTAGGCGAAAATTTGTTGAAAGAATTTATACAGATGGGCATCGATAAATACCAGACAAAAGAACCGTCAGATAAATGGAAATTTCTTCTTTCGCATTTGCCAACTACTTCTAGTGAATTGAAAGATGTAAGTACTTATTTATTTATTTTTTTAAGGATGAAGCCCACTTAAGTCTGAAACCTGTGCCTGGGTACTGTAATGAATTGGATGATAGTATTATGGTCAATGATGAGTAGGACCTACATTTTAGGTGGGTTCCAAACCTACCGGGAAGTGATTTTACAGCAGAGAACAGTCTTTTTGCCGGCCAACCCAATCGGTCCCCTTACAAAGAGTGTCCAGACTTTTAATTGCCTGCAAACTTCTGATCATTTTTGATTCATTCATTCATAAATTAAATTCGTTCATCAACAATTTATTTATCGTATGGTAGCATGATTTATTCAGAAAGTCTCAGTTGTGTCAAGCCAAGTCAAATGAGCTTTTGTTTGTTTTGTTTAAGCGCCTTTATTTTAATATTATATCAACTCAACTAAGTTCTAAATACTGAATTGTCTATCAAACTATTATACTCTGGCTATCAATACAATAGCTGGATTTTTCAATTGCGGGTTGAATACAGTATCATATTAGCCTATGGACGTTTAGCTTTGATGCAGTTTATCCCGATGCATATTATCCACCTTCTCCAAGTATAAGGTGTTTGCACGGTAGAACATCCAATAATCCAATACTCGATGATAATCACTATAAAAAATTCAAACACATGCTGGTAGATGATGGTATTTACACGACACATTTCTGTCACACTATTTTGTGATGGTGATTATTCTCAAGTATTGGATGCTCCACTGTGCAAACAGCCGAATTATCATCCATAAAGTACAGATATAAATTACAGTGGTTAAGTGAAAAATAATAATTTTGTTATTTTTCGAGTGAAGTTTTTTTAGAAAATCTGAATTTTTAGTTTGTGTTAACCTCAATGTTTTGGACAATGTAACATATTCAAAAATTGTGAAGAGAGCAGTTTTGGACTACAGTCTGTTGCACCTTCACATTCGTTGTAAATTTGTCACGTTAAATAAATAATTATATAAACAGCCCAATTATCATCCATAAAGTACAGTGGTTAAGTGAAAAATAATAATTTTGTTATTTTTCGAGTAAAGTTTTTTAGAAATTCAGAATTTTTAGTTTGTGTTAACCCTCAACTGGTGAGCGTGGGTCTGGGAGACCCAAGGGAATTTTTGTTTTGTTGTAGTGGCAACCTGCTTCTTCTCACTCCACTCTACTCTCCAATACCTTCAAGTTAGTGCATCCTGAGAAGCCGTGATTAACTGTTTATGTGATTCCTTTCTACAAAGTTGATTTATTGACAGTCAAAGTTGTGTTTGGGTCTCACAGACCCAACATCACCAATTACGTTATTTTTTTTCATAATTCAAATTCAACAAAATGGCGTCTTCTTCACAAGGAATATCAACAAATGATCCAAATTTTTCTGATACTGTTAGGGACATACTACAGGAAAGTGACAGTGACTCTGACTTATGTGATGATAGTGATAATGATCCAAATTTTGAACTCAGTGACCATCATACAGATTCAGAAATGAGTGAAGATGACAATGATGATGCAGTTTTGAATGATGATGTGGTGCAGCAAGACGACATTTCCAATGAACTTGAACAACAAACTACCACCAATTATTGGTATGGACGAGGAAGAAGCAAATTCAAATGGTCAAAGAAGGCACCACAGCGCACTACAAGAACTCCAGCTGAAAATATTATTACAAGAATGCATTTTCCAGGAGTTATTGGCCCAGCTAGAGCTTTAGGTAATAGTTGCACAGAACTTCAATCATGGGAATGCCTAGTGACTTATGATATGCTCAATGAGATTGTTACTCACACAAATGAGAAGCTAGAAGAAAATAGAGTAAAGTACAAAACTCCAGAAAAAGTTGAGCTTCAAGACACAGACATTATAGAAATGAGAGCTCTGATAGGAATATTGTTTTATACTGGTGTTTTCAAATCAAGCCATGAAGATTTGGAGTCTCTTTATGCAACTGATGGAACAGGACGCGATGTATTTAGAGCTACAATGTCTCTGAAGCGCCTCCTAACTCTATTGTCTTCTTTGAGATTTGACTGTAAGCAAGACAGAGGAGCAAGGACTTGTCAATGATAGGGCAGCTGCAATTTCCTGGCTATTCAGTAGGCTTGTGGAAAATTCACAAATGAATTATTCACCCCATGAATATACATGTGTGGATGAGATGCTTATTCCCTTTCGTGGTCGCTGTCGATTCAAAATGTATTTGCCCAGTAAACCGGCAAAATATGGATTGAAAGTTATGGTTTTGGCAGATGCTAAAACCCATTACTTCATGAATGGATATATATACAGTGGAAAAGATTCTGATGGCACTGGGCTTTCTGATGAGGAGAGGAAACTTCTAGTTCCAACTCAAGCAGTTCTACGTTTGACCAAACCAATTGAGAATTCAAGGAGAAATGTCACAGGGGATAATTGGTTTTCCTCCATAGAAGTAGTGAGAGAATTGAAAAAAAGAAACTTGACTTATGTGGGTACTCTTAGGAAAAACAAAGCAGAGGTTCCATTGGAGTTTTTACCCAATAAGAACAGAGTAATTGAATCCTCTGTGTATGGATTCACTAATGACTTGACTCTAGTCTCCTTTGTTCCCAAAAAGTGCAAATCTGTGGTTCTCATATCTTCCATGCATCACACTGCTGAGACAGATGAGGTAACTAAGAAACCCGAAATAATCTTATTTTATAACTCTACGAAGGGTGGAGTTGATTCACTGGATCAGAAGTGTGCAATTTATACCACCAACAGACGAACAAAGAGATGGCCAACAACGTTATTCTATGGAATACTAAATATTTCATCTGTCAATTCTTTTGTAATACATTATTCATTCCGTGACAATGAAAAATCAACAAGACTCAAGTTCCAGAAGAACCTCAGCCGCAGCCTTGTTGAGCCACATCAAAGAAGAAGACTTTACAACCAAAATCTACCCAGAGAGCTACGAAATTTGATAGGTGGGATTCTCAAGGAAAATGTACCAAGAAGAGGAGTAAAAGTGGGTGAAAAAAGAAAAAGATGTCAGCTATGTCCAACCGGAAAAGACAGGAAAACAAAGTTTGAGTGCATTGCATGTGAAAGATCCTATTGTTTGGAATGTAGGGCCAGTTTGTGTGCTGATTGCGAGGTGAACAATTAAAGAAAAGGGTCAGAAACAGCAAAGTTCAAACCTGCACAAAATTTTTTTATGAACTTATATTGCTTATGATTATTTTTTTTTCAATTTTCATACATTTGTTTATAAATTTCATCTATTTTAAATGTAAAAAAAAACATTTTTTGCAACCATGTTGAATTTTTTACGAACACCCAGTTTTTTTTTTTAATTTTTTTCAATAAACTTTTCAAAAATACCAATTGACAATCAATAACGGGTTTAGGTGCACAATATTTATTATGCTGCCTCCCCATAGTTGTCTAGTATCAGGTACATTTTGGAAAAAATTCAATTACTTGGTATGGGCATGTTCTACAAAGATTATAAAAATGGGTCTACCAGACCCAACGTCACCAGATATGTTACAAGTTTGGCACATCACCAGTTGAGGGTTAACCTCAATGGTTTGGGGTTACATTTTATAACATATTCAAAATTTTTGAAGAGAGCAGTTTTGGACTGGAGTCTGTTGCTCCTTCAAATTCATTGTAATTTTGTCAACAAATAAATAAATAACTTGATTAGCTATGAATTAGGTATATTTATGAACGTTCCGTCAGTGTCTCTTGACTCGAGGGGCTCTTGGAATGCCTATATAAATACTTTTCAAGAGTTCCTCGAGTTAAGAGATTGAAGGAACGTTCATAAATACGGTCTTTCGTTTTCTATTTTGTGAGTGTTTTGGAAATAAAATTTAATTATCATAGTATTTCAAAACTTGAATGTTCCTGAATAGCCTACTTTGATGAAAACAAATCCTAAATCAACTCCTAATGCAATTATTGATGCTTTACAGCATTCAGATGATGACTTTCTGGATGCCAGTCGACCCAGTGATGATGACAGTGACACTGAATGGGACGAAATCAAACTATTCACGTCAAAAATCAACGGAAGAAAGCAATTTGTTGAAAATTTTATCGATATTGACAAAACAATTGATATGATAGGAGCTCTTGTAGTCAATGGAGATGAGGAGCAGTCGGATTCAGCCATGGAAACAGATTGCAATGATATTGACATTGAGTTGTCAAAATCACAGAATGTTAAAAACAACGGAGAAAATATCATAAAAACTTCTGAAATGCTTGAAGAGGATATGGAAGATAATTTGGGAGATAGGAAGGATAGGCATGTACTTGGTAGTGAGTAGAATATTTTACTTGATTTAAAATAGTGTCTTACTTTGGATTAGCCTAACTTTGTTCATCTGAGATGTAAAAAAAGGTACATCAGTTGTGCTCGATTCCAAATTCAAAATTTAATGATAAGAAGAGTTTGATTGAGATTGATAATGGTGTAACAACCGAAACTAGTTTCTCGAAGTTTTAATAAATGTGGTTGTGACAATTTCGTCTTATTTTTCATTTCATGATAAGAAGTGGCCCTAGAGGTTAACAAGTCACACTTCCTGTTTCCTCTGGTGAGAGTAGACACAAACAATGACTTATTTCATCAAAAGTTTAGTTAGTTGTTTTGTAACTAGTTATTTGCAACATAGTTATTTTGTAGCTAGCAGGTTGCCCGATTCAATGGAATCTGGATATCTATAATGTGTAATAACCTATCTGCTATTTTAATTTACTAGTCTCCTTTTTCTTAACCCTTCCTCTTTTTCTACACCTTCTTCTTCTTCAACTTCTCTTCCACCAACTCCTTCTCCACTCCTTCCTCATCCTCCTTTCTTCTTTCACTTCTTCTTTTTCTCAATTTCCTTCTTTTCCTCATCCTCTTCTTTTTCCTTCCTTCTTGCATGTCTTCTTCTCCCTCTTCTTTTTCTTCTACTTTACTCCTTCTTCTTCTCCTTCCCCTTCTTCCTCTCATCCTGCTTCTTCTATTTTTTCTCCTCCTCCTTTCTTCTTTCACTTCTTCTTTTTCTCATTTTCCTTCTTCTCCTCCTCTTCTTTTTCCTTCATTCTTGCATTTCTTTTTCTTCTTCTTTACTCCTTCTTCTTCTCCTTCCCCTTCTTCCTCTCATCCTTCTTCTTCTCTTTTTTCTCCTCCTCCTCCTTTCTTCTTTCACTTCTTATTTTTCTCATTTACCTTCTCCTCCTCCTCCTCCTCTTCTTCCTTCCTTCTTGCATTTCTTCTTCTCCCCCTTCTTTTTATTCTTCTTTACTCCTTCTTTCTCTCCTTCCCCTTCTTCCTCTCATCCTTCTTCTTCTCTTTTTTCTCCACCTCCTCCTTTCTTCTTCTTCTTTTTCTCATTTTCCTCCTCCGCCTTTCTTCTTCCTTCCTTCTTGGATTTCTTCTTCTCCCTCTTCTTTTTCTTCTTCTTTACTCCTTCTTTACTCTCATCCTTCTTCTATTTTTTCTCCTTCTTTTTCACCATTTTCTTCATTTTTCTCCTCATTCTTCTTCCCTTTCTCCTTCAATCCCTCACTCTCCAACGTTCGACTTTTCTCGACAGATCACAGCAAGTAGCTGTTTATTATATAAGATGATTTTTAACATTCTCAAACATGTCGTTAACTTTTAAACTTAAAATTTTGAAACATGTCTTTATTTAAAACAATTTAACACAGAAACGATATTTTTATTACAGTACAAAACAATATGTGAATTTTAATTTGGCGAGCTACTGTGGTATAGTTGGTTAGGGTACAACTCTGTTAGTTCTGTCAGGAAGGTACTGTAACCTACCTACCTCACTCCTCGTTTGCGTAATACGCTCTCTTTTTTTGGAGGATGAAGGCCACATAGGTCTGATACCTGTGCGTGGGTAATGAGTTGGATGATTGTTATTCATGAGCTGGACCTACAGTTTTAGGTGGGTTCTGAACCACCGGGAAGTGATTTTACAGCAGAGAACAGTGTCCTTTTGCTGGCCAATCTAATAGGTCACCCTTACAAAGAGTGCCTAGGAGAACGCAGCTTATCTCTATCTGATTGAACAGATACCTGCTACGGCTCACGGCTATCACTTCCCAGCTTTGTAGCAAAACAATATTGTTGTGGTCTGAAGTGTCTCCTGCAGTCAAAATCGGCTAAGCTACTTTGCATACGTACTTGTTTTGTTTAATTTTTTTAGTGCTTCAATTTGAATTAATTAAAAATTTTATTCTTTTCCAGGAAACGAACGAACTGACTTGCCTCAGTTGCTTCTAGCCAAACTGAACGCTGATGTGATTGACAAAGAATCTGTTAATGAGATGGTCGAAACGCGTTCACTCACAAAAGAGCATTTAACCAACGTATGGGTGCAGTTAGAAAGCAGCGAGGCTAAGATCGCTCTAACACGATCATTGGCTAGTGTAGCCCTGTATCACTCGGTCCTATGTCAAGCTCTCCTATTGCCATGGGCTAGTTTTCAATTTTATATTGCGTTTTTTGTTATGTCAACCGTTTACCTAAATAATTAATTAGTGGTAGAACCCTCTTAGATTAAGAATAAGATTTATTTCCCGATTAAACAGAAATACATCAATTTAAATAAATATATTAACTAAGATTCTAGACTATTTAGTTACCCATATTTCGACCCAGCAAAGCATAGCTTGAGCGCCAGACCGACCTAGGAAACATAAAATAGTAAAAGTCACTACAGCTACAATATAAGAAATAATAAAATGAGCATAAGTAAAAAATAAGGACAGATAATAAATACAAATAACACATATAAGATCAAGAAACTAGATTAAATTTCCTATTTTAAAGAAGATATTCACTTTGACCCATTCTACAATTTTAAAAATAGATGATTTTTTATTGTTAAATGATAATTAATAGTTCAGTTAGTAAGATATTGAATAGTTTACAGTAAATATGATGTGTTTGGTGCCTGCAAATACTTTTATTCCAGTTAGGTATGAGTATGTTATTTGTTAACAGTCTTATGTTGTAAGTAAATTATCTTATTCTGAATACATCTCTATTGCAATTTATAAACAATATCATTTTTTATGTACAACTGCCTTAAAGTTAAGACCTGAAGTTCTTATTTGAAGACGATATATCACTCATTTTCAGCAATTCCGTTCTAGATAATTTAGAAATGAATGCCCATATAGGTGTACTGTGCATTGTCCAATTCTTAAATCATTTGAATTTAACGAAAAATAGTAAAAATTGCCAATACCTTCAATTCAAAAACAAACATAATTCGAATGAAGGAAATGTGTTTGTAAACGATAATAGATAACAACTAGACCAGGAAGAAAACATTGCATTTCTAGGAGTTTTGTTGGATAGACGATTGAGAAAATATGTTTCATCTGGGGTATTTGTCCTACGATAGTTTGCTAGATTAAATGACAAAAAGCTATTTTCTACACCTTTCAGTGGGCTCTTATTGTCACATATCAGGCATGCGGTAATTCATCAAACCAAAACCTTGATAGGGTGTTTAAGATCCAAAAGAAAGCTGTTAGGTATGGACAGAGTAAATAGATTAGATTCTTGTAGGCCATTGATCAAGAGACTTGGTCTCTTAACTGTACCCTACTTATATGTGTCTGAAGCTACTTTATATGTAAAAAAGAGTGATATTAACCAAAATCTTGACATATAAGTCGAGGAGATTATCACCTGGTTAGTTACAATAGTAGCTTATTCAAACAAAACCCTAATTATATTGGTAGGAAACTCTACAACAAGCTGCCGTAGTTTTTAAAAAGTCTTCAAAATATAGAAATATTCAAAAAACAATTGAAAAAATGTGTAGTTGATAAAGCGTTTTATAGTGTACAAAAGTTCCTTTCTCATCAAAATTAAGCCTCACCTCAACTAATTGTTAAAGTAATTATGGTAGCTAGTGTAAAAGATTGTATAATTGTTGATCTGACTCAGTCAGATCAACTATTATACAATCTCATATACTAGTTACCACAATTAGGCTACTATATCAATTAGTTGAGGTGAGGCTTAATTGTTATATGAAAGAAGCTTTTGTACACTATAAAATGCTTTATCAACTACATATTTTTTCAATTGTTTTTTAAACATTTCTATATTTTTAAGACTTTAAAAATTGCGTTAGCTGGTTGTAGAGTTTCCTACCAATAAAACTACGTTTTTGTTTGAATAAGCTACTATTGTGACTAACCAAGTTATAATCTCCTTGGCTTCTTGCATTATAATCGTGTACATCAAGAATTTGGTTAAAGTCACTTTTTACATATAAAGTAGCTTCATACACATATAAGCAGGGTAAAGTTGGGATACCAAGTCACTTGAACAATGGCCTTCATAATCTATTTACTCTTTCCATACACTTAACCACTTTCTTTTGGTTCTTAAACACTCAAACAAGGTTTTGTTTTGATGAATTACCCCATACTAAGATAGCATACCTAATAAGTGATAGTAAGAGCCCATGGTAAGCCATATTAATACATTTTAGCTAATGCCACTCTCCACCTATATCTATGGTGGTCTATGAACTCAACCAAGTCTATTTTCAAATATGGCCGCCACTTTACAATTCGTTAAAGGTTAAAGCTATAATAAGCGTCAATTTAATACGTGATGAATAGGACTGGTAAATATGGATAATTAATTTTTAAAAATCATTTTGATAAGCAAATCGTTTCTGGCAGATTATAAGCATAGTTTATTTACTTTACTTACTTATTTTACATATATCAGTTACTTTATTATATTACTTACATTTATTTACTTATTTATAACAGAAAACACAATGAAGTAAAGATACAACAGGCACAGCCCACTACTGCTTTCTTTACAAATTTTCAATTGAAAAATCCAAATTCTAGGCTATACCAAGTTCAACTGGAAATTTTCACTTTCAAGAACAATTCCTGATTCTTTCCAAAAGATGAATATTAATTTAGATGTTTACTTTAAAACGAAGCACTGAAACTGTACGACAGTCGAAGAAAGTGAATATAATTTTTAATTATACACTTTGTAATAACTATTTGAACTGTCATGAAAGTGAAATCTTGTAAAAGTGAACTATTTTTAGCATCAGTTGTAGTGTATGCCGGCCTTGTCCGCTGTCTATTTAGATCACGAATCCAAGGTTAATAAAAACAAGGTTGTTCCATAACTATCTCAAATTAGCGAAATAGAAATTTCATGACGTCACTCTGTTTAGAGTAACCCTTAATTCGCGAATTTCAGCTCTTTTTGTATACTTTTTTAGTACAAAAATGAAGGTTTTTGCTTATCACAGATTTGAATCTATATCTTGATCAGCTGTCAATGATGTGAGCTATTTAATGCTACTGAACTAAAACACGTCGTACCCCTACAATTTTTCCATTTCTCAAAAAAAGGAACAACCTTGGTTTTAATAACCTTGGCCCAAATTCACGTAATTGGGAACCGAGGCTTTATATGCAATTCCATTGATGTTTTTTGTTCGGTTTTCTCTAATTTTTATCTTGTATTTTTTATTTTCAGCTGAGCAGTAGTGATTTTGAAAATGAAAAAGAGGTTGTGGATAGTATAGCTGGAATTCTTCCACAATTTTCCGAAGTTTCTGTGAATGAACTACTGCTACCTCTAACTTGTAATCCAAATGGAATTTTTGTCAGAAATTTGAATTTACTCGCTGACATAATGTGCAAAGTGGATACTAAGCAATGGGGTGCTCTGTTAAGGCAAGTATTTTTATGTGAATTATATTTTTTTTTTTGTAGTGGCGAAGGTGATATTGTGGAAGATATCGATAATGAATGAAAAGACTTGAAGTTGTCACAAGCACATTTATTGAAAACCGTGAGATACTAGTTTCGGTTGTTACACCATTATCAATCTCAAAAAAACTAAAACTAAAGTACAGAGTAGCTTAATATATACTAAAAGCAGAATGATACTATTGGAGAGTGAAAGTGCCACTCATACAAACAATTAAATGTACGGTAATTTTGAGCCAAATCCCCACAATTCTTTTACTTGCGTCTGGCAACACTAGTGCGCAGCGCGCACTAGGAATACCCAGCTTCAGATACTAGTTGGCTACTGAGCTACTTTGAAGTTCTATGTATGATCATCACTATCTGACTCGATCACCTCGCCAGCTTTTAAACTAGCAGACAGTAAATTCCTTCCCAGTTAACGAGTCCCTGGTTTATCTTTGAGAAAATTCTCTAAATCCTTGCATGCGTTGCTATGCAGCTCAAATCATGATTCTGTTGTGCTGTTTTACTGGATAATTTCCTGATTCAGTTTGTTTATCTGTAATAAGTTTAACACTTTAATTTAACTTTCTTTGTTTCATCAGCTAAAATTGTCTATTTCTTAATTCCTTCTTAGTTCTTCTTCTCTTTAGTTATGCTGTCTTCTCTGTTCATCCTTTCGCCTCCTTTCACTAACTCATTGTCATTCTTCTCCATAAATTATTCATCTTTTCATATATCTTTCTGTCAAATCGTTTGCATTATCATTACAAAATTATTTTATGTTGAACTCCCGCTCATTTAATATAAGGTAGACTTGCTGTCTTACCTTCTTTGAGTGTGTATATTTCTATCTTTCTTTTCTTGGCGGGCTTCACTTATCTTTCTTTTTTCATCAACAGCAATACTTGTAAATCTATATTCCTAATTTTCTGTTGTTATTATTTTTCAAGTTATATTGTAATACTAGCCGGCAGACTCGCTTCGCTCGCCTTAACCATCTAGCCAGGGGGCTCCGCCCCCTGGACCCCGGGGGGGTCCAACTAATTTCCATTGTGATTAGATAAATTTACAGAAATAGGTGATTTTGGGGAGAATTTTGATACCATTACTTAGTATGCATCTAGGGTCTTAATCAAACATATACATTATATCATATTTCACTCCATGTGGCCTTGAGGTTCTTGAGAAATTGTGATCAACTGAATTCCAAAAATCCTAAATTTTGAGATGAATCATGTAACCCTATTTTTCACGTGTTTACCACCCCAGCTGAAAATTTGAACTTTTTTGGCCTTGTGGTTCTTGAGAAATTATAATTACCGAGTTTTCTGATGGAACTATTTTTCTTCCGCGTATGAATACTTCCATCACACTGTAACACTGCCAGACTAGGCAAGGTTAGGTTAGGTTTGGTCAAGTGGAATCGTCTAGAGCTGTTTTCAAGTAACCAATCAATCTAAAAATATAATAGTTTGAAAACATATGTTTTCTTTGAAATGCTATAGCTGATTGTTTTAATTTATTCATTACGTGAAATGTGTGATACAGAGTGCAGCCTCAAATTTTTAGAATCTGTACTCCATAGTGAAAAGGAGGTGATCGAATTTTTATTCAGGCATGGTATTTTTAAAGAGATTACAGTGTGTTTGAAGTGTGGTGCTGAATTAGTTGTCAGTAAGTGAAATCATAATTTTCGCTCTCAAATTTCGACAACAACAGTGGTTGACTGGTATTCATTTTGCTTTGTGGACCCAGAAACCCAAGCTCACACGAATACGGTTGAGAGGAGTTGGCGCGAAGTGCGCTGTACGATTCCAAGGTTTGGAGTCAAAAAAGCGCATTTCGCCGGCTACCTTGCTGAGTTTCAGTTTAAGCGCCGATAACAGCGGGAGGAGCGTGTACATTATTTTTTTAAAGCGGCTGTGGAGTTGTATCCCCCGAAGTATTGAAAGGTTAGTAAGCTTAGTTTTCTTCAGATATGTGGTTATTAATTTGATTTATATCGTTTTATGGTTTGGAGTTCATAATATGTTTGCAAATTATGAATTTTTTCAATGAAAAATAAAATTTTCATAAAAATTTTTTTTTTTTTAAATTTAAATTTTTGTGTGAAAAAGACGCGACCCCCAAAAAATTTCAACGGATTATTGCTTCATGGGGTGTGTAGATGTCACAAAAAAAAAATTGTTGGAAAAATCGAAAAGTTCGGATACTCAATAATTACCGAAAACTCTAATTTAAATGCCAAATAAGCGTTGCCCCCACAAAATATCAGTGTATTATTACTTACTAGTGTGTTTTGAGTGTGTGGGGAAAAAATTGTTGAAAAATTCGAAAAGTTCGGATACTCAATAAATACCACCTAGATTTTCAAAATCGTTAATCTATGGTTCATTAATTTCACAACTAATTTTTTGTTGATTTTCTGATCAATACCTATTTTCACAAAAATTCTCAGGCTCATGTACTGTTACAAATAGTATTTTATTAATTCCTTAATACTGAGTCACACTTACCTAACACAATTGCCTAACAGGCAGCTTGGCTACTTTTTTACTTTTAATAAACGTAGGCTTTCAGCTATTGAAATTATTTTGGTAGCTCGGGATAAGTTTGCTTTGTTTGAAACAAATTATTATTCATTAATAGACCTAACCTACTGAACTTGCCAGCCAAACAGCTTAAAGGAACAGCTGATAGAAGTCAACTGTTTTTATCATATGGCAGACCCCTTAGTAGCGTTATTTACACTGTCTTTGAACAGCAAAAGACTTTGCATTTTGCATGTAGGCTACCATACAGTCGGAGCCTTGCAATATGTGGGAAACATATGACTGGGTATGATGAAATGTAATTACCAGGTTACATCTGTTAAGTAGTACACGTTAAGAAATTTTATCACCAAACTTTTCAAAAATCGTCGATTTTGGGGCTAATTTTGAAACTTTTTTCCAAGGTACATCTAAGGCCGATACTTAACATGAATACCAAATTTTATCTGATTTGACCTTATGGTTCTCTAGAAATTGTTGTCACCTAAATTTTCAAAAATCTTCAATTTTGGGGTAAATTTTGAAACCCTTTCTTAGCACGCGTCTAGTCCCCCTACTGAATACGTGTACCAAATTTTATCGTTTTTGGTCGAGTGGTTCCTGAGAAACTGTGATGAATGAGTGAGTGGTATTTGGATTATATATATATAGATTATAAATAAAGTCAATCATATGAAAGAGAAGAAGAGAATCATAATTATGGAGAGGTTGCCTAGTAACGTGAAAAAATAACGAATCTAAGTTCAGTTGAAAAATTAGACAAAGTATTTTGTTTTAAAATTAACGAATCTAAGTTCAGTTGAAAAATGAGACAAAGTATTCAGTAAAAAGTATTTTCATAATTAATTATTGTAAATGTATAAATGAAATATTATTGACCCTGAGATTAAGACTAAAGTAATTTGTAACATTACAATATATTATTTATGATTTATAAGTTATTCATTTCTTGGTCATTTTTCAAGTAGCAAACTCTTGAAAATTGTACAATTAATTGAAGTGTAAAGTTTTTTATTATGTCATTTTCGAGGAATAAAACATTTTTTTTTTTTTTTTTTTTTTTTGAGGATGAAGCCCACATAGGTCTGAGACCTGTGCGTGGGTAATGAGTTGGATGATGGTGATTGTGGTGATTGATGAGTTGGACCTACAGTTTTAGGTGGTTCCGAACCATTTAAACTCGCTCAATGTAATCTAAGCTTAATGTGGTGTTATTTGATGTAAATAATTTAAAATTTTGAATTTTTCAGGCAATTCTTGAATGCAACAAATGTCAGTTTGGAGAAATGGCAGTTACCAGTAGTCATCAAACTTCTAGAATCTGTGACTGAAGACGCAATTGATGCCGGAAGCACAAATCGATTGATTAATTTGGTGAATAGCTCTGTGGACGAGTTCATCAATGATAAGAACTTTGGTAATCTGTTAATTGCGGTCGCCATACTTGTTCATAAATCTGAAAAACTTTCCGAATCAATTGAAACTTTAAAAGAATGTGCGGAGAAATACAAAGGAATTATGAGGTTTAAAGTTATGAGTATTTTAAAATCATCGCCTTACTTATAAGTGAGAATAAATTTCAAGTTGGTTTTGAAGGAACTGTCAATTTAACAAACCGTCAAATGGGTAGAACATAATTTAGAATAATGTAACAAAATAGAATAAATTTGTAAAAATGTATTAATTTTCTATTTTTATACTTTCATTCTATATTTTTTGGAGATATGGACTATTTAAACGTGAAAATGATGAAATTAGAATTCTTGGTAAGAGGATGAGTTGGAAAAGATAATGGGTTTTTTTTCTGTAGATTACGTCTTGGAGACTCCAGTTAAGGAGTATAAGACAAGTCAGATGAATACAAGTCAGATGGGTACTTTGGTAGGCTAACATTTTAGTATTTCTACTATTTTGAGTTGAATGAGATAAGGTAATGTGAAAAAGTTCAGGGTTCTAAAATAAACTAAATGAAAATCTCTTTCTTGAATATCTTTGTAATTGATTTGTTTCTAATTGAAAGCAATAATAGATACTTCCATATTGGATTCTTTAGCCTCCGGATACCAGTTAATATAAATAAAGATTTAAATACCTGCGTTTTGGTATCCAATAATTATTGTATTCACTACAGGTTTCAACCCTTCCATTGGGTCATCATCAGGTGGTTGTAGACGTTATTTTATTATACTTTAGTATAGGCCTATTCGATTCGTGATATCTGTTTTTGTGTGTCATTCATATTACGACGAATCACTGAATCGGCGATGATAAAATAACGTCTTCAACCACCTGATGATGGCCACATAGAAGGGTTGAAACCGATAGTGAATGCAATAATTATTGGATACCTAAACGCAGGTATTTAAACCTTTATTTATAATAAACTAGCTGGCCCGACGCGCGTTGCTGCGTTCTCATAAAAAATGCTTGATTTCATTATTTGTCACCTCCCCCTGAGGTAACATTAATTTCAAATTTCAACCTTCTAGGACTATTAGGGAAGAAGTTAGTCCTAGGGCTCTTCCAGCTGATCAGAGAGGCCTCCTTCGTTGTTTTCTTACACAGTAAGACCTTACTCACCACCTCTCAATGAACATTTCAAATTTAAACCTCCTACGACTATTAGGGTAGAAGCTAGGTTTTTTATTTTATTATTCGCCACCTCCTAGGCCCATGTTAAATTTCAAATTAGCTAAGGGCTGAATTTCAAATTTCTAGCTGCATCAACCCGGCATAATTACATTCCATCATACCCAATCATATGTTTCCTACATACTGGATACTGCAAGGCTCCGACTGTACAGTAGCCTACATGCAGTATTTGCGTTCCAGACAGTGAGACAGCGTAAATAACGCCGCTAAGGGGCCTGCCATATGATTAAAAACTGTTGACTTCTATCAGCTGTTTCTTTAAGCTGTTTGGCCGGTAAGTTCAGTAAGTTAGGTCTGTAAAATGGATTAATTAATAATAATTTTTAGCCCCCCTATTGAAATGTATGGTCAGAAACCAAGGTTAATAGATAAAAGGTTGAACGGTCGATAGTTGTTTTTAAATCCGACAGGGGATTTCTTCATGGATGACGTCACTTGAATCAGTTCTCCAGAATGAATTTCCCAGCTGGGAGAGATGCTTCGTAAATGGGCCTCTCCCAGCTGGTGAAATCAAGAGGTCTTGTCTACCTCTGCCAATTTAGTGCATGAATTGGATTTATAATAAAAACTAGTGTATTATTCATATCCTTTCTAAAGAGAATTGCAATTTCTAGCTTCCTTCCAGAGGAAAAGTATTTTCTGTTTTTTTTTTCATTAGTTATAAGAGATTGAATACATATCTCCCATAACAGAGCATGTTAAAAATCTGAAAAACTGATTCACGTGACGTTATCCATGAAGCAATCCCCTGCCGGATTTAGAAAGAACTAACGACCGTTCAACGTTTAATCTATTAACCTTGGTCAGAAACCATCCCCAATATTCACACAACATATTCCCAAAGTTTCATGCTGATCTGTCAAGTAGTTTTGAAGTCTATATGGAACATACAGACAGACATTCATTTTTTTTATATATAGATAATTATTATATTGTAGGGCCATGATGGCTGAAGTTTTTGACCAGATTATCCTTGGTATTTATTTATTTTATTTGTTTTTTTTTTTTTTGTATAGGCCTACTATGGACCGCATTTATTTACCATTCAATTCATGTTGGTCTCTTTCTTCCTCCTCCAATACTCCTTCATCCTGACACTCTGAGCAATTCGTCTTTCTTGAGACCAAGTTTCAATTTTTGGCTCCTCTGGAAAATCATTTACTATTAACTTCCTTCTTAGGCCTGCCCTATCAAAAAAATCAGTTACTGTAATATCCAATCCCTGCATATCTTTTTTAGATTCTATAAACCAACTAAATTTTGATTTTCTATTGCTTATTTTATTAAATATTTTATGTGTCTGTTTGGATCCATTCTAAATAAATGGGCATAAAATGCTATTCTTCTCTTTCTAATTGTCTCCGTGATTTTTTCAGTATGCCTATAGATTTCTTCATTGCTGCAGGTGAAGATATTATGTTTCTCATTATGCTTGCCAAAAAATTTTCTCATGATTTTTCTCTCCTGTACTTCTAATTTTTGGCGATCACCTTTTCTATTTAGTGTTAAGCACTCCGCAGCATATGAAGCTTCAGGTTTAATGACAGTAAGGTAATGCCTGAGCTTTGCATTCTTTGAAATTGACCTTTTGTTATAAATATTCTTTGTTAACTTATAGGCAAGTCTCATTTTGTTAACTCGCTGGTTTATAGAATCTTTCTCAGATAAATTGTAATCAATTATTTCTCCTAAATACTTGAAGCTTTTAGTTCTTTTTATTCGACCATAGTTTGTATTCAAGTATTCTGGTGCATTTTTAATATTGGACATGTATTCCGTCTTCTCAATTATTTGTTTATTATATATATATATATATATATATATATATATAAATCCCGCTATACTTACGGCCTCTTTTCATAATCGAAACTTACGGCATCCCCATTAAACCATGAAGTATATTAATTTTTTATGAGAGTATACCTATATTATAGTGTATTTGCACCCTCACTTTTGGTCTTGGTTTTCTGATTAGGTAAATTTAAAAAACCGGATTTTTCTTCAGCCATAATGCTATACTTTTGGCCTCTTTTCATTTGACTATACTTGTGAGCTTCATACACACTATATGGTTTACCGATATACTTGCAGCCTCCAGATATACTTATTAATACATTTTGTCATATCTTCGGCCTCCGGCAGTGTTGCCAAATTTACCTTCAGTCTAGAGTCTAGAGGATCACAGTTTGCCACAGACTAGCCTTTCAAAGCTCAGCTCTGAATATTCTTCAGTGAGCGTCTTCTTCATTCTCACTCCTTCTTTTTCTTCTTTTCCACTTCTTATATTCCTCCACCGCCTCCTCTTCTTCCTGCTCCTCCTCGTCCTCCTCCACCTCCTCCTCCTCCTCCTCCTCATCACCCTTTTTATTCTCCTAGTCAATTTTCAAGTGTTTCATGATTCTTTTCATGAAAAAGATTTTATCGATTCTATGATTTTTGAGAGAGTAATAGCTAACTTGAAGGGAAAGTCGAAAATGCATTGCAACCCCCAAAATTTCTTGAAGGGTTGTTTCAATGAAACAGCAATTTTTACAGATTTCATATTTCCAACTTTTCTAAAAAAATTAATGTTACTGAAAGAATTCTTTTTTATGGAAAGCAACCATTATTCTATTACAAAAGATCACACCCTCTATCACTATCATTAGGGGTGAAAATATCAACCTTTGAATTGGTGGTCTGATTTGAAAGAGATTGGATTCATTTGACGCAAGGTGCTCAAATATTTTATTTCATTTAAGATAATCTCTTTTTTTCTTCTGTGATACATCTTATAGAATGTTAAGAATTATTTGAAGGGGTTGAAAAATCAACTTCTGAACTACTTATCCTATTGAGTTGGGACAAACTCTATTTCATTCAATACCTGAAAATTGAGATATTTTGATGACAAAAAATTCAATTTTAGCAAAGGGGCGTTTTTTAGTATGAAAGACGAAAAAATTATATTTTTCCAATCTTCTCATCCAATTTTGATGAAATATGTATTATTTGATGCAGAATATCCATATAGGATATTATGACCAGAAAATGTACATTTTTGATTTAGGGGTTGATGGGTAGGTTTAAATGATTTCTGTGAATGAAAGGGGGAAAATGGCGTTTGTGTTTTTCCACCTCTCTGGCGAGAGGGGTGGAAATATCAACTTTGAATGGGTAATCTAATTTAAATAAAACTGGATTAATTTGACTGAGAGTGCTGATCTATGTAATTTCATTATAGATAATTTTTATATGTGATACATATAGGATATTGGGAATTATTTAAAGGGGTTGAAATGACAAATTCTGAGCGACTGATCCTATTGAGTTGGGACAGATTCTATTCCATTCCATACCTGCCAATTAAGATATTTTGTTGAGAAAAAGTTCAATTTTTGCAAAGGGGTGGTTTTGGGTACCAAAGGCGAAAAAATTATCGACTTGAAACAATTGTCCAATTTTGATAAGACATGTGTTATTTTATGCAGAATATCGATATCGGACATTATAAACAATAAAATGTTACATTTTTGGCATAGGGGTTGTAGGGTTGGAGAAATAATTTCTGTAAACGAGAGGGGGGAAATGGGGTTTGGTGTCAAAATCATGTTATTTCTTGAGTTGCAGGATAATTATATTTTATAAGGGTGTTTAACATTAATTGTGTTTTTCCACCTTTCTGGCCTGAGGGGTGGAATTATAAACTTTGAATGGGTGGTCTGATTTAAATAAGACTGGATTAATTCGACTGAGAGTGCTAATCTATGTAATTTCATTATAGATAAT
The DNA here is from genome assembly GCA_948455865.1 of Conomelus anceps. Taxonomy (NCBI): domain Eukaryota; kingdom Metazoa; phylum Arthropoda; class Insecta; order Hemiptera; family Delphacidae; genus Conomelus; species Conomelus anceps. The sequence goes on along the minus strand of OX418227.1, from coordinate 20,351,110 downwards.
TTTTATATGTTATACATATAGGATATTGGGAATTATTTAAAGGGGTTGAAATGACAAATTCTGAATGACTGATCCTATTGAGTTGGGACAGATTCTATTCCATTCAATACCTGCCAATTAAGATATTTTCCCTACAACTGCTTGTAAAGTAGATCTTTACATACTGAAAACTGATTATAAAATATCTGTTTACTGCTCAGCAAGCGGTAAAGTCAGCTGGCGAGCGTAAAATGTACTTTACTGCTCGCCAGCTGTTTTTGATGTCTTTGGTGGATCACGAAATCCGTTAAATTCTCAAAACCTCATTCTCATTAAAATGGCACACACTAACCAAATCCGCGCACGCTAAAATCTGTGATGTTACAAACTACAAGATTTATTGGAATCCAGAGCTGCAGTTGTGGGAAAAATGTTGTACGTAATTCGCGCATAAAGCTCCTTTATCGCTATTGTGAAATTACTGTGCTCTGCTACGCATCGTGCAGTAACTGTTTTCTCTCAAGCAATAAAGTTGCTCTTGATACATAAATAACAATTGTTGACAAAAAGCTCAATTTTTGCAAACGGGTGGTTTTGGGTATCAAAGACGAAAAATTTATTGACTCAAAACAATTGTCCAATTTTGATAAGACATGTGTTATTTGATGCAGAATATCGATATTGGACATAATAAACAATAAAATGATAAATTTTTGTCATAGGGGTTGTGGGGTTGGAGAAATGGTTTCTTTAAACGAAAGGGGAAAAATTGGGTTTGATGTCAAAATCATGTTATTTCCTTGAGCTATAAAATAATTATATTTTAGAAGGGTGTTTTATATTATTTGTGTTTTTCCACCTCTCTGGCATAAGGGGTGGAAATATCAATTTTGAATGGGTGGTCTGAACGATTAATTCTGGATTCATTCGACTTGAGAGTGCTCAACTATTTAATTTCATTATAGATAATCTTTTTTTTATTCAGTACATTATAGGGTATTGGGAATTATTTAAAGGGGTTGAAAAGGCAAATTCTGAACGAATGATCCTATCGGGTTCGGACAAATTCTATTACATTCAGTACCTGCCAATGAAGATATTTTGTTGACAAAAAGTTCAATTTTTGCAAAGGGGTGGTTTCAGGTATCATATACAAAAAATTATTGACTCAAAACCATTGTTCAATTCTTATAAAATATGTTTTTATACGGTACAGAATTTAATACATTTAGATATGAACCAGGAAATTATACATTTTTGATATGAGGGCGTGGGACTGATTTTTGTAAAGGAAAGATGGGGTTTAAAGTCTGCCATTTTTTTAATTGTAGAACAAATAATAGTTTCTTACATACTGTTCTAAATTTTTTGTATTTTTCAACCTTTTTGGCAAGAGAGGTGGTAATATCAACTTTTTAATAGGTAGTCCGATTGGAATGGGAATAGAAATGTTGAAAATAAAATAGAGGAAATCACAATCAACTTGTGACGAATGAATTAAATCCCATTCAAATAAATTTGACCACTATTAAGATCAAACTAAATAAAAGTTGATTTTTACACATACCCCAATCAACAGACCATTGAGATAAAGAATGTGGTTTTCCAAAATTGATCAATCAACATTGGTCATTGGAAAGAGTAAGTTATTGTACCAAAAAAACTATTTTTGAAAAGGTCTTTCAGAATACCCGAATTCCCTCTCCTATGGGTGCCCTCTACTACCACCATTAATCTCTCTCATAACGGCATGGTCATCTTCAAATACTTTTTCACTTTACTTACTCTCACCAGTAAGTAACGCAAGTAATGCGGAGTCCACAAGTATAGGAATCATGATCATGTACAGAGACTCCCCGTGTATATAGTATTTGAGCTCTGGAGAGGGAAATAATCATAGGAAAAATCTACAAAAATTCGTGAACATTTATGTTTATACCATTGACCTTCCCATGAAAATTCAGATTGATTGGTGCAAAACAAGAGTGATTGTGAGCATTTTTCATATTCTCTTTCAGTTCACAGCGAAAATCAATCTATACCTTACTTTTATACCTCGATTATGATTATTTTTTTAGGATTTTGGTTCAAATCCATCAAATTAATTTTAAACATGGTAATTTGATTATATTTCATTGTTTTATTGTGTATAACCATGTTTAATAGCCATCTTTTCATACTTATTGTGATTTGAAAGCTGTAATATCGTTGTATCTTGCTGTAATCAACTTTATTTTTATACTTCATGTATATAATATACACTTACTCTGTATATCACATAGAAGAACTAGTGAATGAAGGTACCAATTTCAATTATTATTGACGTATTTCAAGCTAGGTATTAATCTTAATCCTTGAAAATCACAATTCATTTATAAGACAATGTTTTAATGCAAAGTACAAGATGGCAGTTAAAAGAAATTAAGGGATTAACAAGTTCAAATGACATGCATGCTACAAGCTAGCATAAAGACTATGAAATGGGTTATCAATGGAATACACAGAATAATAATTTACTTTTTGAACAGAAGCTGTGCATAATAATAATAATAATAATAATAGTAATCTCCGATCTCATAATTGAATGTTTTTGAATTTTCGCGGCACAGATCGCGTTACCAATGGCTGCCCCCATTGAAATAATTGACATCACGTTAAATTCTCGTTTCAACCTCATAGTCCATAGGGCATTTAAAGGACTATTAAAACTTACTAAAGCTAGAGAGAAAATTAATTTATTAATAATTTGAATATTATCATTCACCTCCCAAGCTTTTTGAAGGGGGGAGGAGAGTTGAAAAGTCAAATTTTGAACTGCTGATCCAATTGCAATGGGACAAGTTCTATTCAATCCAGAACACGAAAATTTAGAAGTACTGACTTGAAAGCTACTACATTTTGCAAAGGGGGGTTTGGAGTACCGAAAACGAGAATATTTTTTACACAAAAACGATTTTTATGAGACTGGGGTCATAGGATACAGAGTATTGAGATCCGAAAATATGAACTAGAAAATGATGAATCTCTATCATAAGGTGGCCTAAAAATTTTTTTTTAGAGAATAGATTTATAGATTATGGCTTCAAAAATATTCTTGTACGATAGAGCAATTAAATTTCAAAAGAAAATTTTATACTTGAATATTATCACTCGCCTAGAGAGAAAATTAATTTATTGATTTCGAATCCCTCAAGTGCTATTAATTCATAGTCTACTGAAAACTTCCACAATGGCGAATATTGACAACATCATTGAATAGCTTTGTAAATCGATGAATGCTATACTTTATGAGAATATCAGTAACCACCGGGAATCGAATCACGGACTTCCTAATTTCCGGTCGGGCGCCTTAACCACTTTACTATAGTGACCTTTCTGCACAGTAGCATTCATTTTAAACTTGGCCATATCGGCTCGTATCTCACAAGCTACTTTGGAGTAACAAAAAAAAAAATTTATTAATAATTATTTATATTAAAATTAATTATTATTGATGGAGATGCTTGCCTAGAGCAGCATATAACAGTGCAGATTCCAACTGGACGAGCAACGAGAGAGATAGACTAACACTTTCGCTATTACTAGATTGTGTTTACGATCGTGTATACTCAACTGAAACTCATCTAAGCAATTAGTTTCTGTCTAGCTTTAGCAAGTCGAAACAAGCCTAAATAATGATGAAAAATAGAAAGAAAATTCCGTTTTGAGTATAGAGGGTTGAAAATAATTATTAGTATTCCTGAATTTCTGTTTCTTTTTATGATATTTCAAGGTTGGAAGTGAGTGAGAGTTGACTTGAGAAAAATACACGAAATGCATTACAGGCCCTAGAATTGATGAGGTAATGGTTTACATCTGAGCAGGCTATCAATTTTCTAAAATTTTCATATAATATAAGCTTTTTTTAATTTCTGTTTCAAGTCAAATAAAATTGTCTTTTAGTTGTGTGATTTCAATACCAGTTTTCAAGTTTTTTTGTGTAATTGCATCACGTTTCATGAGCTTCACAAATACTGTATCATATTTAAAATTATTATAAATAAATTAAATCTACGTAATAGTGTTCGTTTACTTTACAGTCTACAATAAACACCTATGAACAGCAACTCAATAATAGCAGTATTATTTGATACTTATAGAATTTAAGACGCGACCGGAGGAGCTTTTATTGAAATAAACTCATTTGAAGAACATTTTTTATGTTTCTTTGCCAGTGTTTACTGTATTGTGAGCTTTTATTGAAATAAACTCACTTGAAGAACATTTTTTATGTTTCTTTGCCAGTGTTTACTGTATTGTGAGATTTGTAGATATCGCGTAAGAAAAACCCCTCATTCACTTTTTTGGCTGATTGAAAGGTTGATGGTTCGTGACCTATAGTGTGTGTTTAACCATGGCTGTTATTATTGGAAAAGCGATTGGATAAGGCTTGCTTCATACTAATGTATGGTTCCATTTGGTTCGTTTTTGGCTGCACCTATCGAAGCAAGAGTGAGTGGCGGAAGCATAAATTTAGAAAATGAAGCCAATTATAAATTGTACATGCACCCACTGCACATACTCCATTCACTCACTTATACCTCAATGACTGGAACAAAAAACGTAATGTATATGGGTGAAAGAAGTCCAATATGTAACAGATCTTTGCACGGTCAATAATATTGTAAAATTATCTAGATTCTAAATAGTAGATCCCAATCTATGATTTTAGACTGGAAGCATCCTCTTGATTACTCTACGAGAGCACTCAATTGCATTGGTGGATCAAGGTAAGGCTAATTGGGTCTCAAGAATCCCCCTCCCCTTGAGATATGCCGACAATTCTTCATGTCTGAACTAGAGGGTCCGACAATATAAATGACAGAATCGTTAGACGACAGAATCTCGACGTTTTTCATTGAGGAAAAATTCACAATAATTTAGTAGCCCACTTACATCAATGGTTAGTATGGAAAGATACGCTTAGATTGGTTACAATTTTGGAAAAACTAAAACAACGTCGAAAATGTTACTAGTTTTTCCAACATGTTGGCTCTTGGATTGTACGGAAATCTTAGTATGGTTTTTAGCATGGCATTCTAGTTATATCTATCTAAATCTTACGTCCTCCCCCCCACAAGAAGCTACGGGTTAGGTCATATTTTTTCAAAGTTTCTTGGATTGGAAAACTAATAAGGTTAAAAATGTTATCTATTGCCGCGGGAAAACGTTTTTTCATAAAAATTCATGTAGTTTATGTACACTCAAAGTTGAAATTTTTGGGGCAACAAATCTCACCAATGACTTGATATGAACTTTTAACTTTTTCACTATAGACTTATATAGTTCAGTAAACGAATACTATAAGTTTTTTTTAAATTATTTATGATACGTGATGCTTTTATAAAAAAATACCCAATTTCCGTTATTAAAATCATAATAGTAGAAGACAATTATTCTTTCATTGACTTGAAACATTTAAAAAATTGTATATTCAAAAATTTCAGAAAATTCGATAAAAGCTATTCGTCTACTTTATCAATAAATTATTGGGGCTTCAATCCATTATGCGTATTTTCCTCAAGTCAACTCTCCCTCAAAACTATAAATCTCTTTTTGTTAATTTAGGAAAGTACTTACACCTATTTATACTCAAAAGAGGAGCTTCCTTTCCATTTTTGCTTATTTTCAAGGTTCGTTAAGATTTGCTTGAGCTAGAGAAAATCTGATTGCTTAGATCAGTTTAAGTTGTCAGTTGAGTTGATACACGACGATAGTAAAAACAATCTAGTAATAGCGAAAGTGTTGCTCTATCTCTCCCATCGCTCGTCCAGTTGGAATCTGCAACGGTATACGCTGCTCTAAGCAAGCTCTCTAACAATAATTAATTTTCTCTCTAGCCTTAGTTTAAACGGGCCTTCAGATTCTCTATAGTCTATGAGGCTAAAACAGGAGTTCAAGTTGGTGGCGAATTCAATTGTAGAAGAAGCCAGGCCATGTGACCTGTGGCGCGAAAATTCAAAAACATTCAATTATGAAATCGGAGATTACTATTATTATTATTATGCACAGCTTCTGTTCAAAAAGTAAATTATTATTCTGTGTATTCCATTGATAACCCATTTCATAGTCTTTATGCTAGCTTGTAGCATGCATGTCATTTGAACTTGTTAATCCCTTAATTTCTTTTAACTGCCATCTTGTACTTTGTATTAAAACATTGTCTTATAAATGAATTGTGATTTTCAAGGATTAAGATTAATACCTGGCTTGAAATACGTCAATAATAATTGAAATTGGTACCTTCATTCACTAGTTCTTCTATGTGATATACAGAGTAAGTGTATACTATATACATGAAGTATAAATATAAAGTTGTTTACAGCAAGATACAACGATATTACAGCTTTCAAATCACAATAAGTATGAAAAGATGGCTATTAAACATGGTTATACACAATAAAACAATGAAATATAATCAAATTACCATGTTTAAAATTAATTTGGTAGATTTGAACCAAAATCCTAAAAAAAATAATCATAATCGAGGTATAAAAGTAAGGTATAGATTGATTTTCGCTGTGAACTGAAAGAGAATATGAAAAATGCTCACAATCACTCTTGTTTTGAACCAATCAATCTGAATTTTCATGGGAAGGTCAATGGTATAGACATAAATGTTCACGAATTTTTGTAGATTTTTCCTATGATTATTTCCCTCTCCAGAGCTCAAATACTATATACACGGGGAGTCTCTGTACATGATCATGATTCCTATACTTGTGGACTCCGTCTTACTTTTATCACTTGCCGGTGAGGGGAAGTGGAAATACTTATTTATGAAAGTAAATACTCATTTCAAGAACTTTCTGCTAGATATTTAAAGGGAGTTGAGGGCGTCCATGTGAGAGGGAGTTTGGGTATTCTAAGACATTTTAAAAATTATTTATCTAAGCTCAATATAGTATTGTTTCCTAAAAGGATATGTTTCAACACTAATCAAAATCAGTCATTTTTTTGAGAATTCTTTTTCGGTTCTGGTACCCAATCCCTTTTTCAAAATTTAGTAACTTTCAAGTCAATACTTCTTAATTTTTGTGTTTTTGATTGAATAGAACTTGCCTCATTGCAATCGGACCAGCAGTTCAAAAGTTGATTTTATTCAACCCCCTCCTTAGCTAGAAAGGCGAGTGAAAAATATCTACCCCTCACCCCCTATGTGACAGGTTCATCATTGGACAATGTTTTTGTGTAAAATATTTTTCTCGTTTTTGGTACCCCAAACCCCCCTTTACAAAATTTAGTAACTTTCAAGTCAGTACTTCTTAATTTTTGTGTTCTGGATTGATTAAAAAAAAATAAAAAATAAAACTTGTTTCATTTTGATCCGATCAGCATTTCAAAATTTGGTTTTTCTAACCCCTTCTTCTTCACATAGGAAGGCGAGTGATAATATACAAGTATAAAATTTTCTTCTTCAATTCAAGTGCTCTATTATACAAAATTAATTGCATGATTTTTTGACACCATAGTGTTGACAATCAATTCTCTTAAAAAAAACAACAGTTTTTTGCCTACCTCTCCCCCCCATCGAAGGATTCATCATTATCTAGTTAATATTTTCAGACCTCAATTCTCTGCATTCTATGACACCAGTCTCATCAAAATCGGACAATGTTTTTGTGTCAAAGATTTTTCTCATTTCCGGTACCCCAAACCCCCCCTTTGCAAAATTCAGTCATTTTAAAGTCAGTAAATCATAATTTTTGTGTTCAGGACTGAATAGAACGTGTCCCATTCAATCAGATCAGCAGTTTAAAAGTTTATGTTTATTTTTACCCCCCCCCCCCCCCCCCAACCCTAATTATTCGTGAGGCGAGTTATAATATTCAAGTATAAAAATTTCTTCTCATATTCAATTGCTCTATTATTCAAGAATAATTGCATGATTTATTATTTATTTATTATTTTGCCCCCTTTGCATGATTTATTATTTATTATTTTGCCCCCTTTGCATGATTTATTATTTTGCCCCACTTTGAGAAAGATTCATCTTTTTCTAGTTCATATTTTATGATCTCAATAATATTATTCTGCATCATATGACACCAGTATCAAGTATCATCAAAAACAGATAGCATCTCTAGTCAGAACATCTTGGTTTTTGTTTTTAAAATTGAATAGAACTAGGTTATCCCGGGTCGCACGAATGTGCGACTTCATTAAACTTTGTAAAATACATTCCAAATGTAAATTTTCTACATACTGAACGACAGCATTGCCTATGATGATAAGTTTGGACTTAGTTCTACTTATTCTTTTTTCCCCTCTTCTTTTTCTTCCTCTTTTTCTCCTTTTTCTTCTTCCTCTTCTTTTTCTCCCTCTTCTTCTTTTTATTCTTCTTCTTATTTTTCTTATTCTTTTTCATCTTCTTCCTCTTCATTTTCTTCTTCTTCTTTTTCCTCTTCTTCATCTTTTTCTTCTTCTTCTTCTCCCTCTTTTTCTTCTCCTTTTTCTTCTTCTTCTACTTCTTTTTCTTCTTCTTCTACTTCTTTTTCTTCTTCTTCCTCTTCTTTTTCTTCTTTTTTTTCTTCTACTTCTTTTTCTCCTTCTTTTTCTTCTTCTTTTTCTCCTTCTTCTTTTTACTCTTCTTATTATTCTTATTCTTTTTCTCCCTCTTCTTCTTTTTCTTCTTCTTCCACTTCTTCTTCCTCTTCTTCATCTTTTTCTTCTTCCTCTTTTTATTCTTTTTCTCCTTTTTCTTTTTCTTCTTCCTCTTCTTCTTTTACTTCTTCTTCTTCTTCCTCTTCCTCTACTTCTTCTTCTTTTTCTTCTCCTTCTTCTTCTTCTCCGACTTCTTCTTTTTCTCCTTTTTCTTCTTCATCTTCTTTTTCTACTTCTTAATCTTCTACTTCTTAATCTTCTACTTCTTAATCTTCTATTTCTTCTTCTTCCACTTCTTCTTCCTCTTCTTCTTTTTCTTCTTCTTTTTCTTCTGCTTCTTCCACTTCTTCTCCATCTTCTTTTTCCTCTTCTTCTTTTTCCTCTTCTTCTTTTTCCTCTTCTTCTTTTTCCTCTTCTTCTTTTTCTTCTACTTCTTTTTCTCCTTCTTTTTCTTCTTCTTCCACTTCTTCTTCCTCTTCTTCATCCTTTTCTTCTTCTTCCTCTTTTTATTCTCTTTCTCCTTTTTCTTTTTCTTCTTCCTCTTCCTCTACTTCTTCTTCTTCTTTTTCTTCTCCTTCTTCTTTTTCTCCTTCTTCTCCTTCTTCTTCTTTTTCTCCTCTTTCTTCTTCTCCTTCGTCTTCTTCATCTTCCTCCTCTTTCTTCTTCCCCTTCTTCTTCTTTTCTCTCTCTTTCCTCTCTCTCTCTTCCTCTTTATCCTATCCTCCCACCCTCTCTCTCTGAATGAGCAATGAAAAATAAACGTTTTGTTTCAAAACAGCTGATCATCAAATCATAAGTTGAAATGTGCAAATCTTCAGCTCACCGATCAAAGCAATGGAAAAAATTGAAACTTTGATCGTTCATTGCTGATGTCCACTCTGATGACTTTATTCAAAATGTAAGACCTTATCAAACATCTACTCGATGAGATCTTTCAAATGAGACGTGAACGAACAAAATCGGTCGAGAAACCACGGAGGAGGTGTCATCACAAAAAAACATGTTCGCCTATTTTATATAAAGAAGATTCGTCCCATTGTAATGGGTGGGATAAAACGGTCAAAAGTTGGCTTTTCAACAGGAAGCGTTTGTGGACAAAGCAGATTGAAGATAATGTATGGAGTGAGTGAGCGTGCGTGCGTGCTTGGATGACTGTAGGAGTGTGTTAGGCTACGCGATGTTGCCAGTTTAATGGAGGCTGTAAATATATGAGTTTGAAAATTCAGATATACACGTATATACCAGTGGCGCTACTGGCCAATTCCACTGGTGGCAAAACCGTGAACTAGCAATGTATATTTTCAGACGTATTGATGACTTGTGGCCTCTGACACTTTTTTTTTAAAAATCAATTATTCAAATTGGGTTGCAATTTGAGAAATCAAACAAAGCAGGTTCAATTGTAAACATTCTACTGATCATTTACTGAAAATTACAAGCCTTAAAAATTTTTATTTAAAAACAGCTGAAAGATTTATTAAGGATGTACTTACGGCCTCCGTATACGGAGGCTGTAAGTTGGGTGGAGTCCGTAAGTATAGAAAACATGTACATGTACGGAGGCTGTAAGTATAGTGGGATTTATATATATATTTATATATATATATATATGTATATGTATATATATGAATGTTGGTGAGTGGATGTCGGGAATGAATTAGTAAAAGAGATTTGGGTATAATCTATCTAATAAGATAATTCATTTTGAAACTCCTTTATTTTGTTTTACTGTTATCTTTTTAAAATTTGGCAATTTGATTAAAAAAAATTAACATCTCCCTAACTTGAAGCCTAACAGATGGTGTTATTTACATTGCCATACTGTATTCAATTATTTTCAAAAACCAGAACACATCTGATATCCCAGTAATGATATCACTATGGATATGATTACAATATTATTATACTGTATTTGTAGTGGTGAGGTACTGAATCGTATTTGTTTCGATTTTAAGTCTATTACTCAGTGAAAAATTACCACCAATATTGCAGCTTCATCTCGACTTCATTTACAAAAAGAGACAAGAAAAAATTCTGTGTCTAAAATCCAATCCATCAGAGCTGAGCGTGTTGGTTCGTTTTTTGTTGTATTACTAAAGTTAGTATTCATGATATAAGAAGACAATTTCGATCTTCAAGATTCAAGTTAACATTTTTTGTTTTTACAATATTTCAAGATATAAAGTATTTGTAGCAATTCCATTGACAGTATTATCAATGAAAAGTGTTTCAATGACAATATAACCAATAAACTAACTTTTTATTGTAAATTTAACGACTTGCAGTCAATTTTATTTGTAAATAAATAATATCTACTCAGGCCAAACCTTTTCGATATTGGAAACGTTTGACCTGTGTTAGTAGAAATATTATTTATTTACAATTAAAATTGACTGCAAGTGGTTGAATTTACAATAAAAAGTCAATATTAACAACGCTGATCGTTATGGAATAAAAATCCAAGAATTTAACTGATTAAGTACACAATATATTATAACAGAGCATTTCTAGGCATTAAAACAATATAAGCTAGGAAAACCCCAGTTGATTGAGACTATGGTTCAATGTTCAATTGGAAAAAGAAAAATTTTGCAGAATTTGAATCATATTTTTTTCATTTTCCTTACATTTTCTCAAAAAGTTTACAGAGGACTAGGAAAAATTTAATTCGGAGTAACATCCGGAACTAGTATCTCAAAACTTTTAATAAATTTGATTTATGACAACTTTGCCTTATTATTCATTAAAAATTTAAATAGTTATATATTTACCACAATACTATTTTTCTACAAAAATGCACATGAGAAACATTCCACATCAATTTTTCAGGAAATCCAGACTGTGCTATTACAAACCGGATTGTCACACAAACGCTTTAACTGAGAAAATCACAATTTCAAGGTAATTTAGAATGTGCAATTGAAAATAGAAAGAACCAAAAGTAATGGGAAAGACTAAAAAAGCTGAATATTTATCACAAGAATATTTTCAAGAAAAGTTAAATCAGCTGTAAAATCACAGAAATTTTTTAAGGAGCTTAAGCTGTGCTATTACAAACCAGAATCATGCCACGCAAATGCAAGAAATGGAGTATTTCATTAATAAAAACTGAAATCTTGAATACTAGCTGCTACAAAGATACGCTTGAAAAGATTTCATAAACGAAAAATACCATATCAACTTTCTTAGAAGCTCAGGTTGTGTTTTTAAATATACTAAAACAGTCACATAAATTCTCCAAAAATCCAGGTTTCGTGTACAAATCGAAAACATGCGACGCAAAAGCGATTGGAGTATATTATCGATAGATTCGTTGTCCAAATCTGACTACAGATTCCAATTCAAGCTGGACAGCAATGCAGCGTCCACTCTTGTCCTGCTACTCTACAGAGTCGAAATAATGGGCATTCTGATAAACCAAGAAGAAAACGACTCAATGGACTCAAACGTCTTGCAACTCATTATACTCTTCAGTGTTTTACTGCCCTTTCTCTATTTGATGTTACTCATTGGACATTACTCAAAAACTGGTTGCATGGTGATTGGTAAAATTGTGCCGCTTGTTCATGGTGTAGGATTTACTATGATATTGATTTCTTTTGTACAATGTATCTACACGATGACTGTGGCCACTGATAGTTTGATATTTGTCTACTACTCTGCTATGCCTGGAATGCCTTGGATGGTGTGCGAAGATATTGAGGAAGAGTGTTTGGGTTTAAAAGAACTGAGACAATGTCATCGTACTCCAATAGATCAATCTTGTGTGAAAAGTGATTCACCTCCATTGCAAGTTTTATCAGCTTACCATTACCGCAAAAACGTACTAGAAGAGATCGGAGACTACTCAGACTATAAACTGAGTCTACTAAAGTTGGTCTTTTCTTTCATATCTTGCACCTTCTTGCTCTTCATCACTGATCTCAACTTCAAATCAAGGAAATCTGCCAAAGTTATTGTAATCATCCACATATGTTTGCAGTTTTTTGTACTGTTAATGGCCACATTTTTGTGTACACCCTTCGAAATGCAAAGCACACTATCGATGAATTCGGGAATTTTGGATGTTTTTTCAATTGACTACAAGACGTTACTAAATGCTGACGAATGGATACGTTCAGTATTGTACATGGTACAATCTGTCAGTGCTGTATCAGTTGGCACAGTGCTGGTGGGATCGTATATGCCACGAGGATCACAAGCAGATTTGTTTGCTCTAGAAGTGATACTAATACTTCTTTTCTTTTATATTTTGGGTGAGGTTTTGCTATCAACATGCATGAGTGCCCTAGCTATCAATCTCCGTGTAAATAAGAGCAAAATTATCACCTACTACCAGGATATCCTTTTTGTTGTGATACCACAAACATTTGGAATGTCAAACTTCCCACCCAAACTCCTCACAATTACTTTTTATGGGTATTTATTTTTCACAAGCATCTGGAGAGCCCAACTAATTCTGTCTGCCATTTATGAAACAATGGCTGATGTAAAACCAATCATACGTGACTACAAGTTTTACATTCGAACATTTTCTTGTATTTTGATATTTTTTTTAAGTATGCCAATATATTTTGTGGGCTTCTTTGATTTTTGTCTTTATTGTTTACGATTTTTGGAATACACGTATCTGGCCTTAGTACATGCCATTGTCACCATCAGTATCTTGTACATATATGGTGCCCAAAAGATATGCGATGATCATCATTTCATCTATGGCAGTCAACCCGTTACTTTCTATCGTGTGATGCTGATTTTGACCCCTCTATTATTTACCTCCTTCTGGACGTTCATGTATATGAATGTATATCGATCACCAAAGATAACTGCCCTTATCAAAAATCCGTTTTTTATTGTTTGCTACTTAATTTCCTTGACTCCCCAACTGCTTGGCGTGCTCTACAAGGTGATTTTCTACCTGAAACGGCAAAATATGATACATTTGCTGAAAAGTGAGGAAGACTGGGGTGACCCAAATCCTCAGGTGCGCAAGGAGAGGATTATCTATCATCCTCGCAAAGAGAATAAGTATTTTAGACGTCTCGATACCTGCAAGCACGATTGTTTGAGGTATAATCACATTGTGCCACTCATTGTTGCTGACGAAAGCATGAACCATCGACTCAGTTATATGCTGTCGAGACGCAATTTGTTCTCAAGGTCGGAAGTCGGCATTGGGCAACAAGCATCCTTCTGACCTTTATATTATTAAACACCTTTTTTCTTGTTGAAAACTGTTAATTTCATTTCATAGAATAGTCTAACTTATAGGTGAGTTACCGGTACCGATTGGAAGTTATAACACATACTGTACATGAGTACAGTCAGGACGGTATAGTAAAGGGCGAGGACATTCCTTTGTAAAGAGACTCATGCCGACCATCTTCAAAAAGTGTGGGCGAGTGAGAGCTGTGACGTCTCCAACGAGACAAACCGCTCAGCCCTAATGCTAAGTAATGCTTTTCCGTGTAATGCTTGACTCTCTCACAAATTTTGTAATGAACTTTTTTGCATGCAAAAAAATTGAAAACTATCTATTGTTATATACACTATCAGAATGTAGCTTCAAAAGTAATTTATTTTAAGTTCTACTCACCAATTTGGTCCAAGTTTAATAAGACTGTATTTTGAAAAAGTCAGCAGAAGATTTTCTTCTAGTCACGGCACACACACTACAAAACGTTTGATCTTTGATACAAATGAAATTGAATTTGAGATAATGAATTTAAACACTAATATTATTAAAAATAACTTGAACATTGAACACTAATATTTATATTTGAGCTCTTGTTAAGTTATAATATTGATTTATTCCTTGGACCCAATCATATTTCGTCCACTTTAGCGCCTTCTGTGTCATTTTTCTCTTATTGAAGCTTTGACCTTCATTGATATGCCTGGTTCGGATTAATGTTCTCAATTTAGAATATAGGTTTATGGCTTTTAGCGGACAAACATTTGGAGATTTCTCAGTAATTCTTTTTATTAACTCTTTTGTAATACCGGGCTGTTTGTTGTATTGTTTACCTATCCCATGAACTGAGAAAAAAACCTTTTTCAAAATTTGTTACACTGGCTCTCCATGAATCTGATGGCACCATTGATCCTCCATATGAGAGTAATTTTATCCAGGAATGAGATTTATTTGGGTTTGAATCTCTGGAACATCTACCCAGAGTCTATTTTTTATTTATTTTAAAAGCAATGTATTCAGCTATGTAGGAAAAAGCTTCTTCTTCAGTCCAATTCTCTTCAATTTCAGCATTATATTCTTCAAATAGACATCTTTCATCTGTAGTTTCGGGGGCTACATGGCTGATTTCTTCCAACTCTAGTCATAAAAATGGCCTGTTCCACGTATCTGACTGAAAAAGCTTTCTAGAACATCTTGGGTGAGTCTGGATGTGAGAATATACTCCAAGTTATACTTTTCTTTCAAATTTTGCAGTAGTTCAAACATTGAAGAGATAGATACAAGAATTCCTTTTTGAAAAAGCAGCATGGATTTTCTTCCTTTCACTCGCATATTTTCTATCACATTTTTGAATTCTACTAATGTTGCTGCTGATCAAAATAAGCAGTTTATGCCAAAACCAGCTTTATTTGGGTTGGAAGTAGATGGATACGCTTTTTTGGAATTCATTAAATCAAAAAACTTATCTACCAGCTCAAAAAATGTGGCTACTTCGTAATTCTTGCACAATACCTCCTTATTCTTCCTGTTCCTGTTTGCTTCCTTAGCACTGTTGACATTTCCTTGCCAGGTTGGTTGTCCTTCTGTTGATTGCTTCTGGGACCTCACATGTTTCTGGCCAAGATCTTCCTTCTGTTTCTTCCCAAACTGGCTTCTCTCATTCAACCCAGAGATCACTGTAGTCCTCCTCAGCAAACCCTCCTGGGACTTTCCTGCATTGGACTCCATTGGGAAACTGCTCACTTTCCTGTCACTGATTCCTGGTTGCTGGATGGCTGTTCCCTTCCTCCTGCTCTGCGTTTTCTTCTCACAAGTACAGTATTGAAACGCCTTCTTGGCCACTCCCAACTGTTCCAGAACTAATTCCACAACCTTCTGAATGGTGCTTGCTTCAATAGTCTCAGCTTCCATAGCCCTCACCGCAGAGTCTCCTGGCACTGACTGCAAAACAGCTTCAAACTCCAATGCTTGGGCAAGAGCATCTCTCAGTGTCTTTGGTCTGGCTAATTTGACTGAAAGCTGGGTTTGTGTTGTCCTCAATCCACTCAGGAACCTTTCTACTGCTATACTTTCATAAATGTTGTAATCAACAGAGGGATATGCATTTCTCACAAGTTTAGCAATAGCAGCCTCAAGCTCCTGCAGTGATTCATTTTGTCTTTGAACTCTTGTGTTGAGTTGGAATTGATATAACTGCTCCAAGTGCTTGTTGCCAAATCTCATCTCCAGGCGTCTCCACAGCTCACTGAAACTCCACTTCTCAGCTGATGGTATTGAGTGAACAATTGCCAGTGCTTCACCTCGGAGATTCATCCTCAGGACATAGGCCTTTGTTGCTGGTGACCACCCCTGGAACTCAGCTGCAGACTCAAAAAGTGTTTGGTAGTTTTCTAGAGGTTACTTTCCATCGTATGTAGGCAGTCCAGTGTGCTGAGGTATAACTAGGCTGTTTCTGGAGATCTTCCTCCTTGGCTTCCATCATAGACTTTTCTGATGATGTTGAAGATCCATCTTGTTTTCACTAATATGTATTATAAACTTAAAAAACTTTTTTGAATGGAAATTGACTCACGTTATGGCGTGACGGCCGTTTCGCTCTGTTGTCTATAGAGTATCATCAGACGACCCACAGTACACCGAGTGTACTGTGGGTCGTCTGATGATGCTCTAGACAACAGAGCGAAACGGCCGTCACGCCATAACGTGAGTCAATTTCCATTCAAAAGTGTTTTTTTAAGTTTATAAGACTTTTCTGAGATGATTATTTCAGGAAAACTTGAAGATTTACTTACTTCTTGGTTGCTACTTGAAGTTCCAGTGCCACACTCCAGCTGCTTTAGACGATTTTCTTTGGTTTTTAAATCTTCCTGCAGTCGACCTTCCATGGTTTTGAAGTCCTCTTTCACCTTGTTGACTTCTTGATTCACAGTCAGCAAGATTTTTAACATTTTCTTCCATGGCTTCTTGTAATTCATTTTTCATAGATGACATATTTTCCTGAAGCTTACTTTTCATATCCTGAAGCTCACCTTTCATAGATGTCATATTTTCTTGCAGCTTATACCATCCATGGATGAGATATTCTCCTGCATATCCTGAATATTTCCTTGTAGTTTGCCCTCCATGGATGAAATATTCTCCTGTAGTTTACCCTCCATGGATGCGAAGTTCTCCTGGAGCTCGCCCTTCATGGATGTTAAATTTTCCTGTAGCTTGCCCTCCATGGATGAAATTAATTTTGTATCTGGAGTCTCAAAGAGGTAGGTCGCTGGGTCTTCTCCTTCTCCCAATAACGCCTCACGAAGATGGTCTTGTAAAGTAGACTTCTTTCCAGATGTTTCTACATCACAGTCCTCTAATTCACGTTTGAGATCGGCCACTTTTAAATCGCACAATGTAATTTTGCCAGCCATTTTTAATAAAACACAAAAAATCCCACTTCTGACACCAATTGTTATGGGTTCTATATCTAAAATAACACTGGCAACACTTGAATGTATCAGTTTCACTTTATTAACACAAATAATCTTCAACTCACACTGTTCAGTAATTTCTTACAGAAAAAATAAGCAATTAAAATCAGATAACACGATATTGTTCAACTGATAATGAGTTTCCAATGAACTGTACACGAATCAATCACTAAATGTCAAAAGGCCGATCTAATATTAAACAATAACTGTACAATAAACTGTCCAATAATACTCAACAAGAAACGTTGAGGAAGAACAATTAACTTACGTAGCACAAGTCTGTCAATACAGTAATAGATAAAAGAATTATCACTTTTGAACTGTCAAGAGAATTATCACTACAGACAACGAAAGTTCATTGCATGGTTTGTAAAAGCGCCAAT
The DNA here is from genome assembly GCA_948455865.1 of Conomelus anceps. Lineage (NCBI taxonomy): Eukaryota > Metazoa > Arthropoda > Insecta > Hemiptera > Delphacidae > Conomelus > Conomelus anceps. The sequence continues at coordinate 20,333,438 of OX418227.1, read as the reverse complement.
GGGATTTCACTGTCTGTATTAACGCTAACTGTCACTACTGCCACTTATCAATGTAGAACAATAACTGAACTACTTAACTATCACACTTGTTTATCATGACGAATATCAAAGACAACTCAACTCATTTACAAGAGACTTCCTCTATTTATATACTTTATCATAATTGAGATATCTCTAGATTTCTCTACCAACTTCTAAATAAATAAATCAAGGAAACTAGCACTTTCTACAATATTCGAAAAGATTCCATTAATGTCTAATCAAACAACTAGAACATTCTACAAATTACCAAGTAAACACTATAAAAGTGTCAAAAGCAGAATAATTAATTGCTTAAAAGTAAACATTAACATAGCAGATAATGCCAAGAACCACTGTGCCTTCTTCCTCTCTATTCACTCCAATTCTTATTCGCTTCACTATGCTCTGTGGTGATGCCAATCTTCAAAGTAGCTGTAAGTGCTAATAATAAGAATGAAGGCTTGACTCATGGAGCAGGCGGGTGAGTTTTTATAGTACACATGAATAAATTGGACCTCACCCAAGCTTTCATCTACGCAGTTTATTAGTTTATTTCTATTTTTTTTTTTTTTTTTTTTTTGGAGGATGAAGCCCAAATAGGTCTGAGACCTGTGCGTGGGTAATGAGTTGGATGATGGTGATTGATGAGTTGGACCTACAGTTTTAGGTGGGTTCCGAACCACCGGGAAGTGATTTTACAGCAGAGAACAGTGTCTTTTTTGCTGGCCAATCTAATCGGTCACCGTTACGAACAGGACCTACGAGAACGCAGCTTATCTCTCTGATTGAACAGATACCTGCTACGGCTCGCGGCTATCACTTCCCTATTAAAACATAGAAGCAAGAAAAAGGTCTACTTGTATTTGTGTTTCAAAAACTCCCCCCCTCCCACAAAGCTAACAAGCCTGCGTATCTATTTACGTAGATTCTTATTAACAGCTAATATGTCCACTATGGTAATATGACCATAGTCCACTATGGTAATATGTCCATAGTCCACTATAGTAATAATATAGATGATACACCGATATGTCTAAAGCCAAAGCAACAGATTAGCTCTGTATCAATATTACAGCTAATTTTTTTCGGAGGATGAAGCCCACATAGGTCTGAGACCTGTGCGTGGGTGATGATTGTGATTGATGAGTTGAACTCAAAGTTTTAGATGGGTTCCGAACCACCGGTAAGTGATTTTACAGCAGAGGAAGTCTTTTTTTCCTTTGTAGTGGCGAAGGCGATATTGTGGAAGGTATCAATAATGAATAATAAGACGAAATTGTCACAACAACATTTATTAAAAATATTGAGAAAATAGTTTCGGTTGTTATACCATTATCAATCTCAATCAAACTAAAATACAGAGTAGCTTAATATATACTGAGTATATACGGAGTATATATTAATATCAATTTAGTATTAAAACTGACACTGTATTTCACTTTTAAATAATGTTTTACTCACATATATTTGAGATGCTTGAGGAATGCATTTCACTTCTGAAAAGAAGCTTCGTCAGCCACAAATATATGTGAGTAAAACATTATTTAAAAGTGAAATACAGTGTCAGTTTTAATACTAGATTGTTCATTAAGTATTTCGTCATGGAAAGCATCACAGATAATATCAATTATCAATTTAATTTAATCAAACATTTTTATTGCATTTTCTTCAAGAAAATCAATTTTATTAAATAGTTATAATACTACACAGTAGTAAATCTGAAATGTATACACTAGAGTTTATACAATTTTGTAAGTCTTCTTGTTAGCACACCCAGTCTCCTTTTTTGAAATTTACAAACTCTTGTATACTATAGAATGGTGTGTTCTTTAGAAATTTACAGAGTCTTCTTTTAAGTGCCAATCCATCCAGCTCCTTCACAGCATCTGGCAACAAATTCCAAAACTTCACGCCCATGTATGATGACTTCTCCTGGTAGTTGGCGGTTCTGTGCTGTGATATGGTGTAGTTGCCTTCACGTCTGGTGTTGTGCAAGTGAATGTCAGTACCCCTCTGTAGCTGGCGTTGTTTGTTGACACACATTTCCAAAAGGTACAGGTACATGTTTACCACTGTCATAATGCCCAGTGTTGGAAAAGCTTCTCTACAGGTCTCTCTTTGATTAATATTTGCTAGAGTTCTTATGGCTTTTTTCTGCAATATGAGGACTCGCTTCAAATTTCCTGCTGATGATCCACCCCATATCTCAGATGAGATTCTACTAATGCGAAGTAGGCTGCTTTAGCTGCTTCCAATGTTGCAATCCATTTCATTCTTCTCACAACATATATTCCTGAGCCTATTTTCTTGCACAGATTACTCACATGCTCATTCCATGTCAATTCACTATCAATTGTGATGCCCAGAAAGTTCACTTTTTTCTCCTCTGTTATGCCTGTACTGGATGTGTTACTTGACTGTGCCCTTCTCTTGCTGAAATTGACCTGGATTGTTTTTGAGTGATTAATGGTGAGGTAATTTCCTTTACAGTACTCTATTGCTTTTTCAAGAGATTCCAAGGTACTTGCCAGCATTCCATCATGGGTGTTACATGTGACCATGAGTGTTGTGTCATCTGCATACATGATGCAATTTGTGCATTTATTCTCCATGCATGCAGGGAAGTCATTTACAAAAAGGATAAATAGAATTGGCCCCAGAACAGAATCTTGGGGAACTCCCTGATTAACAGATAATGGCTTGGACTGGTATGACTGAGTCAGTCTGTTAACAGTCCCTTTAATCTCCACCAGTTGTGATCGATTAGAAAGATAACTCACAAACCACTTGTGAGCCTTCCCTTTTATTCCTAGATGCATCAATTTTTTGGAAATTGTATCATGTCCCAGGCAGTCAAATGCTTTACTATAGTCCAATAGGAGTGCTGATATGAACTTTTGGTTATCAATTTGATCAAATTATTCCCTCTATTAAGCTAATGATTGCTGAAGTAATTGATTTGCCCTTTTGGAACCCATGTTGACAGCTTGATATGAGGTTCTGCGAAATTAAATATGCCTGAAGTCTGTTCAAAACTACTTTTTCAATTATTTTTGCAAATGCTGATATCAAAGATATAGGTCGATAGTTCTGCATTTCAGTTTGTGCGCCTTTCTTATGTTTGGGATAGACCTTTGAAATCTTGAGAGTGGTAGAAAATTCACCAGTTCTGAATGATTTATTTATAATACTGAACAATGGCTCTATCAGTTTCTCAGCACAGTGCTTCACAATTTTGGGCGAGTATTCATCCACTCCACTCAAATGTTTTGGTTTCATTGAATTTATTATTTCTTGTATTTCCTTGTTATTTGTTGGTTTGAGTATATTGAATATACCATTGTTATTGTTGTCTTGCCCGGGGAAGTCATTTCTGGCATCAATTGTGTATTTATTAAGCTATACGTTGTATATATCAAGCTAATCTGTACTTTAGTTTAAGTTTAGTTTTAATAAATGTGGTTGTGACAACTTCATGTCTTATTATTCATTATAGATATCTTCCACAATATCACTTTCGCCACTACAAAGGAAGGGAGCATCAATTTATTATTCATTAAAGTCTTTTTTAGCTGGCCAATCCAATCGGTCACCCTTACAAAGAGCGCCCAGGAGTTTTTTTTTAGTATGAAGCCAACATAGGTCTTAGACCTGTGCGTGGGTAATGAGTTGGATGATGGTGATTGATGAGTTGGACCTACAGTTTTACAATTATTTTTGCAAATGCTGATATCAAAGATATAGGTCGATAGTTCTGCATTTCAGTTTGTGCGCCTTTCTTATGTTTGGGATAGACCTTTGAAATCTTGAGAGTGGTAGAAAATTCACCAGTTCTGAATGATTTATTTATAATACTGAACAATGGCTCTATCAGTTTCTCAGCACAGTGCTTCACAATTTTGGGCGAGTATTCATCCACTCCACTCAAATGTTTTGGTTTCATTGAATTTATTATTTCTTGTATTTCCTTGTTATTTGTTGGTTTGAGTATATTGAATATACCATTGTTATTGTTGTCTTGCCCGGGGAAGTCATTTCTGGCATCAATTGTGTATTTATTAAGCTATACGTTGTATATATCAAGCTAATCTGTACTTTAGTTTAAGTTTGGTTTTAATAAATGTGGTTGTGACAACTTCATGTCTTATTATTCATTATAGATATCTTCCACAATATCACTTTCGCCACTACAAAGGAAGGGAGCATCAATTTATTATTCATTAAAGTCTTTTTTAGCTGGCCAATCCAATCGGTCACCCTTACAAAGAGCGCCCAGGAGTTTTTTTTTAGTATGAAGCCAACATAGGTCTTAGACCTGTGCGTGGGTAATGAGTTGGATGATGGTGATTGATGAGTTGGACCTACAGTTTTACAATTATTTTTGCAAATGCTGATATCAAAGATATAGGTCGATAGTTCTGCATTTCAGTTTGTGCGCCTTTCTTATGTTTGGGATAGACCTTTGAAATCTTGAGAGTGGTAGAAAATTCACCAGTTCTGAATGATTTATTTATAATACTGAACAATGGCTCTATCAGTTTCTCAGCACAGTGCTTCACAATTTTGGGCGAGTATTCATCCACTCCACTCAAATGTTTTGGTTTCATTGAATTTATTATTTCTTGTATTTCCTTGTTATTTGTTGGTTTGAGTATATTGAATATACCATTGTTATTGTTGTCTTGCCCGGGGAAGTCATTTCTGGCATCAATTGTGTATTTATTAAGCTATACGTTGTATATATCAAGCTAATCTGTACTTTAGTTTAAGTTTAGTTTTAATAAATGTGGTTGTGACAACTTCATGTCTTATTATTCATTATAGATATCTTCCACAATATCACTTTTGCCACTACAAAGGAAGGGAGCATCAATTTATTATTCATTAAAGTCTTTTTTAGCTGGCCAATCCAATCGGTCACCCTTACAAAGAGCGCCCAGGAGTTTTTTTTTAGTATGAAGCCAACATAGGTCTTAGACCTGTGCGTGGGTAATGAGTTGGATGATGGTGATTGATGAGTTGGACCTACAGTTTTAGGTGGGTTCTGAACCACCGGGAAGTGATTTTTCCTACAACTGCTCGTAAAGTAGTTCTTTACGTACTGAAAACTAATCGTAAAATACCTCTTTCCTGCTCTGCAAGTGGTAAAGTACTCTACGCTCGCCAGCTGTTTTCTTTACGCTTCTGTTTTGATTTTGATGTCTTCTCATTGGTGGATCACGGAATCCGTGAAATTCACATAACCTCAACAATGGCGAACGCTAACCAAATCCGCGCATGGTCTGTGATGTTACAAACTATAAGCGTTTATTGTGTTGGAATCCAGAAATGCAGTTTTAGGAAAAATATTGTATGCAATTCGCGCGTGAAGCTTCTTTATCGCTCTCGCAAAATTACTGCGCTCCGCTACGCGTCGCGCAGTAAATGTTTTGGCTCGAGCGATAAAGTCGCGCTTCACGCTCTTAATACATAAATAACTATTACAGCAGACAACAGTGTCTTTTTTGCTGACCAATCTAGTCGGTCACCGTTACAAACAGGTCCTACGAGAACGCAGCTTATCTCTATCTGATTGAACAGATACCTGCTACGGCACTAAGCGTCATGCGAGCTTACTTATTCTGTGCATTGAGCTTTTCTGTAATACATTAATCTAAAGAACTAAACACAAAACTATGCAGGTGCTGGGTAAAGTGGCTAAGAAGGTAAAAATTCTACAACAAGATACCGCAGTTTTAGTCTTGAAAATATTTAAAAAATGATAAAAAAATATTTCGTTGACAACGCTTTTTATAGTTTATAATAATATTATTATTATTATAGTTTACAAGAGTTCCTTTCATTCTGTGATGTTTTCCATGGCTGATGAAGCTTCTCTTTAAAAGTGAAATGCATCCCTCCAGCATCCCTAGTAACAGTGAGTGAAAATCATCAAATCTTTAAATTTATAACAAAAAGTTGATATAATTAATAGGTAGGTAATTAATAGGAATACAGTGTCAGTTTTGATATTAGGTAGTTCCTTTCACATCAAAATTAAGCCTCATCTCAACTAATTGATATAGTATTAGTATATACTATAATAAAAAGTGTAGACTAACTAGGTAGGCTAACTAGTGTATAAGATTATATAATTGTTGATATGACTTATCTTATACTCCTTAACTACTGGAGTCTCTAAGACGTAATCTACAAAAAAAAGAACAAAAAATTCACATTATCAGTGCAAAGAACAGTTTAATTGTGAACTCATGTTTCCAAACATTTGGAAATATTTCCAAACATTTCACATAGTGAAATAGATTAGATTCATGTAGGCCGTTGTTCGAAAGACTTGGTTTCCTAACTGTACCCTGCTTATATGTGTATGAAGCTACTTTATATGTAAAAACGAATGATATTAACCAAAATCTTGGTGTACATGATTATAATACAAGAAGCCGACGAGGAGATTATCACTTTGGTGAGTTACAATAGTAGCATATTCAAACAAAAAACTAGTTATATTGGTAGGAAACTCTATAACAAGCTACCACAGTTTTTAAAGAGTCTTGAAAATACAGAAATATTTAAAAAACAATTGAAAAAATATTTAGTTGATAAAGAGTTCCTTTCTCATCAAAATTAAGCCTCACCTCAACTAATTGTTATAGTATTTATGGTAACTAGTGTATAAGATTGTATAATTGTTGATCTGACTTGTCTTATACTCCTTAACTGGAGTCTCCAAGACGTAATCTACAAAAAAAAAAAAACATGCATGGTATTTCACTCACACTTAACAATGTCGTAATTTTGTGATCACTATCATAAATTGCCTACCAGGAAAGAAAAGCTCCGAACTGGATTCCTGGGCAAGACCAGGTAAAAGGCTAGTTTGCAGAGAAGATGAGAATTTTAAAAATTGGCCTGACTCACTGTTTTAACTATGTGAGAGACTCCTTTAATTACCATGAGAAGAGTCAGTAGACGAGGGTACTAGTGAAAAATTAGTAGTATTCTATTTTTATTTTTCTTCTACGGAAAAGTACATTCGATATCATTACGAATTTGATTATCAAAGCTTATTGAATTAAATTCATAAAAACTGTGGGAAAACCAGAAAGTTGCTTCATGTTAAATAATGACGAAAAAGGTAGTCGTTTTTTCACTGGTAGTCCTTGTGTAAAGATTGAACAAAGTGAGGTTCACATGTGTGTTAGTTGTCCAGCAGAGAAGTTAACAAAATGTTTAGCTGTTGATACATGTGTGCGCTGTAGTGCGTACATACGCTATTATAAGGATGTGTGTGTTTGGTATTCTATTAATATTGGCTTGCCATGGATTTAATAATGCATGGGCTGGTAAGTATCAAAAAATATTTTGATTTAGTTCCATATTAAATAATTCCAAAAATAATTGTTGGTAATTCTTGGATTTAACACATTTTAGTTAACTTAGACTACTAGTAGGCTAGTCTAGTTCATCCGTGCTTTGCAACGTAATTTAAGTTCGATTTTTATAATCAATCATGTGATGTATGAATTATTTCAAACGCAATACAATTCCAAACAAATATTAAAACAGAATTTATTAATTTCGAATTCCTTTAATTGCTATTACTTCATACTGAAGACTTCCGCAATGACGGATATTGACAACAGCATTGAACAGCTGATGGGAATCGATGAATGCTACTGTACAAAAATATCAGTCACCACCGGGAATGAACCACGGACCTCTCAATTGCCGGTTGAGCGCCCTTAACCACTAGACCATGGAGACCTTTCTGTACAACAGCATTCATTTTCAACTTGGCCATATCGTCTCGTATCTCACAAGTTAGTTTGAAGTGACTGACAATTGAATAAACTGGTCTAGTGGTCTAGTGGTTAAGGGCGCTCAACCGGCAATTGAGAGGTCCGTGGTTCGATTCCCGGTGGTGACTGATATTTTTGTACAGTAGCATTCATCGATTCCCATCAGCTGTTCAATGCTGTTGTCAATATCCGCCATTGCGGAAGTCTTCATTATAAAGTAATAGCAATTAAAGGAATTCGAAATTAATAAATTCTGTTTATGTATATTTGTCAGTTTATTCAATTGTCAGTCACTTCAAACTAAATATTAAAAGCTGCAATATTGATATTATTTATGTGACTATTGTACAATATTTATTTCGACACTGTTTTGAAGAAATCCTGAGTTCCGATTGGTACTGGAAAATGACAGTGTTAAAATAGCTTCATTACGATACTAGTTTGATGAGACATGGAATAAAGTAAGCTGTTTTTGCATCACTTTCTAACCTATTATATCTACTTTATAACGTAGCCGTAGATGAACCATTTAATATTATCTAAGTTACTAAAGTTACTTGAGTTAACTTACCAATACAGTATTTATTAGTGTGGCTTGATGTGAACAATGTGATCTGAGTTTTATTCATCTCAGATACAAAAAAAGGCTTTTTAATTGTTTGGCTTTTTAAACGTCTCTGTTCAATGATGGCTTGGACGCAGGAAGTAGCTTGGTGGTGTACTAGATAGTAAACGCACTCACCTGTGCAGCCAGACCCTGTGTAAAAGTGAGAGTGTAAGCATAGAGCTTCAAACTTTTTTTTGGAGAGCTTGGCATAGATACAACTCTGTTAGCTAAGTGAGGAAAGTAATCGTAACCTACCCCACTACTTGTTTGCGTAGTACCGGTACGCTCTTTGGACCAAAACATAATGTTGAGGTCTAAAGAGTACTTATATTCGAATACGGTTGTGGTGTTAACTTGTAATACTATACATACAAGTTATCAAAGAAAAATTTATATTGTGGTATAAATAATAAAAATAATAGACAAAAATTAAAGTTATAAATAATATAATTCAGATCTCAGTTAATGTTTACTTTTATCAATAAATTAAATTTATAATAAAAAATTCACTATTTGGTTATTTTGAATTGAATAGTTAAAATATTTAGATATATTTATTAATAAAAAAAACATTTATATATAATAAAGAAAAAAATCGGTTGAGAAACTTCAACTAAAAAACCCCTCATATTCATAAGACCAAAATATTCCCTAAATATGAAAATAATATCAGTCAACCGCCCAATTGATTTATATATATATATATATATATATATATATATATATATATATATATATATATATATATATATTAAATGATTTTCGAAGAAAATATATAAAAGAGTTGCATACTGTTGAACTTGAATCTTCGAAAAAGTATGTTTTCTAGAAAATAGCGTTTAAAATTTCTGAATTTTTGAACATTTAGCTAAAATAATATTAGAAAGATTTAAGGGATTGTGATGGTTCTCAACGATGCAAAATTTCATTCTTAACGAGAATTGTTGACACAGTTTCTTAAATATGTACAGTTTATTTTTTACAAAATTATTAAATGATGCGCTATCGGCTTTTTACTCCAGCAGAAGTGCTTCCTGTAGAAGACTTCTAGTCACTGAAATGGCTCTAGCGCAAAATCCTCCTAGCAGACTTTAGGTCCCTTTTCCTGCAACGCGTCACATATATAAATAAAAAATAAAGAAAACAACAAATTAGTCTACCGATAGAACCATTTCAAGGAACCCAAAAATAAATTTTCCCAGCTCCCAATTACTCAACACTGCCTAATGTGCAATTATAGCCTTGGACAGTTTTCTTATAATACCGTAATAATTTTTTCCTTAGATTAGCTCCTCTGGTTCGGTTCACAGCCTATTATTGTAAGTGAATGACTGACGCACGATCAATTTATTGATGTTACGTAATTATTTCCTTCTGTGAAATGATAGAACAGGCGTATGTGGTATAACCTTCTTGTGAAAAGTTCTTCCTTTTTATTTTGTTAAAAATCTTCTTATTCACCTCCTCCTACTCCTCCTCCTCCACCCCTTCCTACTCCTCCTCCTTCACTCCTTCTCCTCCTCCTCCTCCTCCTCTTAAAGATTCTTCCAATACTCGCGCGGCCATCGCTTCAATTTTATCCTGCATCTCTACAAGATGAACATTCAACGTTGGATAGACGATTGACCTGGGCTCCATACATTGAGAAAATATGTTGTAAAATTTCATCTGGGGTATTTCTCCTGCGACAGTTTGCTAGATTAGATGACAAAAGCTACTTTTTACAGCTAACCATGAGGTCTTACTGTCACATATTAGGTATGCTATCCTAGTATGGGGTAATTCATCAAAACAAAACATTGATAGCGTGTTTAAGATCCAAAAGAAAGCGGTTAGGTATATAGAAAGAGTAAATGGATTAGATTCATGTAGGCCATTGTTCAAGAGACTTGTTCTCCTAAGTATACCCTGCTTATATGTGTTTGAAGCTACTTTAAATGTAAAAAAGAGTGATATTGACTATTGACTCTTAATCACTCAAAGAGTGATTATTGATTAAGAATGATGATCAAAATCTTGACCTACACGATTATAATAATATAAGAAGCCGAGGAGATTATCACTTGGTGAGTCACAATAGTAGCATATTCAAACAAAAAACTAGTTATATTGGTAGGAAACTCTACTAAAAACTATCACTGTTTTTTTAAAGTCTTGAAAATATAGAAATATTTGCAAAACAATTGAAAAAATATTTAGTTGAGATAAGGCTTTTTATAGTGAACAAGAGTTCCTTTCACATCAAAATTGAGTCTCACCTCAACCAATTGATGTAGTAATTATGGTAACTAGTGTATGGAATTGTATAATTGTTAATCTGATTTGTCTTTATACTCCTTAAATGGAGTCTCCAAGAAAATAATTAAAGTGTTGAAAACAGCATAAAAAATGTCGTTCTTGTCCGAGTTATAATTTGAAAACTAAACCAAATAAAGCTTCAAAATTTATAACATAGGTCTTGACCTGGATATTTTAGGGTCAGAAACAAAAAATCAAATCAAAAGTCTAATCAGTTTTTTTTTAATTAATATAAATGTGCATAAAATCATTAAAGCGGTTAACCTTTAAGAAAGAAATGTTGCCATTTCTTAAATAATTCTGCAAAAAAACAATTTGCCCATGGATGGCGAATGACAATGATATGAAGGCGAATGTCAGCCAATTAGAGTAGGCCAATCGTTGCAACCAGACAGCCAACCAATTTGTGGATATTACTCAACTCGATATTTGCACTTAAAACCGGTATCTTTTGCTCTGTTTGTTTCAAAGAAACTGATTTTGTTGCTTTGATTGTTTTATTATCTAATCACCATTTTCATAAGTAATTCTTTTATATGAATTATTTTGAAGTATTTTTGGACACATAAAAGAAACTGATTTTGTTGCTTTGATTGTTTTATTATCTAATCACCATTTTCATAAGTAATTCTTTTATATGAATTATTTTGAAGTATTTTTGAACACATAAATTATGTTATTTATATTTATTTAAACAATGCTTCTATTGAATGAATCCTACATTTTTGTAAGATAAAATGTATGCCTTTATATCTCCCAAACACATATTCTTTTAATGAATAGCAGTTTTTGAATTTCATGATAAACGCGATAAAATTGAAGTCAGATGGATGGTTTAATTATTCTCTGTTTAATTGAGAATTTGAAAGTTGATATTATTTTGTTTTTTATTTCAAACTTTTTTGTAGGTCCAAATGTTATATTGTGACGTTATCTAAGCCTGTTTATTCCCCCCCCTCATCATACTGATTGATTCCTTCTTTTTTTAATATTTTTGGGTCTTCTATGAATAGCATGCTCCATTTTTAATAATTTAATGTATTTTAGGATGCATATATTATAATGTTATTTATCTCTATGTATTTACTATTTAGATTGATTTAAGTTTATTCAATAATCTAATATCAAAACTGGCACTGTATTTCAATTTAAAATATAATCTTTACTCACTTATATTGAAGATACTAGAAGGATGCATTTCACTTCTGAAAAGAAGCTTCATCAGCCTCTTTTTGATATTAGATTGTTCATTAAGTACGGTATTTCATCATGGAAACATCACAGATTTATTCAATAATTCTTGTGATTATTTAGCACTTTTTTTAAATTGTAAGTTACATCTTCCAAAATAGCTTCGGGATTGAAACTTGCTGTCTTTAGTCATTTATTATATTTGTAATTTAAAAAATAGGTAACTCCTATCTATCTATCCCAACAGTAATGATTTTTCCTATCAATAATTAACTTACAGATACTGAGTTTAGAAGAGTCTACGAGCTCAACAGAGACTATTTGCCGGACCGTTTCAAGAAGCTTGGTCTGCATGGCCATATGGACTTCTTTGCTACTGATGATAGTAAAAGGCCACTTTACATCCCTTCTGACGTCACAAGTGAGGGCTGTCGGAATCACAGTCGTATTTACTCAGATGCCATTGAAAACTACAAAATTTGGGCGTTGAGAAGTAAGTTATTTATTTATTACTTTTAAAACCATTGAAACACAATCATGTAACATTGAAAATATTTTTTTTTTAGAATGAATCCCACATAGGTGTGAGACCTTTGCGTGGGTGATGAGTTGGATGATGGTGATTAATGAGTTGGACCCAAAGTTTTAGTTGGGTTCCAAACCACCAGGAAGTGATCTTACAGCAGAACAGTTTCTTTTGCTGGCCAATCTGATCGGTGACCCTTACAAAGAGAGCCTAGGAGTCCGTAAGTTATCAATTGATTGGACAGATACCTGATATGGCTCACGGCTATCACTTCTCTTATTGTTGAGACTGCTGTTGTAACTCTTAATTATTGATGCTACTGGCAGTACAAAGAGCATCCCATATAATAAACGGCCACTCACTGTTATCTGTTAACGAAACTAACGCTGGAGAATAAGGGATTAAAGGTTCAATGATTGATTTATTTAAATTAAAGGTCTCGAAAAATCCTTTAGCATATCATTTACAAATTATACAGTTCACAAAAACTATTATAGTGGGCTGGTAGTTATCAAGAAAAACAATGTAACTAAACCAACTAGAACTGAGCTAATGTTATAAAATTTAACTAGAAAAGGGAAATAGTTAAGAAAATAAAGAAATAGAAAGAAAAGAAAAATGAAGGAGAAAAGGTGAGAAGAGAAGATGGAGAAGAAAAAAGAGGAGAAAAATGAAAGGATAGGGAAAAAATAAAAGAAGAGGAGAAGAAGAAAAACATGGAGGAGGAGGAGAATATGGGATTGAAGATTGATTGATTGATTGATTTATTTAAATGCAAGGTCTTGAAAAACATATTTACAAAATATACAGTCCACAAAAAACAATTAAAGTAGCAGTTATCAAGAAAAGCAAATGCACTTAACTAACTAGAACTAAGCCAACGTTATACACTTGAAAAAATAAAAGAAGAGGAGAAAAATAAAAAGGTGGAGAGGGAGATTTTCTTCTTCCTCTTCTCCGCCTTCTCATTCTACTTCTTCTTCATCCCTTTCTTTACCAACATATTTGTATTCTACTGTTTCTACTTCTCCTCAACTTGCATATCAGTAATGCACCTATAGTTCATTTTTTGTCACATGGAGCGCTAGAGTTTCGTCAACAGATAACAGTAAATAGCGGTTTATTATGAATTCTATCATTAATTTATTCCTCTTATTTGTATACAGTGTTGGATGCCTCTGGTCGTGTGCCCTCTGGTTTGCTGAATGGTCACTTCATGGATTTGGGAAATTATGAGGAATGTATGAGCTCAGCAGGTGTGGCTCCCTACGATGTCAACTATTGTGTTGTCGTCATGAGAAATCTAACTAAAACACCCAAATCACCAATTGATTGGGTGAGTAAAGCAACAATATATTAAAACAACAATTAAAAAAAATGAATTATTGAGTAATTGACATTTTAATAAAAATGAATGCTATTTTTATTGAATAATAGAATAATTCCGATTTCTTTCATTCGTTCAAAAAAAGAACCGAAGTGTTATTATTTAACATTTGATTTTTTTAAACACGTACCTTACTAGTGCTGTACGAGTATGACGGTCATACGATCGACAATGTCTATTGTGGCATGTTCAAACGAATTGGTTGAATATATTAAATCTGGTCAAGGAGCCCGACCGGCAATTGGGAGGTCCGAAGTTCGATTCCCCGCGGTAATGATATTTTTGTACAATAGCATTCATCTATTTCCATCAGCTATTCAATGCTGTTGTCAATATCCGCCATTGCCGAAGTCTTCAGTATAAATTAATAGCACTTTGAGAAATTCGAAATTAATAAATTCTGTTTCTTTATATTTGTCAGTTTGTTCAATTGTCAGCTACTTCAAACTAACTCGTGAGATGCGAGCCGATATGGCAAAGTTCAAAATGAGAGATGCTGTGCAGAAGGGTCACTGTAATCCAGTGGTTAAGGCGCTCGACCGGCAATTGGGAGGTCCGAAGTACGATTCCCCGCGGTAATGATATTTTTGTACAATAGCATTCATCCATTTCCATCAGCTATTCAATGCTGCTATCAATATCCGCCATTGCAAAAGTATTCAGTATAAATTAATAGCACCTTGAAAATTCGAGAATAACAAATTCTGTTTTTGTATATATGTCGGTTTGTCAAATTGTCAGTTACTTCAAACTAACTTGTGAGATACGAGCCGATATGACCAAGTTCAAAATGAGTACTGCTGTGCAGAAGGGTCACTGTAGGCAAGTGTTTAAGGCGCTTAACCGGCAATTAGGAAGTCCGTGGTTCGATTCCGAGCGATGACTGATATTTTTGTACAGTACCGGTAGCATTCATCGATTTCCATCAGCTATTCAATACTGTTGTTAATATCCGCTAGTGCGGAAGACTTCAGTATAAATTCTTCTTCTTTTGAGGATGAAGTCCACATAGGTCTGAGACCTGTGCGTGCATGGGTAGTGAGATTGATGAGTTGGACCTACAGTTTTAGGTGAGTTCTGAACCACCGGGAAGTGATTCTACAGTAGAGAATTAATAGCACTTTGAGGAACTCGAGATCAATAAATTCTGTTTCTGTATATTTGACAGTTTGTTAAATTGTCAGTTACTTCAAACTATTTTGTGAGAAGCTTCTCTTTAGAAGTTGAATGAATTCTTCTGGTATAAGTGAGTAAAAATCATAATTTAAATAAAAAAATGTCAGTTTTGATATTAGATTGTTCATAAACATCCTAAAATATTAGATTGTGTATTTCGTCATGGAAAAATCAGAGAAAACATTATTATGATTAAACAATATTTTTTCAGGATTCAGAGGATCGGAAATACACAATGGGTGGAGCTCCCTTTCTCAGACCATACCTTCGCATAGGTATATGCCTTCCAGCCATTTGTGACCTTAAAGATTTGACACAGCATTATTCAAATGTGACATCCAAATACAACATGACCGTCTGGTTTGACAATCATAGTTGTACATCGAGCAATAAACGCCAAAAACTCGAAAAACTGGACTTGTTTGCAATTATTTTAATCATTACACTTGGAACATTATGTTTTTTGGGGACTTTGAATGATGTTTTAAGAATTTATTTCAACTGTAAGACAAATGGTAAGTTTCAATATTAGATAATTGATCAAAATGTACTTTATTTTATGATATGTAGCTGTAAATCGAGCTATGAGCCAAAAGTTCCTTTCATATCAAAACTAATCCTCATTTAAACTAATTCAAGTCAAATATTCTTTATTCCACAAAAAATACATGTTACAAAAAAATATGACACTTGCAAATAGTTACTGGAAAACCCCTACAAGACTATACGTCTGTGTGTAGGGGTGAGTTCTGAGAAGCCAAAATAGGTCTATTGATTGAATTTATAAGCTATAATCGCCTATTTAATTTTTGAGGTGGATTGGTTGTTCAATAAATAGATTCTACAGTAAAAATAAGAATGAACAGTAGAAATACAAATTTAGCAGAACAAAATAAAAATTTAATAGAATTATAAATTATTGTACTTAAGATCTATATTTATGGTGATAGAATAAAAAAAAATGAATCATAGAAAAATTATAAAATTATAGAAGATAATACTGTATAAGAATGATTGAAAAATAATAAATTCCGAAATAAATAATTGTCATCAAGGAACAGATACCAGCGGATTCCCAGGCGACATTTTCTTAAAGAGAAGAAAGAAAAAGAAAAAAGTGTAAAACTTAAAAAAGGGGAAAGGGGAATTGATATAGTAATGATGGTAACTAGTAAATAAGATTGTATAATTGTTAATCTGACTTGTCTTATACTCCTTAACTGGAGTCTCCAAGACGTAATCTACAAAAAAAATCTTAGCCTTGATAGGGTGTTTGAGATCCAAAAGAAAGGTGTTAGGTGTATGGAAAGAGTAAATAGATTAGATTCATATAGGCCGTTGTTCAAAAGACTTGGTCTCCTAACTGTACCCTGCTTATATGTGTTTAAAGCTACTCTATATGTAAAAAAGAGTGATGTTGAAGATCCATCTTGTTTCCACTAATATGTATTATAAACTTGAAAAACACTTTTAAATGGAAATTGACTCACGTTATGGCGTGACGGCCGTTTCGCTCTGTTGTCTAGAGCATCATCAGGTGTACTGTGGGTCGTCTGATGATGCTCTAGACAACAGAGCGAAACGGCCGTCACGCCATAACGTGAGTCAATTTCCATTTAAAAGTGTTTTTCAAGTTTATAATAAAAAAGAGTGGTATTACGGTAACAAAAATTTTGACGTACACGATTATAATATAATTGTAACTTACTGTGTCAAAATGAATTGAGTATTTCGAGAATATTTTACTTTTTTATTTATATTTAGACTAATATTATGAGATTTATTATTATAATATTATTCATATTATGAGATTTATTTGTGTCTTCTAAGGGGGTGAGGACATTTTTTTACATGATAGGTCTACCCCCGGAATATCTTCTCACTGCTAAATTTCTAACCAAGATTATTTAGAATATTCATAAAACATCAAAACTTAATTATAATGAAATTAGTAATACATTTTTAATTTTCGTTTTAATAATTGTAATATTTTTGAATTATTTCCTCCATTAATTATAATCAAATTGCTTCAGGTACGTTAATGGATATTTTGCAATGCTTCTCTTTCTATGAGAATGGGAAATCAATATTAAAAACTACGAGCCCGGATAGGTCATTGGCCATTCTGCATGGGCTTAGAGCTTTATCAGCTTTTTGGATTGTAATGGCTCATCACATCTACTTAGGTCATATATTTCCTGTGGTGAATAATATACAACTAACAACGGTAAGCAATCTATATCTAACGTACTACCTTTTCAAATTCAAATTTTCTGCGCAGAAGGGTCACTGTAGTCTAGTGGTAAGGCGCCCAACCGGCAATTGGAAGGTCCGCGGTTCGATTCACGGGACTGTAATTTATTGTACAGTAGCATTCATCGATTTCCATCAGATTTTCAACGCTGTTGTCAAAATCCGCCTTTGCGGAAGTCTTCAGTATAACTTAATAGCACTTTGAGGAACTTGAAATTAATAAATTCTGTTTCTGTATATTTTTTAGTTTGTTACTTCAGTTATTTGTCTGTTTGTTATTTGTTCAGCTACTTAAACTTGTGATATAAGAGCCGATTTGACAAGTCTAAAATGAGCGCTGCTGTACAGAAGGTTCCTGTAGTGTAGTGGTTAAGGCGCCCGACCGGCAATTGAGAGGTCCGTGGTTCGATTCCTGGTAGTGACTGATATCTTTGTACAGTAGCATTCATCGATTTCCATCAGCTATTCAATGCTGTTGTCAATATACGCCATTTTGGAAGTCTTCAGTATAAATTAATAGCACTTTGAGTTCGAAATTAATAAATTATGTTTTTAAAATAGGTATTTATTCTTCTTTTTATGTAATTCGACCATTATATATTGTATGAATTGTAATCCGTTTTAAGAATGTCTATTTTTTATGAAAATGACAATAAATTCTATTTTATTTAGTACATATACTGAAGCCAAATACCACTGACTTGCTCATTCATCTCAGTTTCTCAAACAGTTGATGTAGCCTTTTTTGCATCTGAGATGAACAATACAATTTATTTATTTCCACAATATATACAATAAAAACAAAACATGAAACAATTAAGGAAATATATCTCCCCACTTAGACTATCAATCTGTGTGCGGGGAAACAGCTCTGTTTCTGGATATATTTCTTATGTTTTCTCTTGTACAATAATTCAGATATTTTCAGTTCAAACAGTAGGATACAAACTTGAGATACTATTTTAATAGTATATTACTTAGTATTTCTTATGACTACCAACTATGGATCTAGTTCTAAAACTAATCTAAACTTTCTATCTTTATAATAATACTTAATAGGTTATAAGTGTTTGTTTGGCAGGATCTCAGACTAATATTTAAAAGGAAAAAAGAAACATTATATTTTTAGTAGGAGGTGATATCAGGTACAAGGCGACTGAACAAAATTAACTCTTTTCTTTAGTTTTTATGTTTTCTCTTTATGTTTTCTCTCTATCAATCTGGCAAAGTAATATTTTGTAATAGGCTGGCAGAGCTGATTGAAAGTCGTTTGCAATCTACTGTCAATAATTCTCCTAAACAATCATCTAACGAACCTTTTTTAGTAAAGTGGCTCAAAACCGGGAAGGGAAACTAGTTTCAGATGATAAATTCATATCTTCAATCGTATTAAAAGACGTTAATCGATCAAAAAATCAGGATAGCATTAGTGGAAGGAACTCTTGTAGCAATCTGATAGGCTCTCAAGATTCTAAGAGATTAAGTAAATCTACTTCAATATGCAAAAGCAACGATAAAGTAATAAGGGATGATAGGGAAGTACCGGTACTCACTGTGTTCCATCAGAATATTCAATACATTCGTAACAAAATAGATAGAATCGAAGTATTTTTTAAAGAAGAGGCTCCTGATATAGCTATTTTCACAGAGCATGGTTTAAAAGAAGATGAATTGTCACAACTTAATATTCCAAACTATTCATTGAAAACGTCGTATTGCAGGACATCTCATCGAAGTGGGGGAGTAGCTATCTTCACTAAAAATGCTAAGAATATGCAAACATTTAATCTAGAATATGTAGAGAAATTTGCTGTGGAAATGGATTTAGAAGTTACTGGTTTGAGAGTAAAAATCGACAATAATTTCGAAGTAGCGGTGTTAGGTATTTACAGGTCACCAAATGGGGAATGGAACAATTTTTGTGAACTATTCAATAGGCTTTTAGAGATTACTACTACTCGTTTTACAAACGTTATTGTAGCGGGAGATTTCAATACAGACTTTGCAACACAGAATAAAATGACAGAAGATTTAAAGGATATTATATGCATGAATAACTTGGAAATAAAAGTTCATGAATATACCAGAGTCACAAGAACATCACAAACAATAATTGATAACATCCTTACTAATATAGATTACTCTAAAACAAGATTAGGCGGCTCAGAACTATCTGATCATGACTATCAAATCTTAGAGGTGGGGTTGCAAGGTCATAAATCAATTAAAAAGAGTAGAGTAATGAAAGAAATTCAACAATGTGAACAGGGGAATATCGATTGTTTGAAGCAGAATCTGCTACAAGAAAACTGGAGTAGGGTTTACAATAGCAATAGTTTAAATGACAAATATGATAGTTTCATTAATATTTTAAGGTTTCATATTACTATGAGTTGTCCAGTTAAAAAAGTCCCTGTAAAGAACAAATTAGACAAGATTGAAGAGTGGATAACTGATGATATCCTTGCAGAAAGAAATAGGGTTAAAGATGCATATGATGAATTCAAACTATCTAGAAATATGTTAAGTGAAGATAATTACAAAGCTCTAAAGAAAAATTATACAAGACAAGTGAAAAGAGCGAAATGTAAGAAAACAGCTGAAATTTTGAATAATAGTGTGTACTTTAACACAGCAGTGTGGGATGTAATAAACAAAAATAGGCAAGTAGCTCATGTAGATGCTTATACTAGTGTCCCCAGAATAATTAACGAAAATAACAAATATATTGATGATAGTGTAGACATTTGTAATTTCTTTAACAGATATTATCAACTGGTTGCTAAGGATCTTCAAAAATCTCTCAATACAGGTATTAGTGATGCAAACATGAGGAATACTGAGGGGATTCAGAACGAATTAAAATTCCACCCAGTATGCCAAGACGAGTTGTCAAACATCATTGATAGTTTAAATAATAAAAAAACTGTAGGAATGGATGGGGTATCCAGTAAAATTCTGAAAGAATGTAAAGATCAATTGTTAGACCCTTTGATTCATCTGATCAATCATTCATTAGAACAAGGTGTTTTTCCAGATAACTTAAAAGAGGGGAAGATCTTGCCAATCTTCAAAAGTGGTGATAGAGAGAAGGTAGAAAACTATAGGCCCATTAGTATTTTAAATGTAATAAGTAAAATTTTTGAAAGAGTAGTTCTAAATAGGTTACTTCTGCACCTTCAAGAAGCTAACTTTATCTGTGATGAACAACATGGCTTCCAGAAAGGGAGATCAACAAAAACAGCCATAGTTTCTCTAGTTGAAAAACTAATAGATATAATAGATTCAGGTGATAAAGCTACTGCAATCTTCTTAGATCTGTCAAAGGCATTTGACTGTGTTAATCATAGAACTTTATTGGGAATACTGCAAAATGTAGGTGTAAATGGGGTTGAACTGAAATGGTTTGAATCATATCTTATTGGGAGAAAACAATGTGTAGAACTAACTACAGTAGTTGGAAATAGTATAGTAAAGAATAAATCTAATAAATTAGAGGTGCAAGCTGGAGTGCCTCAGGGGTCAATACTAGGTCCATTGCTTTTTTTGTTATATGTCAACCGTTTACCTAAAGAATTAATTAGTGGTAGAGCCCTCTTATTTGCTGATGATACATCACTCATTTTCAGCAATTCCATTCTAGATAATTTAGAAATAAGTGCCCATATAGGTGTGCAGTCCATTGTCCAATTTTTAAATCAGTTGAAATTAACTATAAATAGTAAAAAATGCCAATACCTTCAATTCAAAAACAAACATAATTTAAATGAAGATAGGGCTATAAACGTGTTTGTAAACGATAATCAATTAGACCAGGAAGAAAAAATTGCATTTCTAGGAGTTACGTTGGATAGACGATTGACCTGGACTCCATACATTGAGAAAATATGTAGTAAAATTTCATCTGGGGTATTTGTCATGCGACAGCTCGCTAGATTGAATGACAAAAAGTTACTTTTTACAGCTTACCATGGGCTCTTACTGTCACATATTAGGTATGCTATCTTAGTATGGGGTAATTCATCAAAACAAAATCTTGATAGGGTTTTTAAGATCCAAAAGAAAGCGGTTAGGTGTATAGAAAGAGTAAATAGATTAGATTCATGTAGGCCGTTGTTCAAGAGACTTGGTCTCCTAACTGTACCCTGCTTATATGTGTATGAAGCTACTTTATATGTAAAAACGAATGATATTAACCAAAATCTTGATGTACATGATTATAATACAAGAAGCCGAGGAGATTATCACTTGGTGAGTCACAATAGTAGCTTATTCAAACAAAAACCTAGTTATATTGGTAGGAAATTCTACAACAAGCTACCGCAGTTTTTGAAGAGTCTTGAAAATATAGAAATATTTAAAAAACAATTGAAGAAATATTTAGTTGATAAAGCTTTTTATAGTGTACAAGAGTTCCTTTCACATCAAAATTAAGCCTCACCTCAACTAATTGAAGTAATTATGTAATATAGTGTATAATATTGTTGATTTGACTTGTCTTATACTCCTTAACTGGAGTCTCCAAGACGTAATCTACAAAAAAAAAAAAAAAAAAAACAAAAAAAAAAAAAAAAAAAAATGTTTTTATTGTTATTCTTTTTCAAATGGTAGGCCTACTCATCTTTTCACTTATCTTTCTGTAAAATAGTTTGATTAATATTATATATGATTTTTGAACTCCTGCTCATGTCTCATCTTCTTTAGGTGTTTATATTTCTTATGCTTTTCTTGGCTGGCTTCACTAGCATTTATTTTTTCATCATCAGTCATATCTCATAAATCTATATTTATGAATTCCATGTAGCTATTATTTTCAAGCTATTTTCATAGAAAAATGTTTCTATTCACTTGATATTTTTCATGTTTTTTTAGGTTATGGTGTGGTTAGGTTTGTGTTATTTTGAAATTAAATACATTTATTCATCCACAAGAACATTGTACAATAGACAGAAAACATTATCTTATTAGAATACAAATTAAATATATTTTATGATATAATATACCATACATGAATATAACTATATAATTAATATTTCAGTTCAAGTTGTATTCATCTCAGATACAAAAAAAGCTACATCAATTTATTATTTAGATTTTATTCATCTCAGAAACAAAGAAGGCTAAATCAATTGTTATTCTAGGTAATATTATTATTATTATTCTTAGGCTATTTTAATATTATTTTTAGTTTATGTTTCATGTGGCGACCTCTTTTAAAAATTTTATGATTATTTGAAATGTGCTATGTATGTCAATTTCGAGAAATAAATAATTTATTTTATTCTATTTTATTCACCTTGAGACACTATAATGCTCATATTTTTATATAATCCATATATTATTTACAATGAAATAAATTTTTTCTCTATTTTGTTTATATTATTATATATATTTTATTACTGTTTCAGTTTCCATGGACAGTTCTCAGCGATCCATTCCTCCAGAGCGAGCTAGCAGTTGATACTTTTCTTCTTTTGAATGGACTGCTTCTTGTTTACTCAACCATTAAATCGAAGTCATCAAATAAAAAATTCAATGTTCCATTATTTTATCTACACCATGTATTCAGGTGAGCTGGGGGCCTGTTACATATGAAAATACTAACTAATTTTATCAGTACTTGAAGTTATTGAAAATTTTTATAAAATTCATAAATTGTTTTTTTTTTTTTTTTTTGAGGAAATGGTCTTAAAGACTTTGGTTATGGAGTGTTGGACAAATAAAGTTAGACAAAACTGAGAATTTGTAAAATTCGTAAATTGTTGTATGCATTTTATTGAAGATTATGTCTTAAAGAGTTTGGTTATGGAGTATGAGACAAATCAAGTCAGACAAAACCTTGATTGGGTGTTTAAGACCCAAAAGAAAGCTGTTTGGTGAATGGAAAGAGTAAATAGATTAGATTCATGTAGGTCATTGTTCAAGTGACATGGTCTCTGAACTGCACCCAGCTTATATGTGTATGAAGCTACTTTATGTGTAAAAAAGAGTGATGTCAACCAAAATCTTAACATACATGATTATAATACAAGAGGCCGAGGAGATTATCATTTGATGAGTGACAATAGTAGCTTATTCAAACAAAAACCTAGTTATATTGGTAGGAAACTCTACAACAAGCTACTGCAGTTTTTAAAGAGTCTTAAAAATATAAAAAACATTGGAAAAATATTCAGATGATGAAGCTTTTTATAGTGTATACTGTATAGGAGTTCCTTTTACATCAAAATTAAGCCTCACCTCAACTTATTGATATAGTAATATGGTAACTAGTGTATAAGATTGTATAATTGTTAATCTGACTGTCTTATACTCCTTAACTGGAGCACAGATTAAACAATATAACCTAACCTAATCCAACGTAACCTAACCTGACTGGAGTCTTCTACGTAATCTAAAAAAAACTATTTTTTTATTTGCAGGATAGTACCAGCATACTTCATGCAACTTCTCATAAATCTGACCTTGTACAGGTTGTTGAATGACGGACCGCTATGGAAGCACTACATCTACACCATAAGAGAGTCTTGCCAACAAAGTTGGTGGGCTCATGTAATTTTCCTCAACAATTATTTGTCACCTGATAAACAGGTAATGAATTTACCTTCAAAAAATAATCTTTAATTTAGATATTAATTTCAATTAGGTTACCTAAGACTACTCTACTTTCAAAAGTGGAGCGTTCTTAATCGATTATAATTGTGTCACAATAGTAGCTTATTAAAAAAAAACCTAGTTATATTGGTGGGAAACACTACAACAAGCTACTGCAGTTTTTAAAGAGTCTTGAAAATATAGAAATATTTAAAAAACAGTTGAAAAAATATTTAGTTGATAAAGCTTTTTATAGTGTACAAGAGTTCCTTTCACATCAAAATTAAGCCTCACCCCAACTAATTGATATCGTAATATATAAGAGTATGATAATTGTATCCTTAACTGGAGTCTACAAGACGTAATCTACAAAAAAATAATCACCATCACAAAATCAAAAACATGGTGTAAAGTGGTGTATTACATATAGGATCAGTGTCAAACTTTCTCTAAGTTGCTTAAAAATCACTTTTAAAAAATCAGCTGTACTAACAAACTCTACATAGTTCAGCTATGTCTAAAGTAATTATAAATGCATATTATCATAGCTCTTAGAGTGTGATTGCACACGGAATCATCCAATATTCAATGATAATCACCAACGAAAAATCACATAACTTACATGCTGTGGAATGGAGGTGCATGTTTACACAGCCCCAATCTGTCTTACACCAATTGATGTAAATCAATTAAATTTATACTCGATGATAATCACCAATGTAAAATCAAAAACATACTGTAAAGTGGTGTATTACATATAGGATCAGTGTCAAACTTTCTCTAAGTTGCTTAAAAATCACTTTTAAAAAATCAGCAGTACTAACAAACTCTACATAGTTCAGCTATGTCTAAAGTAATTATAAATGCATATTATCATAGCTCTTAGAGTGTGATTGCACACGGAATCATCCAATATTCAATGATAATCACCAACGAAAAATCACATAACTTACATGCTGTGGAATGGAGGTGCATGTTTACACAGCCCCAATCTGTCTTACACCAATTGATAGCATGTGTTTTATTTTTCGATGGTGATTATCATCACAAAATCAAACACATGCTTTGATATGATAGTATTCACACTGCTTCAATCTGTCATACATCCGTCTATAGGGAGAACACCATTTGTACGACTGTCGTTTTGACCACCCTAGTCACATCTAGCCAGGTTAGGTTAGGTTTGGTTATGCGTACCACACAGAATTGTGGACTGCAGGCTGCGCTAGCAGTAGGTTGATCAAACTGTTAGGTAATCCTAAAGGATACTACCCCAGTCTATAGCATGTGTTTTATTTTGTGATTGTGATTATCATCGCATATTGGATGGCCCACTGTGCGAGTACCCGAGTGAACTATTGTTGATATCAGAAGATTTAAATTACACATTGTTCAAATATAGAGTAAAAGTTCACATCTTCTATGACCAATTCTCTTAACAATCTAATATTAAAACTGACACTGTATTTCACTTTTAAATAATGTTTCACTCACATATATTGGAGATGCTTGAGGAATTCATTTCACTTCTGAAAAGAAGCTTCGTCAGGCTGACGAATCTTCTTTTCAGAAGTGAAATGCATTCCTCAAGCATCTCCAATATATGTGAGTAAAACATTATTTAAAAGTTAAATACAGTGTCAGTTTTAATATTAGATTGTTCATTAAGTATTTCGTCATGGAAAACATCACAGAATTCTCTTAACCCCAAAACTAACAATAGCTGGGAGCTACTGGGAGCTAATTTAACTAATTATTAATTAATCTAAATTACACAGAAATTAATTCAAATCTGTGATGAAGCTTCTCTTTAGAAGTGAAATGCATCCCTTCATTATCTCCAGTAAAAGTGAGCGAAAATCATATTATATTAAATAGAATAGATATTGAATAGGTGGTTCGGAACCCACCTAAACCTGTAGATCCAACTCATCAATCACCATCATCCAACTCATTACCCACGCACAGGTCTCAGACCTATGTGGGCTTCATCCTCCAAAAAAAAATAAATAATAATAATGTGTCAGTCTTGATATTAGATAATTAATTCAAACTGAAAAAAATTAAGCACTGGTTTACAGTTATTTATTTATTTTTATTTTTTTGTTTAACCTAACAAAAACTCAATTTTTGTGACTTAATTTTTGTAAAATCTTTTGCTTTTAGCACCAGTTTTCAATAACTTTTTGTGCTTCTATGCTGTTTAATGTATTAAAACCCTAGCTTTTGTGACAATTTTCTTAAAAAATTTCCTTAGCATTAGGTTTTAATAAATTTTTGTGTTTCTATGCTGTTTAATGTATTGAAAACCCTGCTTTGTGACAATCTTTGGCTTAGCATCATTTTCCATTAACTTTTTGTGTTTGTATGTTTTTTAATGCATTAAAAACTCAACTTTTGTGACTTTTGTTCAATTTTCGTTAAAATTTTAGTTTCTCAATAACATTTCATGTTTCTATGGCGTTTCCTGCATCAAAATTTCATTTTTCCAATTTTTATAAAAATGTTTCCAATTTTTGCAGTGCGTTCCTTCAGCTTGGTACTTGGCTGTCCATATGCAACTAGTATTGGTGTCACCTCTCCTTCTAATACCAATTTTCAAAGGAAAGAAAATTGTTCCTTTTGTGATAGTGCCAGCGCTGTTTGTGATAGCAAACATCGTATCGATCTCAATCACCTACTTCAACGATTATCCCGGCACTTTTTTTGTTGACCGGTAAGATTTCAGGCCAGTTAACTTGACTACTTTATAAAGTAGATATTAGAGGTTTCAAAGTAATATAAAAACATCTGACTATTCACGCCTGATCAAAGCAATTGAATAATGAAGCTATTACAAAACTAGCTTGGAGACTGGAGTCTCTCCAAGAAGTAATTTACGAATAAATAAATAAAATCTGCACTGTTTTAATAGATTTATATTCTTTAACCCTTCTTTTGCAGAAG
Organism: Conomelus anceps; assembly: GCA_948455865.1. Taxonomy (NCBI): domain Eukaryota; kingdom Metazoa; phylum Arthropoda; class Insecta; order Hemiptera; family Delphacidae; genus Conomelus; species Conomelus anceps. The sequence continues at coordinate 20,306,640 of OX418227.1, read as the reverse complement.
AGAAAATTCAAAAAATGTATTTTTTCCAGACTGGCGGCTAGAGAAGATATATTTGGGACAGATTACGTTCCAACTCATGCAAGAATCTCACCATGGCTTTTGGGAATACTGGTTGGATATTTTCTCAGCCAAGAAAGCCTGAAGATTTCTAAGGTAGCATTAAATTAATTTCCCTCTGATTCCAATTGCATACGATTTTAAAAATAATATGTTCCTATGGAAGAAGGCCTAAGTCAGTGGCGCAGCCAGGGGGGGGCCCATGGGGCCCGGGCCCCCCCCCCCCCGAAATTTCAGAAATAAAAAATTCTCAAATAACCAATAGATAAGGACTTATTAAAGCCGAAGGGTTCTATCTGTTTTGTTGTATTATAACGAACAGATTACAGAAACCCTGTTTGTGTAATGGAATATAGCTACAGTTATAGTCATATTAATGCATTTTTCAAATTTTTCCTCAATATTTACTCATATAGAAACTTGTTAGGTGCTCAAATGGATAATTTTGATTTAAAATGAGCTACGAAATCGAATAAAACATGTTAGAAAACTGTGACTACCATAATTATTTATTTATTACATTAAATAAAATGCAATTTTCAAGTTTGAAGTGGATTAACTTTGTTAATTATTGATAAATCATCTTTTTGAATAAACTCACCTTGTAGAAAATTTAGTTTTGAAGTTAAAATTCAGTATAACCCACTAGCCTGAACGCACCCAAAGTTCATGAAATCGGGATTTTATAAATGAAAACACACAAATAAATGCAAGTTCTATGCAAGCGTGTAAAATCAGTGTGCTATGATTAAAAAAAATTCCGATTTCATGAACTTTGGGTTGGGTGCGTTTTAGGCTAATGACATAAATTTTTGAAACTTTAATAATAAATAGTATTAATTTTGAGATTTAAGTATGATTAGTTCCAATTCAAGGGTTTTGACTCAAAATAGCCTAGTCACAGATATCGGTATATCAAACTTTGTCATTTCAAACCTGGCCACCTAGGTTCTTCGGTGGTAATTTTTCAAAACTTTCTTTTGAACTTTAGAGTCTAACAAGTTGTCTAGATTTGCTTTTCACACCACTAAATTAAAAAAAAATCCGGATCCTCCTATACCCCAGAGCCCTTGGTGAGCCCCCCCCCCCCGAAATTTAATTTGATCCTGGCTAAGCTACTGCTAGCTTTTTATAGTGTACAAGAGTTCCTTTCACATCAAAATTAAGCCTCAACCCAACCAATTGATATAGTAATAATTATGGTAACTAGTGTATAAGAGTATGATTGTTGATCTGACTTGTCTTATACTCCTTAACTGGAGTCTCCAAAATGTAATCTACAAAAAAAACAAAAAATCATGTCCATGTTTGATGTGTGTTTTTATTCGTTTAACTGCACCTTTCTATGACGTCATGTGCCGCTGGAGCATTACTCCTTTGTTACGGCTGTGTGACGGAAAAAAACTAAACTAAAATGTACTCAACTCCACAGATGCAGGCTGTAAGTGGTTGGATACTCTCTATATTTCCATTTGCTATAATATTTGCAATCTCCAGACACATCCATTCAGAAGGCGTACCTCACAACCTATTCCTATCTTCAATGCACAACGGACTCAATAACACTGCTTGGGCCATTCTTATAGGGTGGATAATTGTGATTATGATTAAAAAAAATTCCGATTTCATGAACTTTGGGTTGGGTGCGTTTTAGGCTAATGACATAAATTTTTGAAACTTTAATAATAAATAGTATTAATTTTGAGATTTAAGTATGATTAGTTCCAATTCAAGGGTTTTGACTCAAAATAGCCTAGTCACAGATATCGGTATATCAAACTTTGTCATTTCAAACCTGGCCACCTAGGTTCTTCGGTGGTAATTTTTCAAAACTTTCTTTTGAACTTTAGAGTCTAACAAGTTGTCTAGATTTGCTTTTCACACCACTAAATTAAAAAAAAATCCGGATCCTCCTATACCCCAGAGCCCTTGGTGAGCCCCCCCCCCCCGAAATTTAATTTGATCCTGGCTAAGCTACTGCTAGCTTTTTATAGTGTACAAGAGTTCCTTTCACATCAAAATTAAGCCTCAACCCAACCAATTGATATAGTAATAATTATGGTAACTAGTGTATAAGAGTATGATTGTTGATCTGACTTGTCTTATACTCCTTAACTGGAGTCTCCAAAATGTAATCTACAAAAAAAACAAAAAATCATGTCCATGTTTGATGTGTGTTTTTATTCGTTTAACTGCACCTTTCTATGACGTCATATGCCGCTGGAGCATTACTCCTTTGTTACGGCTGTGTGACGGAAAAAAACTAAACTAAAATGTACTCAACTCCACAGATGCAGGCTGTAAGTGGTTGGATACTCTCTATATTTCCATTTGCTATAATATTTGCAATCTCCAGACACATCCATTCAGAAGGCGTACCTCACAACCTATTCCTATCTTCAATCCACAACGGACTCAATAACACTGCTTGGGCCATTCTTATAGGGTGGATAATTGTGGCATGTGAGACTGGCTATGCTGGTAAGTAACATTTACCTTGAAATGTATATTATTTAAAGAAAATGTAGAAATAATCAATATTTTGTAAGGATTAAACTGTTTTTAGCTCAACTTTGTGCATCTGTCAGGATGAGTTCATGGGAGCCTTACTGGAAACAGGTAAATGTTACCGGTGGTGTCTGATTTGTCTATTCAAATTTTTAACGTCTATGAATTTGAATATACCAATGAGACGCCAACGATAAGATTTACTACCGGTTACCGGTAAAGCTCCCATGAACACAAACAATATGTAGTTGATGAATAGAACTGGAATTTATTTCATTAATTTATGAAAAATAAAAGTTTGAGCTTTGAAACAGTAGCTGTTTATATATACCTTTATTGAAGATTTTGGTTATTTTTTATTAAATTTTATTTTTTATTTTATTTTACATAACTAGCAGGTAGCCCAATTTAATTGAATCGGGATATCTAGGACATGACATAACCTATCAAAAAAATTTATTTGATACTGGTAGTCTCTTTTCTTTTTCTTCCCTTCTTTTCTTTTCATATCTCTGTATATATTTCTCTTATATTTTTATATTTATATTTCTCTATATATTTCTCTTCATATCTAGGACATGATATAACCTATTGAAAATATTTATTTGATACCAGAAGCCTCTTTTCACTTTTTCTTGTTCTTCCCTTCTTTTTCTGCTTCTTCTCCTTCCCTTTTTATTTCCTCCCTTCTTTTCTTCTCCTTTTATCTTTTGTCCTCTCTCTTTCTCCTTTTTGTTCTTCTTATTATTTTTCTCCTCATTCTTCTTCCTCTCCTCCTTCAATTTTTTATTCTCCAATGAGAGAGTTTCGTCAACAGATTACAGCATGAAGACCCTTCATGTTAGAATATAATAGACTAGCTGGTTGCCCAATTCAATTGAACAAAGTCTATACAGTAGAATCTCGGTTATCCGAGGTAATTGGGACCAAGTCCACCTCAGATATGAAAAAACTCAGATAATACGGAGGTTAAGTAATACTACCAGGAAAAGTCAAATAAAAGTAAAAAAACGTGAAAAAACTTATTTTTTATAACAAGTTTAAAATGTAAAATAACTATTTACCTTATTTTAACTGAGACTATGACATTACATCATAAACTAGTTATTTATTAGCGTGAAGCTTGAGCCAAAACATTTACTGCATGACGCATAGCGGAGCGCAGTAATTTTGCGAGAGCGATAAAGAAGCTTTACGCACGAATTGCATACAATATTTTTCCTACAACTGCAGTTCTGGATTCCAAAACAATAAAAGATTGTAGTTTGTACCATCACAGACCGTGTGCGGATTTGGTTAGTGTGCGCCATTTTTGAGGTTATGAGAATTCACGGATTCAGTGATCCACCAATGAGAAGACATCAAAATCAAAACAGAAGAATAAAGAAAACAGCTGGTGAGCGTAAAGTACTTTACCGCTTGCAGAGCAGTAAAGAGGTATTTTACAATTAGTTTTCAGTACATAAAGAACTACTTTACCAGCAGTTGTAGGAAAAAGTATAAAACGCATCTTCACACCGTATTATTCTTAATATAAAAAGAGCTTATTTTTATTTTTTCTCTCATTACTAGCTCGGATAACCTGTAGGCTCGGTTGGCCAGGACTCGTATAATCAAGATTCTACTGTACTACTTGGGCAAAAAAAATCGTTTGATAGAGGAGTTTGTTATTGAGAAGTCATCTTCCTAATATTGCAATGTCAAGGGACACCATAAAAATTCTCAACATATAAGATTTCGTTAATTGGAAATTTGTTACATAGAATTTAACTGTATACTTTTATAGCAGGGAAATTAAAAATTTGTACTTTTTAAAATTTCAGGTCCGTTAAAGAGTTTTTTGACTTGGACAGCTTTCCAACCTATAAGTAAGCTGTCTTACACAATATACTTGATTGGACTTGGGGTCCAGTATGGACTTATCAGTTTAAGACAAACTTCTTACTCCATGCTACTCATTCAGGCGGTAGGTATTAGATACTGGTAATAAAAAATAAAATAAAACAGATAATTAATAGATTAGTAGTTACAAAAAAAACAGAATTAATAAACCAATACAACTGAGTATCCAAAGACCCGAATTTACATAAAAATAATTATTATTGTTGTGACATGGAAAAGAAGGAACAGTTTTCAGCGTTATCTGCCTGTGTCAATATTTATTTCCGGAAGCAATTAATTACTCTTCTTCTGTACTCTCTTCGCCTTACAGTTTTTTTGACACTTTTATTATATTTACAGTAAGCGTCACATAGCTGTGCCCGCTTGTCCTTGAAATACCTTGTAGATGAAGTAAGGTTCGCGGGGTGATATCAATGCCTTTCTACATACATAGGGCGTTTTCACACACACCGACACGGCGCCGGCACGACACCAGCACCGGGCGCCGATATCGTCACGACATCGTTGAAGCATTTCACACTTACCAACACGGCATCTGGCTGTCGGTGAAGAACTAACCTTATTTTGCAGTGGGCGGCACAGTTCAAAACGGTACGATGGCTGATTACAACAGGAGGTTGTATTTGTTATATTTATTATATCTACGTAAAAGGCGCAGTCGTAATAGACAACTTTGGATTGACCAAATAATAAAAGTTCGCTAATTGGATGGCTTGTATTACACCTTATTTGATAAGCTAGTGACAAACCTAACAAAATTTTTTATTTTTTTCGTATGAGTACTGTTAGGAAACTTTTGACTATATATTAGTGAATTTAAATGATGAAATCAAAAAACAAGACACTCGGACGAGAATCGGCTTCTGTCTCTAAAGATTTTGTTCTTATTTTCTTCTATAGTTTTGTCCCATAAACAGGGCTCGGATTCGACTAATTCAATTAGGGTGACAACATCATACCTATCAGCCATCGTACTGTACCAGATGTTTTTTTTTTCAGTACCTAACCTCAAACTGTTGACAAAATGACCAAATTCTGTTCAAAACTATGGACGACACACAAGTGTCGGCGCCGGCACCGGCGGGAGCAATGCTGCCAACGACATGCCGGCGCCGGCAGCCGGCTGCCGGTGCCGTGTCGGTGAATGTGAAAGCTGTTCCATTTGGCAGCATTGTATCTCAACCCCCACGACACCGGGACGACATCTTGCCGGTGTCGTGTCGGTGTGTGTGAAAACGGCCATACGCTGTCTGCTGTCTGCTCCTACTGAGTCAGTGCACTTATAACACTGCATTCAGATTGCTTGCATTCGGGTTTACTTTTCGGTCAAGTGTTTCTCCTCTTCGTTGTTATTTGAGTTGAATAAAGTGGAATTCGTAAAAAAATGTATGTTCATTCCACGATACAGTTTTTGAGCTACTGAATACAGGTCAAATTCCGTTGTAACAAATATCGATCTAAAATTAATGTTTCAACTACAATTATTTTCTATTGTCTTTCTTTGGCTTGTCAAAAGAATATGTGAGCATATCAATTTCAACGTGAAAATAAATCACACTATATTGGAATATATGTTTTGAAGGGTGATTGACTTTCTAAATTGATTCAAGAAAATAATTTTGTTAATTTTTAATCCATAATAGCCTACTAGTTTATCATAAAATTATTGTTTATAAATCACATTATTGATTTACTAGTGATTTTTTTGAATACATATAATTATTTGGATGGATAGACCGTATGTTTGAACGGAATGAGCTGAATCAGCTAGCCTACGCATTCATGATTCAGCTCATAATAAAATGTTAAAAGGCATTGCTTGGAGGCGAGGCATCTTGTTAGTCACGTCCAGTAATTTATTTGTATTTACTGTTCTTTGACTGAAAATTTCGTTTGAAAAAAAATTAGTGGAGTTCAACAGTTCACAGTAATACTAGTTGATATTGCAACCTTGGAGTCCAACTTCATTCACGGAATTGAACAAACTAGATCAGTCAGTCTGCTGCACAGGCGATGGCAAGTTGCTTTGTTGTATTGTTGAAAGTGCCTATAGGGAGCATAGATACGCGTATTTAGAATCTTTGCAAAATCTCACCCAATAGATCTAGTCAGATGATTCTTTCACAGAAAATAAATTCAATTTATTCTCTACATTTCATACGCTGAATGTATATGAAAATTATTATTTATTTTTTTTCTCTCCCTTTAACCTTTTCCTTTTTAACATTTTTTAACATTTTTCAACCCTATTACTCCCCTTCCAATTACCTTGAAGTGCATTTTGAAACTTGTAAAAAGTTTTCTTTCAGTTCTTTTCATTGTTTAATTTATTGTAAGCATTCATTTTATTATTGTGTTTTATTTTATTATAGGCACCTGCTGTAAAACCTTTTTCAGGTTTAGCGGGACCATTTTGTAATGTCTTTTTATGTAATAAAATTGATTGATTGATTGAGACAAAAAAGTTTCTCGATACATAACTTTTCAATGTCATGAAAATTTCGATTTGTAAATTTTCTGTATTAATTGTCTTATTCTCGGAAAATCTTTGATTGAAATGGGATTTAATCGATGGTTATGGCATTCTCGAACTGTTTTTATTATATTACCAAAGTTTCATCGATTTTTAATGAATGGTTCGACAGCAGCTATGTTGGGAATGAAATGTGAACACATTTCTTGAATGAAGTCTGGTTTTTATTAAATTAAAAATATCTTTGTAATGAGCAGATTCTCGTTGAAAGTGCAAAGGACAAAAATGATGCAGATCGGTTAGTTTAATAGAAAGAACTTTGTTCTAAAACAATATTCGAACTTTTTGGAAAATGGTCAAATGTTTTCAGCGCAGGTAGTGTCGTACTCTCCTGGCCCTTTGCCGGCGGACACAGCTACGTGGCGACTACTGTACTTAGAATTTTGTAGAATATTTGATAGAACATCATGGAAATTTATCAAATATTTTAGAACGTCTTATCTCTTTGTTTAAAATTCCATCAAACATTTTAGAAAAATCTCCATCTTTCTAGATCAAATAAAACCTATTTAAAACTGTTAGTCCAACTCATCAATCACCATCATCCAACTCATTACCCACGCACAGGTCTCAGACCTATGTTGGCTTCATCCTCAAAAAAAGCGAGCGCGTAGGTAAAAGTTGATCAGTCTTGTTTGAAATTTGTCGAGATAACAAGTAATGTGACAGTTCCCATTTCTATTAATATGGACAGTGCAATTCCATTGGCGCTATTACAAACTGTGTTAATGAACTTTTGTTCTGTAGTGTAAATTCTAATTCAAATTTATTCCTTTCCTTAAAATAACATACAGCATATTAAATTCTGACAGTATGGAAGAATCAAAATACAAATTAAAAAAAGTAAATTTTACAAATAAGAGTATACTAAGATAGTACATAAATATACAGTATTATGCAAGGTAGGTAGAAAAATAATACCTGCATAGGTGTAAGACCTGTGTGCAGGTATGAGTCAGAAAGTATGAGAAATAAAACAAATTGATAAGAGTATATTATATTATATTATATACCAAATAAATCGTAGTATATTGTGAAAGATTATTATTCAGGCTTACTTGACAGTTTATACAGTGACTTGTAAGTGCTTGTAGAGTTTCAACTGTTATGTGTTAAACGCTTCTACTTGAATATAAATGAACAGTTATTATTTAATTTTTGTTCGACCTTTTGACTGATTGACTTAGTGAATGATTTTTGTACAGTAGTATAGCAAAATCTTTATTAGCTGAGCATTATCGATTTATCTGTTTTTGATTGCTTATTTTGTGTAAGACATTACTGATCAGTGCGAGTTGTGGATAATTTGTGTTAATAAAGTGCGAGTGTTAATTTAAAATGTTGTCAGTGTTATTTTAGAGAAAGAACCCATAACAATACTAAGTTTCAACAGTATAGAACCTTCCTTTTCAAGAGCTAGAGCACGGACAACAGCACGATTTTAATAAGGCCCTGTCGAGTTCTTAATAATTATTTGGACCGATTTCCAAAAACTGCTACAAACCCCATTGATATGTGTTTCCTTCTTCACTAAATCAATTATCTCTTCAAATAAATATTTATTGACTGCTTTAAACTTTTTTTTGTTTTTCAGTATAAAGACTTTGGAGGTGAATTATTCCTGATACTGATTTTTTCTCCCATTTATTGCCTACTGTTTGAAGCTCCTTTCATGAAATTGTACCAAATGCTGATGAAAAATGTGCAAGGTAACAAAAAACATCCATTAAGAATTTAAATTATTACAAACTATAAAATTGTTTCATTCCTTCACTTGATTTCAAAATTTAAAAAAGGAAATTTCAATTTTAAACAGGTACATCCAAATGGAGACACTAATTGGGAAGTCCGAAGGTACCGGATGCCAAACGATCGTTGGTCATTTGTTTTATGTAAAGCTTTGTTTCATTCCTCTCATAGAGCAGTCTAGATTCTTGTTTAGACTTGTGCTAGACTGCTCTACGAAAGCGCTCTATCGAACTGCCTCCATTCAGTACTTAATTAATAAATTATATTAGTGTAATGGTTGTTTTTCCCTTGAGTTCTTTGTTTCTCATTGAATAATTTAAAACCCAATATTTTATTAGATCCCTATAGGGGGTTTTAATGACTGCCAAAAAAGTATTACTTTGAATTTTTCTCCTGCCAAGACCGAGGCTTTATCATGTTGGTATTATACGTTAAGCTGTCGGTCCTGGCTGTCTAAAAACAGTCATAAAGTCATGTCAGAGGCCTTGAACTTTTTCAGGTGTGACCTTATAACTCTGACATCAGACCTAAGCTAAGTTATTATTATTTATAGTCGTTTAAATTTTTCATAATTTTCCCATATTTATTTGTAGTCTAAAAATATCATGTGTTAAAACATGGCTAAACGGCGATGTGAAATTACCCTCACCAACAGAAGTCATACACTTAATTATTATTACAGTATGGGAACATTACTTTCAGTACTGTAATTGTATACTTGTACTTGTAATTTAATCCTTAATTACTAGAGCAATGAAGATTTCGTAAATACAGAATGACATAAAAAATTGAATGTATGTCTATGTGTATAGTGCCTTTAGCCGATTCGAACTGTAGGTGACTCTTTTTATTTCTTTTTTTTGTAGATTACGTCTTGGAGACTCCAGTTAAGGAGTCTAAGATAAGTTAGATGAACAATATTATACACTAGTTACCATAATTACTATATCAATTAGTTGAGGTGAGGCTTAATTTTGATGTGAAAGGTACTCTTGTACACTATAAAAAGCTCTATCAACTAAATATTTTTTCAATTGTTTTTTAAATATTTCTATATTTTGAAGACTATCTAAAAACTGCTTGTTGTAGAGTTTCCTACCAATATAACTAGGTTTTTGTTTGAATAAGCTACTATTGTGACTCACCAAGTGATAATCTCCTCGGCTTCTTGTATTATAATCGTGTAGGTCAAGGTTTTGGTTAATATCACTCTTTTTTACACATAAAGTAGCTTCATACACATATTAGCAGGGTGCATTTAGGAGACAAAGTCTCTTGAACAACGGTCTGAATCTAATCTATTTACTCTTCAGATCCCAACATTACGTTTTGGTCCAAAGAGTGTACTACGCAAACGAGGAGTGAGTTAAGGTAAACATACCTCAATTTTAAAAAGGTACATTCAAGTGGAGACACTCATTTGGGGAGACTGAAGGTACCGAATGCCAAACGATATTGGCTAATTGTTGGTCAAACGAAATTGACTAATTATTATCGATCCCCTTGCACATCTAGCCTGAAACACCCATAATTGCTCATCAATTTTCAAACTTCACATGTCATTTTAGAAACTAAAACAACAATAAAATCATCTGCCGAAATCCGCTGTTGAAAACTTGAAGCGTATGCTTATTTTTTAGATTAGAGGTGTCAGGGGCTGATATATTGGTGTCTCACTGAACAAACAGAGTTATATCAGTATGCAAAGCCCTTCGAAACAAATTCAACAGCTTTATACTTAACAGTCCACTCCCACTACTACACTACCATCTATACTAAACTACAACATATCTGAACTACAACATATCCTATTAATATATACTACACACACTACCATCTATTATATACTACATATACCAACTATTATATACTAAATAATACCATCTACTTTTATACTAAATCTTCCATCTACTACTACACTCGAACTATCTCTACTAGGGTTTGACTGCACAGGTGAGTGTGCATACTGTCTAGCACACCTCTGAGCTACTTCCTGTGTTCAAGCCATGTATTTGACAAAAACGTTTGGAAAGCAAGGATTAACGTTGTTGCCCTATTTTTTATCTGTGTTAAAAAAAGTATGTCACCTCAAACCACAATAAGGCAAAATACAGACATTACATTAAATTGAAATTACAGTATACTGATTGCTAAATTGACGTTATCTTGAATATGCATTATATATTTTTTTATATAAGTTTTAAGGTATAAATTTCAAGTTTTACTGTATGTGTCTGTTTCGTTTTATAATATGAATTGGTGTTTAATTTTGATTTTTCACTGGAAACAGAAATTAAATTGAATAACAGTAAATTGGATATTAAATTACCATTATACCAGATTGTTATGTTTTAAGGCCTTCGAAGTTTCTTCTATTGGATATCATTAAGGCTTTGAAATCTATTGCCGTGAGAAAAATCTTTTCAATTGTTTTGTAAAATATGGGGGTTTAAAGTTGAATTTTTTCGGTTATTGGGGGCAATTGATCTCACCTACAAGTGATTTTAAACTTTTGATACATTTTCTAGAACTAAAAGACATATTGAGGAACAGAATGGCATAATTTTCATTTCAATCTAACAAATAATAGTTTTTTCAAAATAGTTTTTTGAAAAACTGATTTTTTATAGATTTAAAAAAAATATTTTGTAAAAACAAATTGTTTCATTGGAGTAAAAGATATGCCATTATATTCCTCGAGGTGACATTTAGTTACCGTACTGAAAATTTTACAGAAGTTTAAAATCACTCATAAGTGAGATCAATTGTCCCTAAACAGAAAATTTTCAACTTTGAACCCTCATATTTCACAAAATAATTAAAGAAAAAATTTCCTCACAGCAATTGATAGCATTTCGAAGCCCTAATAATATTCAATGCAAGAAACTTCGAAGAAAGATTATGACCAATAACCCTGCGCACAGCCTCAAGGTATATATTTCCAGTTTTGCTATACGTATCTGCCTGACATTATAATTTCAATTATTGTGTTTTTTTTTTTCATTTTTTAGACAAACAAAAATTCGATTCTGCGAAGAACAGAGTTGATATTGAAGAAATGAAAAAAATGGACGACTGTAAACAAATTGAGTTACCTTGCTAACAATGAAGATGATAATTGGAATAATCTACGATAACCTAGAATTAATTAATTTATTAACAATCAGCAAAACAAATATTTGAACTAAATGACCTTCTTTTTTATTACTTCCTATCAGGTTTGGACGTTAGCTACCTTGGATGCTTTTTATTTATTTTAAGGATGAAGCCCACTAAAGTCTAAGGTCACTTGTGCGTGAGTTGGATGATGGTGATTGATGGACCTACAGTTTTAGGTGGGTTCCGAACTACCGGGAAGTGATTTCATAGCAGACAGTTTTATCAGATAAGTTTTAACACGGTTTCCATCTGGAACAGTTCTATCACATTCATACCAAACCAGGCTCTCAAATTTGGGTGGTTTCCGAACCACCAGGTAAGAGATGATGAATTAGATCATATTAATTTTTGTCGGCCACCCTTCCAAGCGCAGTCTTCTTACAGAATATCACAATCGCCTCAACACAAGTCCTCATTTTATTTACGGTCATGTTATAAAGTAGGTATAAACGATTAGAAAATGATGTCAATACAGCTTAATTTATTCAACGTCTTATCAAACTAGTGTCATAATGGAGCTATTTTAATACTACTGTCACTTTCCAGTACAGGAGCCTAGACCAATCAGAAGTCAGGATTTCTTCAAAACAGTGTCAAAATAAATGTAAAGCAAAAGTCACATCAGCTGATTTAAACATTTTGAAATCAAACTGGATTTTACATAGAAACTGTCGACAACAATCACGCATTGTAGGTTAGGTTATATTTAAGGCAAACTATCGGATTCATTTGTAAGTTAAACGTGTTTTATTGGTAGTCCAAAATAAAATATTGTATGCAACAACTGTATTTTCCCCACAATCGAACGAAAATTTCGATAATCGATATCTGTACCAGACACAGCTAAACGTAACGTTCCTTTCATATCGACTATCGATTCTCTCTCAGTCGATTGTGTCGTGGGGAAGATATGGAACTACAGCCAAATATTGTATGCAATGATTGTATTTTGCCTTAAAACAACTCGTGAGATGTTCAGAGCTCTCACTTCGTTTGTGTCCTAACTTACATCTCACTTCTTGCTTAAAGGCAGACATAATACACACGTTGCATAAACTACTATATTATCACTAACCTGGTGGTTTGGAAATCACCTAAAATTAAACCTCAACCATGTTTTCATTAACATGACTCAAACGGCGAGGTAGAACTACCGGTCAGGTACTGCGTTTATTTGTTTTATCTATTGATAAATTAATGACATTAGGGATTAATATATAAAAACTTATTATTTTTTTAGTAAGTTTTTATTCAATGGCAGAGCACACCCTCAATTTCAACAGGAAATAATGATTTATGTATAAAAAATAAACCTCTAAAATACCACCTTAATAACAACAACGCTTCGTAATCTACATTTAAAAAATTGTACCATTCAAATATTTTAGGAATGTATGCAGGTTGGTTCAATCCAAAAAATCAAGTACTTGCTTGTTATTTTTGATGGGGAATGCTGAGATTATGTACGTTTTTTCGGAAAATTCGAATTTCATTTTCCGCCTTTCACGATAAGATCGTGCAAAAGTTTTTCCAGTTTTCGGGAATCTGCGGCAAATTTTCGAATTCCGTCGGAAAGTTTGTCTGTAGCCATTTGGTCTTCATTGAGATGCCATCTGAATGCCGACTCACTCAATGTTACTTTGTCCAAATCAGCTTTCTTAGCTGAAAATAAAATGACAATATTGAATTTTTGTAAAAAATACACCTTGATAAAATAAATAAAATGGAATGGATTGAAGAAAATGAGTATGAGATGGAAATGGAATAGTGAATGATATAATAAAAATTGATTAGATGAACAAATTCTATATCAAGCCTTTCAGCAGTCCTGTATCTAACCCACAGAACAATCATATGAAAATTTCGATAATCGATATCTGTTCCAAACCCAAAGCAAAACCTATCGTTCCTTTCATATCGAATCTATTATTGGTTTTTTTCGTGGAGAAGACAGTCTAATATTGTAATTTGTTCTTCTTTTTTTCGGAGGATGAAGCCCACATAGGTTTGAGACCTGTGCGTGGGTAATGAATTGGATGATGGTGATTGATGAGATGGACCTACAGTTTTAGGTGGGTTCCGAAACACCGGGAAGTTATTTTACAGCAGAAAACAGAGTCTTTTGAAGAAAGAGATTAATTTATTCATTACAAAAACACATCGAGTAAAGGTACAACAGGGCAATTGGCCACAACTGCTTTCTTCACAAATTTTCAACTGATAAATCCAAATTTTAGGTTATGTGAAAGATCAGCTAGAAATTTCACTTTTGAGTACAATAACGGTTCTTTTGAAAAATATTTTATAAATAAAAAATAATGTAAACTATTTATATAATTAGTTTATTTAAATTTGATAAATACCAGATTTCTCATTGAGTGCTTCATGGATAGCTTCATTGCTACTTTCTAGTTCTTCCAATAATTTCGGGCTGATGGTCAGTAGATCACACCCAGCTAGAGCTCTTATCTCTCCTGAAAACAATAAATAAATTAAAGAATTAGATAAATTAATAAAATTATAACACTAGAGAAGTGAATCAGTAAAAATAGTCTCTAATATTATAAAGTATTGAATCAGAGACAAACATTTTGAATCAATCTTATATATATGAAATAGCATGAAAGCAAAAAAAAAAATGTTTCATATTTTTTACGTTTTATACTTATTAACTGGAGACTCCAATCAAGGAGTATAAGACGAGTCAGATCAACAATATACAATCTTATACTCTAGTTACCTTAATTACTATATCAATTAGTTGAGGCGCGGCTTAATTTTGATTTGAAAGGAATTAACAGGAACAAAAAAAAAGCATTTACAATATTATTATTAGTAAAATCTTATAAAAATGACATGAGAACAAGGAAAAATTGTTTCAAAACAACACTGAAATAACAGGAGCAATAAAACCATTAAAATTTTACATTATTATTAGCAAAAGCTTATAAAATTTTTATAAAAATGGCGAGAACAAGAAACAATTGTTTCAAAACAATACTGAAATAACAGGAAAATAAAAACATTCAAATGCTACATTATTATTAGCAAAATATTATAAGAATCACATGAAATTTACAGATGAAGAACGATAGAGAAGAACTAATGAAAAATTACTGGACAATGCAGAAAGAGAACTTATCAAGGAGGACCAGGAAATGATTGACTTAAGTGGTCCAAAGAGGCCATAAAAGCAAAATAAAACAAATAAAAAGATATGAAAACAAAAATTAATGATAACTGCTTCAATACATCCAGCAGAAAAAATTAGAACATTCAACTTAAAAAATTAGAGAATTTTTAATCAATTAATATTGAATGTTCCAATTAATATTGAAAAATGCTGTTTTATATTAATTTGAATAGAGATATTTATAATTTTTATTGATACAGCAGTTTACTAATAATGAATAATGAATTTCATTTCCAACCTTGAAAAACATATAATACAAATTTTGCAAAAAAAAAAACAGGAAATTAACTGGCCACTACCTCCAGCACATGTGGCTAGTGTGCAACTAAGCTTAGCACTTAATTTATAAAAAAATAGTTTGAGTCTAGTCAGCATATATAGTATAAATACTGCCTGCAGCGCAACATAGTAATAATGTATTAGGTTGAAATCCAATGTATCAAACCAGAAACTGATTTGTTAAATGTCTTTATTAAAAGTGAAGTTAGAACTAAAGGCTTCCCTCAACCCCAAGGAATCCAATAATTATTTAATATTGTTATTATTATTCATTATAAATAGAATAAATAAAAGATGGTTACTCCCAAACATGTCTACCTCGGGAGTAGGCCCTACCCAATTTCACTCACACATCTATGTTATAGCCTGTTGTAAATTTTGTATATGTTATTTGTATTTCATTTATAAGTGTGTGAAATATAGAATTATTATCAATAATTTTTAAAGGAAATAACCGTCTTTTTTGTAGTGACAAAGGTGATATTGTGAAAGACACCCATAATAAATAATGAGACTTCCACATTTATTGAAAACAGTGAGATACTAGTAGCGGTTGTCTCAATCTCAAACAAACTGGCTTCCCGATTATATTTATATTTTGTAGCAAAATATAATGTACATTATATACTGCAAAATATGATGTACATTATATGGAACAAAATAAAACCGTATGAGACAAACTTAAAAACAATAAGTATTTTTAGAGTGTTTGTACGACGATTTATTCTCGATACAGATTACATTAAAAATTGAACGAAATCATTAGGTTGAAGGTACCAAGTGGAGTTTTTCTGTTCTGTTTTGTATTGAAGTATTAAAATTAATTCATCGATTTCCATCAACTATTCAATGCTGTTGTCAATATCCGCCATTGCGGAAGTCTTCAATATAAATTAATGACACTGAAGAATTCGAAACTCATAAATTCTACTTTATTTGGCCTTTATATAAATACTGTATACGAATTATTATTATTCATTTATTGCACGACTAAATTATTTGAAAAGTCTGTATATTTGTCAGTTTTTTAAATTGTCAGTTACTTCAAACTAACTAAATTTAACTAACTTTAATTAAAATAGTTTGAGCTAATCAAGAGTACCGGGCTAAATCTGCTCATTTCTTTGTCTATGTAACCCCAATACAGTTGCTCTACAGGGGTGCCTGATATTCTTGTTTATCACAGTATTTCATTAAATTTATTTCGTTGGAAAATTATTTATATTACATTATATTAAATATTTGGTAACCGTACAGAATGATATACTTGTATGTCTTGCTGCGTCGCAAAAATAAATTCTTATTCAATTTTTTAAGGTTGAAGCCCACATAGATCTGAGACCTGTGCGTTGGTAATGAGATGGATGTTGGTGATCGATGAGTTGAACTACAGTTTTAGGTGGGTTCCGAGCCACCGGGAAGTGATTTTACATTCTATAGAGTCAATTGAGCTTCAATATATGAAAATTTCCAACTATTTGATTAAGGATATGAATGTCAAACCATAACACTACTCATTGTCTCCTAGTGTCAAATGCCAGTAACAAATTCAAGATAATATTTTCGAAGTCAGTGATAATGATGATAATAATAATAATCATCATCTTCATCATCGAATACAATTTTTCATCCTATTTATTTTATCAAACTACAGCCCATTAATTATTATTATCTATATCTAAAAATATTTAACGATCAAAGTAAAAACCATCAAAAGTACAGTCACATCAATATTTAGCTCTTAGCTTTCACTTAGATAAGATAGACGCGAGTTTTTCAGTGTATCTCAATGTAAACATTGGTGTCTTTTTCGTTTCTTCACACACACATCAGTGGAATTATGTGGATAAGAAACAAAGAACCATTTTTGTAATGTTTTAATAGCTGAGTGAAGTTTCGTTGTTTCAATTGTTTCTCTTCGCCACATACTAATTTGATTTTAAAGACATTGTGAGTTGCATTTTATTTTCATTAGTCGCTAATTTAATTGTTCAAATTTTTGAATTCGATGGCATGAGATCATTAAATAAATATATTTAAAACATTTTAATAGCCCAGTGAAGTTTCGTTGTTTCAGGCGTTTCTCTTAGCCATATAATTGGATTGTAAAGACATTGTGAGTTGCATTTTATTTTCATTAGTCGCTAATTTAATTGTTCAAATTTTTGTCTTAGACGGCATGAGATTATTAAGTAATAATAATACTTGTCGTTGATTCAAGTGTCTCTGGACAGCTAACATGATAATTAGACATTGGAACGTTGAGTATGTTATATTTTATGTTTATTAATCGCGAATGGGGTTGCTGAAATCTTTGTCTTACTTAGCATGAAATTAAAAGAATAAGAATATTGTTGAAATTACAAGTGTTCCTGGAAGCCAGGGCCGTAGCCAGGGGTGGGTCAATATCGGGATACACCCCCCCCCCCCAAATGTTTCAATCATCTTTCACAAAACGAATAACTTACAGATTAAATTAAAACAGTTAATACAAAAATAAACCTTCGTTTTATTTAGTACAAGAGTTTGTCACGGGAATCGCGAAAAGTATACAATTTTATCGTGGTACTCTTACTCTACCGTGGCATGTACAGTTCAGTAAGCAATGTGGCAGGCAATGCAGTGTTTTTTATTGGTGTCTGTCACTGACTCTTCAGAATTAGAGATATATTTCATTTAAATCTACTATTAATTGCTTTAATTAAATGCTCAAAAAGTCATTATAAAAATGATGAATATTTTTAAAAATTCCGGGGAGGGCCCCCGAACTACCTTATCAACTAATGGTGGTGTTCCATTCCCCCCAAACCCCCTGGTAACCCCCCTTCCCCACCCGAAGTTCAATCCTAGCTACACCACTGCTGGTAGCTAACATAATAATATAGTGTGTAGGAACGTTCAGTTTTGTTTTATTTTTATTGATTACTAATTCAATTGCTCAAATTTTTGTCTTTTAGACATGTAATTAAAAAAAAAACTAGAGATGGATTTTAGTTTTTTCATCATAACCAGATGAAAAAATGAGAAAGTTGCGGATTCACAAAATTGGAAAAATTATCGTGTTATTCATTCATTTATTAATTAATTAGGCCCAAGATTAAATTACAATGGAATGTGAATGTACAACAGGTTTACACACAAAACTGTTACCTTCACAAGATTTTGACTACAGAAACCAAATATTCATAGGTTAGGTCACAAGAATAATTTAGTTCTACTTGAAATATTCAATCTAATATTAAAACTTACACTGTATTTCACTTTTAAATAATGTTTTACTCACTTATATTGGAGATGCTTGAGGAATGCATTTCACTTCTGAAAAGAATCTTCGTCAACCTCTTTTCAGAAGTGAAATGCATTCCTCAAGCATCTCCAATATATGTGAGTAAAACATTATTTAAAAGTGAAATACAGTGTCAGTTTTAATATTAGATTGTTCATTAAGTATTTCGTCATGGAAAACATCACAGATTGAAATATTCACCTAAAACATATTTTTTGTTGCATGCTATTTAATTGAAAATTTACTCAAAAATAAACAATAAAACAGTTCAAATGGAAATTCAGAGGAAAGAAACGGGTACAGTATTTGATTTTCAAGTAATATTGAATAGTATATTATCAGAAAATGTTGTTGAAATTGGCTTCAAAAACATGGCACTTATTTTTATGTGAGATTCATGTTTCAATAATATTTATTACGATAATGAATAAGTTATTCATTGGCGTACTATAAATATAAAGTTATAAGTTTTTGTTGAACAGGATGAACGATCAAAAAAGGGCTGGTCTTTCCAACACATTCATGTTGTGATTAAAATCATCAAGGAATATCATATTTTTAGAAAAATTATTAATATGCACTGCAAATACTACTATTTTGTTCCATATAGATTCTTGTTATCAAAGAGTTCATTTACTTTCAATTAAATAAATAAATAAATTACCTTTACATTGAAGTTCATTTACGTTATTTATCGTCATTTACCTTGTATTTAAAACGAACAACATATAAGATGGAGAGGAAGGTATTGGACATAAGACAATTCTTAGGATTCCAAGGATTAACTCATATAACATGCATGCTTGAAAGGTATTTCATGAATCTTCAGGGACTGGAGGCTAATTATACTGAACATCTGAAAATTAGAAAAATGTCTGAAAGGTTAGAAAAAGGTATTTGGAATATGAAATGTGATTTGTAATATCACTGATATTATTTCTAACAATAAGAGATAAATATAAACAATTGAAATCAATCACTGAGATAAAATAAACGTCTGAATACAAATTTAAATATAAAACATCTGAAAATTAGAAAAAGGTTAACACTCATATTTGGAATATGATATCACTAAATAATATCACTGGTATTATTTCTAATATCAATAGAAATAAATGAAGTATATTATTAATAATTGAAGTTGATTTCTAAAGAAGGAAAATCTTCTAAAGAATAACAGCTTCAAGCCCTAATATTCTACAAAATAGTTTATGAAAAAAACACTAGTGGAACGCATTTTAATAGTTTACAAGTCTCAGACCCAAAAAACTACACACATTATGAAGTTGGCATTTCTCTTGAGCAGATGAGTTAAGACTCAATTATTTGTTTTCCAATGTCACCATCAAATTTACATCGTACAGAATGTCGTTGGTTTGAATCCAAGGACAAGAGAAGTTTTTTAGACAAATTTGCATTTAACTAAAATTAATTGATTGCTTCTATGTTCAAATAATTAAAAATTATCAATTTATAGTACTTTATGCAATGATTGTATTATGACTGCCTGTTAGCTGCAAGTTCGAACACGAGCGAAGCGAGTGTCCTAAACATTTTACGAGTTTCTAAAAGATGTATAAAATCGTTGCATACATTATTACTAGTAGTTCTGTGAACAGTAGACCTCACGCCCAAGAATGAGGGTGCTTGCACGGAGGAACATACTCGATGTACTCAATGATATAGTCACCATCGCAAAATTAAACACAGTCATCAGACTTAAAGCTTGATTCGATTTTCGTAGTCAATTTAATGTCTGTTTTTCACAAAAGGCATCACATCAACAAGGCTGTATTTTCTATTTGCGAGACAGCTGATTGCTCAAATTAGATTTCAGATGTCTGATGAATGAGTTTATAAAACAATTTTAATTAAATCCGTAGATAATTTACTTTATCTACGACCATGTCATAATGTATACATTACAGTTTCACAATTGATGCCAAAACAGCTGTCTTTTCGAAATGCTTTTTGAAGCCCGTTGCATAAAGAGCTCATTATAGTACAGGTTCTACATTATAACACGGGTTCTGGACCAATCAGAAGCATTTTTGATGGAATCAATATCATAATTCAATATTGTGAAACTATCAGCTGATTTCATCAAACTGCTACACCAGCTACTTTAACCTAACAATCTACTATAACTTCTCATATTTGAGATGAGAGCTGACATATCTCTGACATTCACAGGTAAAATGAAATTGTTTTAATTGAATGTATACTAGTGGTCGTAGATAAAATAGTGTATGCAACGATTTTATTTGGCCATTAAGGCACTCGTGAGATATTTATAACACTCGCATTCGCTCGTGTTATAACTTACATCTAACTCGTGCCTTAATAAGGGTCAAAATAAAATCGTTGCATAAACTACTATAGTAATCACTTAGTATTATAGAAATATTAGATATGAAACAAACAAATATGTAATTCTTATGAATGATAACTTTATTCATATGAATAAGGTTCAACCAGATGAATAAGGGGGCCCGAGGGCTATCTATGAATCTGATTCCAATTGTATATGATGGAGAAGCTCATTTTAAAAATCATTTTTTTGGGATGATGAAGCCCACATAGGTCAGAGACCTGTGCGTAGGTAATGAATTGAATAATGGTGATTGATGAGTTGGACCTACAGTTTTAGGAGGGTTCCGAACCACCGGGAAGTGATTTATAGCAGAGAACAGAGTATGTTTTGCTGACCAGTCCAATCGGTTACCCTTTCATCAAATTACATCAATTTCTAACCTCTTAAAGCTACTTTATAATTAAGTCATAGATAAAATTAGATTAAAAAAATGTTGAAAATATAACTCACCAGTATTCCTGAATGAGGCACCCATGACAACAGTCTTGTAGCCGAACTTTTTGTAGTAGTTGTAGATTTTTGTCACAGACTGTACTCCAGGATCATCAAAAGGCTCGAATGACTTCTGACTTGTATTTGCAACATACCTTCACACACAAAAATTACCTTTGATGCATGATATTGCAGTACATTAAACAGACATCATTTCATCAGTGATTCAGTAATACAACATTGCTCCAACGTTTTACATAAAATATTTTATGAAAACAAAGATCAAGGTAAAAAGAAAAGATGTAGAAGATTAAGGAGAAAGTGATGATGAAGACCCCGACACATAGAATTATAGTGGGGTATAATAATTGAAAAAAAGACTTTTCATGATAGTTTCTTGAGTAGAGATTATCTTTAAATATCAATTAATTAATCAATTTATTCCAAGATAAATACAATTTATACAGTTTAGAAAGTTTGTAATAAATTACAACATTTCAACATTTATTGGAAAAACAACATATCCGCAAAGAAATATCTGTGCGCGGACATGAGTTGCGCTAATAAATCAATCACATAAGTGGTTTATGATTCAAACAAACAAAGGTATCAGAATAAACACAAAAATAAATATACAAAATAAAAGTTTACGGAGTTACCATACAATTTCTTAGAATTGATTATCCAGCCATCAAATTCTTTCAAATTATGTATTTTACGACTTATATATAATTCTCATATCTACTAAAAAACTGTATTTGTGTGTTTATAAATAAATTTAAAAAAAGATGATGATCTTAATGAGAATGACGACAGTGATGATGACAATATTATAGTAGTGATTTTCATATAACAATTACCATAAATAAGAAATTTGAAGTTTTCTTTATAGAGAACAAGTTTTCATCCTCAGTGCCTGGTTGATTTTACAGGTCAATATTACAGGTTGACAATATTATGGATGGATTGAGTTATGAATGAAGAGGTGATGTAGAGGTTTAAATAAAGATGAATGGAGTGACGATAGAATAATCAGCGGTTGATTTCAAGGGAGGCTTCTTATTTACCGGTGACGTCTGATTGGTATATTCAAATCTTTCAACGTCTATGAATTTGAATAGACAAAACAGACGCCACTGGTAACATTTACCGGTTAACGGTAAATCTCCCAGGAACTCAACCAATGATGAATGGGATGTGGAAAGAGGAATTAAAGAACTGTACTGAATTTGTGTGAGGTTGCACATGTCATTGAATAACATGTCATCAAACTCTACAACTTACGGGAATTAATTGTTTCTGATGCCCGGTTTCTTAGTCGTTCAATAAATCATCAAGTAGCTACAGATTGAATAGCGGCCCTCAGGCTTGTTCCTCACATACCAGGCACTTGGGTAACCGGTGTCGTTTACCCAGATATAGGGACATTGATCAGGAGCGCTTCACACTCACCCGATTTTTGAAATCATGTGATACAATGGTTGTAATTATACCGGGTGAACGACCTTATGTGTGAAACAGGCCTTATGACTGCTATTGAATCTGCAACTAATAAATGATTTATAGAAAAACTGAGATCGTGGTTATGCGATCGTGATGTTCAGTTACGAGCGCTGAAAACTACGCTTGGATGGGTGATCGTGCTTCAATAACTTGATGTTATAAGCTTCATTATAACGTATCCGGTGGTTCGGAACCCACCGAAAATAGTACGTCCACCATGTTCCCCATAACCCAACTCAAAACGGCGAGGTGGAACTACCCGTAAGGGTCTCCCCACCAATAAAAGCCATATTATTATTAGGGGTTTAAAATTTTCTGTATAAATTCGAACTTACCAGTCCAAAATACGTCCAACAAACGGCGAAATGAGAGTGACTCCAGCCTCTGCACAGGCCACCGCTTGGTAGAAGGAGAAGAGCAGTGTCAGATTGCAATGAATGCCGTATTCAGACTCCAAGGACCTACAAAATAGAAAAAAAAACAGTAAGGGTAGAATAAAAAGTGAATAAAAATGCAAGAAATTACAAATCTGTGCACTAGGCAAAATTTGATAATAATCTTTTCTCAAATTTCTACGGCAGGCAAGTCAAATCGAATTAAATCAACTTTATTCCTAAAAATTGATACATTCCTTGTTACAACGTGATAACAATAATTATACAATATTACAAAGTAATGTTCAGGTATTATTATAAGTTACATGATTATACTATATAACTATTATAAATTAATTTACATACAAATTAACTTAACACTAGAAATGTAACAAAAATATATTATTTAGTTCAAGTAATAAGTTATTGAAATTACATCTTTACTCTGTTCACGGAAAGGGGTGACGATGAAAACGATGCGCGTGCGAGAGTGTATCTTCGAACAACAAACCGATTCACAATTAACTACAGAAATACAATAATTAACGCGCAGTATATAAGTGAACCTGTAACTTTGGCAGCGAATGTGACACCGAACTCAGTGTGAACTGGTAGAAATTAATCGATCGATCTACAACTGATATGAGTCATCACTTTTTCACTCACACAAACGAATACTTTTGTTTTGGTTTGTCTCTCATTTGTGTGAATATAGTGTATAATAAGTATATAGTGGCGAGTGGAAATTGTTTGTTTACATAATTTATTTTCTGAAAAATGGGATGTTACGGTTTGATTATAATCTATTCTCAAATTATCTCGGTCAAATGTATAATACACCTGTAAGCTCATAAAACTTCGTATAATATCGTGAAAAAAAATTTTCACAGATTTTTTTGAGATGATAGATTGAAATGGGTAGTCTCAGTTTTTGGAAGAGATGGAGAAAATGGAGAAGAAGAAGCAAGAAGGAGAAGAAGAACAAGGAGAAGAAGAAAAAGAAGAAACTTCTGGAAGAGATAGAGAAGGAAGAAGAACAAACAAACAAGGAGGAGAAGAAAAAGCAAGCAGTAGAAAAAGAAGCAAGCAAGGAGAACAAGAAGAAAAAAATAAGGAGAAGATGAAGAAGAAGAAGCAAGTAAAGAAGTAAGGAGAAGAAGGAAGAGAAATAAGGAGGAGAAGAAGGAAGAGAAATAAGGAGGAGAAGAAGGAAGAGAAGAAGCAAGTAGAAGAAGGAAGAGAAGAAGCAAGGAGGAGAAGAAGGTAGAGAAGTAAGGAGGAGAAGAAAAGAAGCAAGGGGAAGAAGAAGATAAAGAAGAAGCAAGGAGAAAAAAAAATAAGAAGCAAGGAGAAGAAGAAGGAAGAGAAGTAAGAAGGAAAAGAAAGAGAACTAATTAGGATAAGAAAAAAAGCAAGGGGGAGAAGAAGATAAAGACGAAGCACGGAGGAGAAGAAGGAAAACAAGCAAGTAGAAGAAGATGAAAAAAAGAAGCTTTTGGAAAAGATGGAGAAAGAAGAACAAACATGGAAAAGAAGAAGAAGTGATAAGGAGGGGGAGGGGGAAGGAGGAGGAAATGGTGGAGGGGAGAGGAGAAGAAGGTGGTGGAGGGGAGGGGAGAGGAGAAGGAGGAAAAGAAGAAGTAGTGGATTTGAGTTCAGCTAATGCAAACTTTTATTTGAAGCGTGTAGTCGACTCCACGCTTGTCAAACGCTCCGTGTACAGACTGCCCAAGAATGTCATTTTTTATTATTCTATTAATTATGAAGTAAAATACAATACATCAAAATAATGCCCTACCTTGCCGCTTGGATGCCTTCCCATGTTGAGGCTAATTTGATAAGAATCCTTTCTTTGTTTATTCCCTGCTCCTCATACATTTTAATGTACTTCTTAGCCTTTTCAATACTAGCTTTCTGATCAAAAGACAGTCTGCAATTGAAAAGGAACAATAATATAGACTAACAAACTAGAAAAGAATGTAAAAAATATGAAAAAGATTTAATGAATTTGCAGACGCTGATAAAGCTTCTCTTTAGAAGTGAAATGCATCCCTCCAGTATCTCCAATAAAAGTGAGAGAAAGTCATAACTATATTAAATACAAATACAGTCAGTTTTGATATGGATTAAAAATATTCAATCCAAAACTATCATGGAAGAATAATAAAATCTTTCATTTATAGGTAAAATGTACATTAAGGTTTAATCGAATTGTTTATTTTGAAGACTCCGGCTGAGAAGTATAAGACAAGTCAGGTCAACAATTACGTAAATACAATACTTTTAATTTTATACACTAGTTAACATAATTACAACTTCAAATAGTTGAAGTGAGGCTTAATTTTGATGTGAAAGGAACTCTTGTACAATATAAAAAGTTTTATCTACGACCATTTAATAATGTATACATTACAGTTTCACAATTGATGCCAAAACAGCTGTCTTTTCGAAATGCTTTTTGAAACCCGTTGCATAATGAGCTCATTATAGTACAGGTTCTACATTATAACACGGGTTCTGGAGCAATCAGAAGCATTTTTGATGGAATCAATATCGTAATTCAATATTGTGAAACTATCAGCTGATTTGATCAAACTTCTACACCAGCTGCTTTAACCTAACAATCTACTATAACTTCTCGTATTTGAGATGAGAGGTTAGGTATCTTTGACAGTCACAGGTAAAATGAAATTGTTTTAATTAAATGTATACTAGTGGTCGTAGATAAAATAGTGTAAGCAACGATTTTATTTGGCCATTAAGGCACTCGTGAGATATTTATAACACTCGCATTCGCTCGTGTTATAACTTACATCTAACTCGTGCATTAATAAGGGTCAAAATAAAATCGTTGCATAAACTACTATTATCATCTAAATATTATATCAATCGTTTTTTAAATATTTCGATATTACCAAGACTCTTCAGAAACAGCAGTAGCTTGTTATAGAATTTCCTATTAATATAACTAGGTTTTTTCGAATGACCACATATTGTGACTCACCAAGTGATAATCTTCTCGGCTTGGTGTATTACACTCTATTAAAAAATTATAAATAAATAAATTATTTTATGTCTCAATAAACAACGGTACAACAATCTTCAACATACACAAGTACATAAGAAATACATTGTGATATTCATTGAGAAAGTAGGCACTCCTGAGAATCCATCAAAATATTAAATATCTGATATTTTTAGTGATATCAATAATATACTTAATGAACATAATATACAAGCAAGAACTCAGAAGTCGAAATAAAAAATAATCTAATATAAATTGAAAATAAATGAATCTATACAAATAACCTTCAAATACACTGACTGACGCACTCATTGGAGAGTTTGGTCAAAACTACGTTATCAATAACGCAAAAACTAACCGAAAAAACTGAACACTCTACGCATCTACCTGCTTAAAATGCAAGATGGTATAGAAAAAGCTGATAGCAAAGTTTTGTCAATAATTATTACTAAATAGATATTTATAAGTAATTGTACTTGACAAATATTTTGATTGAAGAAACTGAATATGTAGGACTAAAAATAAATGAAAATAAAACCAAATTTATGCAGATAAGTAGAGATTAAAATATAAACGGACACCATAATCAAGTTTTAAAAGTAAGAAACTATAATTTTGAAAAGGCAGAAACTTTCACATACCGTACCTGGGAGTGACACTCACGAACAACAACTCAGAAGAACTGGAAGTGACTAACAGAATAAGATCGGCAAATAAAAGCTTTTATGCATGCAATAAGTTGCTTAGCTCAAGACTCCTCTCACATAAATCAAAACTAAGACTATACAAAACCATCATTAGACCAGTACTGCTATATGCTTCAGAAACATGGATACTGAATAAAAAAGAAGAAAAAAGATCCTTGTTTTTGAAAACAAGGTACTTAGAAAAGTCTTTGATCCAACACTAGAGAACGGAGTTTGGAGGATAAAACACAACTGTGAAATACGCCAGCTATTCAAGGAACCAGACATAGTGGGTGAGATTAAAAGCAGAAGGTTACGGTGGACGGGACATGTTTTGAGGAGGGAAGGGGACTCACTAACAAACAGTGTACTGAGGAACAATCCTATAGGAAGGAGACCAGCTGGAAGACCTAAAACAAGATGGTGGGACCAGGCCCGGAAAGACATGAGAAAGATGGGGCTAAATGAGGAAGATGCTGGTGACCGGAATCGTTGGAGAGGCTGTGTTGATGAGGCCAAGTACCGACTGGGGTACGAGTGGCCACTACAGTAAGTAAGTAAGTAAGTAAGTAAGTAAGTAAGTAAGTAAGTAAGTAATTATAAATATAGTGAAGTAATTATAAATAGTTTTAGTAACTATATATTTATAATTTAGTTTTTATATATTTAGTAAATATATAATTAGATCAATCCGAAAAGAAAATATTAATTATAATAGCATAAATTACCGGGCATCAACTTCAGTAGACACCCTTCCAGGAATAATGTTGAGGATTTCGGTACCAAACAGAATGACCAGTTTATCCATGGCAGCATCAACTTTCTCTTGGGTGCTCCTAAAACAAATAAAAATAAAATTAAATTAAAAAATGTCATTTCAACATAGAAGGAATAAATTAATCATTTATTGTTCAAAAGCAGCATAGAGATTTTTTAAATTTCCCGTCTTGAATGCTGTAAATAACAAGAGTTTGTCGAATAAGAATAATAAGGGTGTAGCTTATATTGGTGGGGAGACCCTTACGGGTAGTTTCACCTCGCCGTTTAAGTCATGTTATAAGGAAATGGTGAACCTAGTATTTTAGGTGGGTTACGAACCAAGGTTTTTAGTTTGGTTAGGAACCAAGCCAGTGACAATAAAGCTTACAAAAAAGTCATAGAAGCACGGTCACCCATCCAAGCGCAGTCTTGAGCGCTTGTTTGTCAAATAAAAACAATAGAGTAAATAAACAAGAAAATAAGTTTGACTGTGCAAAAAAAATTAAGTTATAAAAGAATGAATCCAATAAGAATCAGAATTAATAAGCAATGAAATGTGAATCAAGAACATTCTATAAAGATTAACACTTTTGATGTTGCCACTCAAATTTATTATGAAAATACTACAGTTTTGGCGGTCACACAATAATTTTCAATCAAACTCCAGTTTGAGTTTCAAAACTAGTTTGATTGAAATTGTGAATATTTGCCGTAATTGTCAAAACTATAGTATTTTCATCAGAAATATGTTTTTGGAAACATCAATTCTAATAAATTGTGGATAACTACTGCAATATCACTATCAATAACACATTGAAAACATATTACAGGCTACAGACATATAAACTTAGTTAGGCTACAGGTTTTATAGAATGGAAATGAACATTTTGAAAATTGGTATTTTGCAATAGGAGACTATTTTTTTGTAGATTACGTCTTGGAGACTCCAGTTAAGGAGTATGAGACAAGTCAGATCAACAATAATTATATTCTCTTATACACTAGTTACCATAATTACTATATCAATTAGTTGGGGTGAGGCTTAATTTTGATGTGAAAGGAACTCTTGTACACTGTAAAACACTTTATCAACTAAATATTTTTTCAATTGGTTTTCAACTATTTCTATATTTTTAAGACTCTTTAAAAACTGCGGTAGCTTGTTGTAGGGTTTCCTACCATTATAACTAGGTTTTTGTTTGAATAAGCTACCATTGTGACTCACCAAGTGATAATCTCCTCGGCCTCTTGTATTATAATCGTGTATACATAATAGATTTAAGTTAATGTCACTCTTTTTTACATATAAAGTAGCATCATACATATATAAGCTGGGAACAGTTAGGAGAGCAAGTCTCTTGAACAACGGCCTACATGAATCTAATCTTTTTTTGAGGATGAAGCCTACATAGGTCTGAGACCTGTGCATGGGTAAATGAGTTGGATGATTGTGATTGATGAGCTGGACCTACAGTTTTAGGTGAACTTTTTACTCTTTCTGTACACCTAACCGCTTTCTTTTGGATCTTGAACACCCTATCAAGGTTTTGTTTTGATGAATTACCCCATACTAAGATAGCATACCTAGATATACCTAGCTCCAATAAATACACAACACAAAGCTTCATCTCTTTTTCTTGGAATAAAATATTATTTGAATTGAAAAAAATATCATATTTCAAAAGGATACCTTCAGGCTATATTGCTTCCTTCAAGATCTCACCCAATGTGCATTAACGTTTAGTGCCTTTTCTAGCGCAATTCTGCACAATAAAATTTAGTTTCTATCACTGGCCACAGAGACTTTAATGCAAGTATAAATATTGCACTTACTTTCCATTTTTGATTCCAAAATCAACAGCTTTCTCGATCAAGTGCTTATACTGAGGCATGGAGGCAGCCATCAGGATCAAAGATGGATTTGTAGTGGCATCAGTTGGCTTGTACTTTTTCATAGCTGAAAAAAAATCAATCGATTCAATTGAATTCATTCATCAGTCCTTCAAATTCTTCAACAAAATAAACTGATTAAAATCTGTGATGTTTTCCATGAGGCTGAAGAAGCTTTCCTTTAGAAGTGAAATGCGTCCCTCCAGTATAAGTGAGTGAAAATCATACATTAAATCAATAGAAATACAGCTGTGATGTTTTCCATGACGAAATACTTAATGAATAATCTAATATCAAAACTGACACTGTATTTCAATTTAATGTATTGTATTCCTGGATTTCTTGTTCCATGACGAACTGCGTTGTTAATATTAACTTTTTAAGTGAATTCAACGAATTGCAGTCAAATTTTCATTAAGAATAAGCAGAATTTACTTACTCTGTAGGCCGAACGTTTTGGAATCTTTAAGATCCATATTCAGGGGCCTCTGAAAATGGATTTCAAAGATTCGAAAACGTTACAGAGTAAGTTGAGTAAATTCTATTTATTCTTAATGAAAATTTGACTGCAAGTCGTTGAATTCACTTAAATATAATAATATATTGTCTTTACTCACTTATATTCGAGATTCTAGAGGGATGCATTTCACTTCTGAAAAAAAGCTTCGTCAGCCTTTCAGTGACAAACCTTTGTACAGTGTCAGTTTTGATATTAGAAACACAGTGTCAGTTTTGTAAAAATTGATTAAGTAATAGAATGACTAAATCACAATACTATTGCAAACAAGCACTACAAAGTTGAACTATGTTTGCAGTAACTAAAAAATCAAGTTGTTTGCAATATTATAAGGGCACTTGTACAGTGGAGCACCCGCTACTCGAAGGTAACCACCATCGCAAAATCAAACACATGCTGTGAAATGGTGGTATTCATACTGCTCTTACCTCTCACACAGAATTCCACGGCACGTGTGTGTGATTATCACCGAGTATTGGATGCTCCACTGTACAAGCACCCTAGTTCTAATGTAAAAAATGGAAAACTTTACAAATACGCCTAAATTTGACGTTTTCCCAGCCTTTTTTTAACGTTCTCGTGTATTGTGTGGCCGAAAAAGTTAAAATTTTTGGATTTCTTGTTCCATTACGATCTGCGTTGTTAATATTAGCTTTTTGTTGTAAATTTAACGACAAACTGAACTGCTCTGATTGTAACAAATTTTACATAGAACAAACAGGCCACGCATTCAAACAACGCTACAAAGAATACTTACAAGCCTTACATACAAAAACCGAATCGACTTTTGCAGACCACATCATTCAAACTGGACACACTTTTACTGACATCACTACCAACCTACACATTCTATATATAATAATAATAATAAATTTTTTTATTGCCAAAAACAATGCTTACAAAAAATGATCAATGACACTTCATACAAGAGTACTAATGCAAATTAACATATTAGCATATCACTAATACTAATTATGCAAACAAGCACTACAAAGTTGAACTATATTTGCAGTAACTAAAAGAGCAAGTTGTTTGCAATATTATAAGGGCACTTGTACAGTGTCAATTTGTGTCTTGTATTAATGCCAATTAAACAATATAAAATCACTAATAACATATTAGATGCATGCTGTTGACAATAAATACTCTCAAGCAAGGGAAAACATCCCTGTTGGCATGGAGGATAAAAAATCTAAAAGACACGAACTCAACACCTTGGAACAAATTGAAATTTACAAACTCACCACTCACAATAAACAAAACATCCTCAATGAACAGTTATATTTTAAATCACAGAAACTTCTTGACCAAATTAAACAAAAAACACAATTCTTTAACCACTAAACCAACATCGCTATCTAGGATGCCTTGAAGATGGGTTTCCATAACTCGAAAACGTGTGAGTACATTTTTTTATATATTCACAATCTAAAACTGACTGCAAGTCGTTAAATTTACAACAAAAAGTTGAAATTTTATTGAAAATTTTCCCTTTAACCTGTTGGTTTTGTGTAAATTTGTACTCTCGGGGTCCAGGGGGAGGAGCACGCTGGCTAGATGGTTAAGGCGAGCCTGTAGGCTATTCTACCATATTAAAGTACAATATTTAGAGTATATTTAAGTACAAACTGACTAAAACAAGACTAACATACTTTGGACTATATTTTAGATATTTAGTTACGAAGTCGTCTATTTTTCATAATGTTTCAATTGTTTTGTAATAATAGGACTAATTATTCTCAATAATGTTCAATCAGATAGAGATAAGCTGCGCTCTCGTAGGACCTGTTTGTAACGGTGACCGATTAGATTGGCCAGCAAAAAAGACACTGTTCTCTGTTGTAAAATCACTTCCCGGTGGTTCGGAACCAACCTAAAACTGTAGGTCCAACTCATCAATCACCATCATACAACTCATTACCCACGCACAGGTCTAAGACCTGTGGGCTTCATCCTCAAAAAATAAAACAAAAAAACAATGAATAAAGAATATTTCAAATTGAATTTACTTTACGACGTTGACATTACGACGAATTGCCAAATCGGCAATGACATAATAACGTCCACAACCACCTGATGATAGGGGGGGGGGGGGGGGGGGGGGTTGAAACCGGTAGTGAATAAAATAATTATTAGAAACCAAAACGCAGGTATTTAAACCTTTATTTGAAGAATATTTGATTAAATGATTGATTAGCTTCGGAATTGTTCACAAAACTGAACTTCTATTAACTATACTGTAGTTTTATTTGATGCATGATTGACAATAATAAATCAACTAACAAGGCCATGAGCTCACACTCTATTCAAGGAGAGCCAATAAAAATTTATAGCAATTTTTATTAAATTATTAAGACACGCAAGTTGATTATAATCAAGGTGATTATAATCACAATGAAAGTCGTAAAAAAAATATTGGAATAGTTTTCAGGATTCACATAGATGTAAAATAACTTGTGAAAGTATTGCCTTTTCATTTAATTTAAAAAAAAATTTATTTTCTATTGCTGAAGATGCCCACATGAGTCTGGAGACTTGTGCGTGGGTAATGAGGTGAATGAATGAATGATGAGATACATCCATGGCTGAATGAGATTCGAACCCAAAGCTGCAGGAAACAAAGCCAGATAGAGCCTTATCTTATCTCAGACAAGCGTTCCAACCAATTGTGCTACAATTACAATGCATTGTAATACGGTACCAAAAATAAACTCTTTATATTTAAAATACAAACTTTTTTCTAAATGAAATTCAATGATCCAAAATGTTAATATCTAAATGGGGCCTCGTACAAATTAATTCGGGAACTGTAAAAATAATATTACTGTAACAATATATTCAGATACTGTAACAATTAATTCGGATACTGTAACAATAATTACTGTAACCATAATTATGAGTTCTTATGGAAATCATGATTTTTGTACCTCTAGGATCATTGAGATCTGTAGGTTATTAATATTTTTTATTTTGAAAATGCATTCCACAAATATTCTCTCAAACCCCTTTTTGGTGAATTTTGAAAATTCAATTCAAAAGTTTTCTCAAATAAAACCCAAAATTATCGAATTCCATCTCACCTACGAAATCTCCTGTATCAGCAACTACAGTGGTTACATTTTTAAGTTGTTCCAAAGACGTGGACATTCTCAGAAATTAAATCACACTTTCTCGAAATAAATCCAGTAAGAATACTCAATTTTCAAGTGAACAGTGATTGAGATCTTGTAAAAACAATTACAATATTTCCAAACTACTCAGTACAAACAAATCAGTAGCCAATTATTGAACAGTAACTTTCCAACGACAGTGAACTACTTGAAAACTGAGCGGTTCAATA
Source organism: Conomelus anceps (assembly GCA_948455865.1). Taxonomy (NCBI): domain Eukaryota; kingdom Metazoa; phylum Arthropoda; class Insecta; order Hemiptera; family Delphacidae; genus Conomelus; species Conomelus anceps. Next base: position 20,273,074 of record OX418227.1, on the reverse strand, counting down.
GCCAACAAGTTTCATTTTCTCTCTTTCTCTCTCTCTCTCTATTATCAGATGAATAGAGCTTTAAAAGATTCATCGATAACAGTCACGATACGTAACTTTAATGGGAGATGATGTGACAGTAGAATGGAAGACTGAGTCAAGCTGCTTTAATGGATTATCTAAAGGAGATTACAATTATCTTTTAATCAAATTGAATTTTTGAAACTATAAAATAATAAATTATTGGGATTAAAGATGAGGTTGAATGAAGAATTATAGCAGGTTACTACTAGAAATTGATGCTGTTAGACTAGTGAATGTTTGAAATCAAAATTTCCAAGTCCCTCTACTGTTAGTAGGACGCAATTAAGAGAATGGAATTACTTAATTGGAAAAGCTACTTAACAAAACTATTCTAAGGTTGATAAAGAGTTGGCAATATCATTTAAGAGATATGATTTAGGAGAATCATTTAAAATTTAGTTTTTCAACATTATGCTAAAAAATTAAAAATTAGATGAAATCATTATCTTTGATGTTTTCCATGACGAAATACTTGATGGAACTATCTAATATCACAAATGACACTGTATTTCTGTTTAGATTATAATTTTTACTCGCTTATACTGAATATACTGGAGGGATGCATTTCACTTCTAAGGAGAAACTCCATCAGCCTCTTTAGAAGTGAAATGCATCCCTCCAGTATTAGTGAGTGAAAATTAAATATTTAATAGAAATGAAGTCTCCGTTTTGATATTATATTGAAATCATTAGGTTGAAGGTACAAAGTAGGTGGAGATTGTTCTGTTATGTTTTGTATTTTAAAGTATGAAAATGAATAATTAAAGCTAATCTAGAGTACCAAGCTAAACCTGCTCATTGTCTTTGTCTAGCTAGGCAAACCCAAATACAGTTTATACTACACATGTGCCTAATATTTCTGTCTATCACAGTAATTTGTTTGATTAAATTTGTCCAAAAATTATTTCTGTTTATATTACAGAATTTTTTTAGGATGAAGCCCGCAGATATACAGGTCTGAGAACTGAGCGTGATTGATGAATTAGATGATGATGATTGATGAGTTGGACCTACTTATTTAGGTGGCTTCCGAACCACCGGGAAGTGATTTTACAGCAGAGAACAGCCTATTTTGGAGGCCAATTCAATCGGTCACCCTTACAAAAGAGGGCTTAGGAGTTCGTACCTTATCCCTATTGGATTGAACAGATACCTGCTATGGCTCACGGCTATCACTAACCCTACAGAGCGTTGTAGAAATAGATTTTTATTCTATTCTACTCTAAAGGTGGTATAAACCAACTTATTCTGAAATGAATTCATGGTTTTAGAAAACTTCTGTCTATTTTTTTTTATTTTTTGAAAAATTGAGCATTTTTGATTTTACAATTGTTGAATTCAACAGTAAATTCAAGGCGGTAGAATGTAAATACAATGTCAAATCATTTTGGTAATAAGTTTTAGAATTTCAGTCTAATACTATAAATTGCACTGAAGACCTCCGTCATTTATATATAAGTTTTTGTCAATGTTCGCACCGGCGGATATCTTTAGTGTAATTTCTAACGTTAAAATATAAAAATTAGAAAAAAATAATAGTGTAATTTATAGCATTAAAATATGGAAATTAGAAAAAAAATAATGATCTAGTTGAACAAATTTGGCTATTTCTTAATGATAATATCTTATCAATATAGGGAAATGATAGCCGAGTGCCGTAGCAGGTATCTGTTCAGTGAGGTAAAGATAAGCTACGAACTCCTTAGCCCTCTTTGTAAGGGTGACCGATTGGATTGGCCAGCACAGACTCGGCAATCTACTGTAAAATCACTTTCCAGTGGTTCGGAATCCACCTTCAACTGTAGGAACATGTCACCCGTCACCATCATCCAATTCATTACCCACGCACAGGTCTTAGAGCTATGTGGGCTTCATCATTCGAAAAAAAACTAATTCCTCATTAATGAACGAACCTAATTTTTTATCCGTAGAGAGTGATGCATTAAATCAACCTAAAAAACTGAGCTTACTAATCATTTCTTCAATTTTTAATTAAAACTGAATTAGTTTTAAACAGTGTTCCTTATTGACAAAATTTGAGAAAATGGAAAATTACACAATTTAACCAAAAATCAAATAAATTGGGGAAAGTTGAAACTTTTAAAACTGTAAAAAGGTGATGCATTGAATCAACTACTTCAAAAACTTAGCTTAATAACCATTTCTTAAATTTTTAAATTCAATTGAATCACTTCTAAGTGCAGTTTTTAATTGACAATAGTTGAGGAATTGAAAAATAAAATTAGGTAATTCAACCAAAAATCGAGTAAATTGGGAAAACTTATTAAAAATGAGAGTTGTAAAAAGGTATTCATTGAAATTTTGATGGTAAGAATACTATCAAAAACCTTTTTCTAAATTTTTTCAATTCGCAAAAATTGTAGAACTTAAAAATTAAACAATTCATTCAAAAATCGAATAAATTGGGGGAAAATTGAAATTATAAAAAGGTATTCATTGCAATTATTATAATGGCAAAAATATTATCAAAAAATGTTTTCTGACGTATCATAATGATTAACCTAGTACTCTGACGATAGGAAGATCATATAATTAGCATACTATCAGAAAGGCCAAACAAAAAGGTCAAGGATGAGTTGAACAGAATTGTTTAACAGAGATATTAAAAACCGTGTTATTTATTGAATTATGATTGTAATATTGTTCTAGAGTGTTTGAGAATTTGACTTTGTTTGAGGAGAAAGTACAAACTACTTTGAGAAATATGAAATTAAGGTGCGTACACTACAAATACACTAAAACGTTTTCCCAGAAGACCTTTCAGCTATCCAAATTTCAAATTGAACTATATCTATTGTATAGCAATCATAATATAGTTATAGTCTCCATGATACCTAATTTGGATTAGCTGGAAGTGGGACATGGGAAACAGTAACTGGTCTGTGACCCTTATTTCAATAAAAAATAATTATTTAATTTAAGTTTTTTGGATTGCTCAATTTCTATTGAATTGCTAAATGTAAGCAAGATAGTTAATTTAGAAATTCCCTTTGAATGCTTTAAATTATGTTGAAGAACTTATTCCAGTTTACTGAAGTATGCTGAAAACCTTCGCAGTTGACAATAATTAATTTAATAAATAAATAAGTTTTTCGCCAATAAATTAAAACATAACAATCAAGTCACGTTACAAATTAACTCTTAACACTAGACATAACATATAATTAAAACATTGGTGATACCCAGCATATAAATATGTGGTAAAAATATGGTATGCCACTGGATTAGTGAAAAATATAGGTTTAGATTATACAAATGAACTGAACGCAATAGCGAAGGTTTTCACGTAATTTATAGCATTAATTCAAAATAAATAATCTTGTGAACATATGACAATTTAATACAAAATTCTAACATTTTCCTAAATAATTTCAAGTGGATTGTATGGGTCGGTATGACTATATCTCAAATCAATGCTACTTCACAGAGGTTGTCGATATCTTCTAGTTTTTAAGGCTTCCAACCGGCATTTGGAAGATCCTTGGTTTGATTCTCGGCATTGGCTGAATATTTTTGTGTTGACATTCATCGAATTCCATTAAATATTAAATGCACTTGTCTATGTCCGCAATAGCGGTGGTATTCAGCGTGATATTTAGCACTGAAGGGAATTTCGAAATTATTGCAATTATTTAAAATTATTGAACTTATTGCTTACTGTTTGTTATTGCTAAGGTGCAGTCTAGTTCCTTGTTCGATTCCCTGATAGACTGACATTTTTGTAAATAACTCAAAACCCACCTCATTGTACAAGAACACGCTTCAAGCTTATTAAGGATTCACATTCAATAGAAAATGCAAGTATAAACCAACAGATTACTTATCAAACGCGTTGCATGATATATAGAATGATTTTCATTTAAATGTGATATTAACAAATTATTCACAAAGGTAAATGGTGGATTGGCTTCAAGGTGCTTGTTCATTTGATACTCATAAAGTTTGTCAGAAGCTTGACTTTGTAATTAAGTCTTTTGCTCCTATGTTTTGTGATAAAATGAATGTTTTGATCCTTGTCCGAATTCAGTTAAAGGGTCAGAATATGTCAATACGGCAACGCAGCAATCGCACTGACAAATAATAATTAGCTCCTATTTACATGTATCACTGTCATCCCGTTCACATGAAAACCCGGACAACAAAACAGTGTTGCCAAGTTGCATGCCTAAGCTATAGTTTGGCCATGCTTGATCACTTTGGCAAATCCTCTAGCTAGAATCTCCACTGATAGATTTGATCTAAGCTCTCACTCTACGGCAATCAGAGTTTTCTATTTGAGCAGGCCCTCAGGTTGATGAACGACAGACAATTCAGAGATATGCAGGCTAATCATAACTTACCATGTATCAAAACTTATTTCACCAAAAGCATAGTGCTCTAAAATCTAAGTGCTTGCACAGTGAAGGTTCATACTCGATGATAATCACCATCACAAAATCAATCACATGCTGTGCAATAGTGTATAACAGATTGGGACAGCGTGGAAATCACACTTTGTTTGATTTTAAATGGTAATAACAAAAGTAAATTCGTATGGCTTTTCGTGGTGGGGAGACCCTTACGGGTAAAATGGTGATTATCATCGAGTATTGGATGCTCCACTGTGCAAACACTCTAAGGTTAAGTAGGGGGCAACAGAAAACCAAAGTGTATGGTAAGGTTGAGTAGCCTACATACAAGTCTGGTCAAGTCTGGTTTATAATTTAACTATACAGTATGACAATATGATCAGGATAAATACCAATGTACGGTATTGTATATTTCATGATCGTCTAGTTATGCTATAATATTACCTATATTTTCAAATTGTGGTTGATATCTATTGCATCAACAAGTTGTCTTTGATTTATCAATATTCCTTAGGGCTTTTCTTCGCAGCCCACAACTTGGTTTTAAAATGGAATAAACGCTTGAAAAATTCAAGTATTAGTGTCATTTATTACATTGTAAGTAACTTGAATAACTAAGCAATTAAAAATGTATCTCTTTACCTTCAAAATCGCCGGTGTCAGCTACCACAGTAGTCACATGTTTCAATTGAGCCAGCGATGTCATCTTTGATTTCTTGGCGTCGGGTTCACCCATACTGAAAATCTATTTGTAAAATTTAAACTATAATAGAGAAAGTCGATCAAATACAGTGCGCAAGTCCTTATACACCAAGGATCAGCAACAAAATAGAGCAGTTCAGATCAGTGTTGTGAAAACATAACCGGTCTGTATAACCTAGTCACCTTGTAGCAGTGTTACCGCTTTATCGCCGATTGACGCCGAAAAGAGAAAATAAAATTTCCCTTTTTTGATCACAGCAACGGCAGACGTGTCTTTCAGCGCTGATTACAAACAGCGATAGTGCAACAGGAAACATAATTACTGCAAACATAAATTACAAGCTCTAATTTTAATTACTCGTTGTAGTAATTACTAGCGATGTTCAATTCTGAATGTGGGTTTGTAACTGTTCGTTTAAATGTCAAGAATATAGTTGTTAATTATACCGCTACAATTACTGATGAGAAATGGCTACAACCAGATAAAAAAATAAATTTTCTGCAATGATAAAATGCTTGAAAAATAATATTTATATTTATTTTTTCATCAAAAAGTGTGCTTCTATCAATGTTGATGTTAGGTGCATGTTACAAAGGTAAAAAAATTGATGAAAGCAAAAGTAATTTTGAATAAACTAGGTTATTCCGGGTCGCACGAATTTGCGACTCTATTAAACTTTGTAAAATACATTCCAAATGTTGAAAACTTCTTTTTCTTCATCTTCTTTTTCTTCTTCTCCTTCTTCTTTTCCTCTTCTTTTTATTCTTATTCTTTTTCTTCCTCTTCTTTTTCTCCCTCTTCTTCTTTTTCTCCCTCTTCTTCTTTTTCTTCTTCTTCTTCTTCTTCTTCTTCTTTTTCTTCTTCTTCCTCTTCTTTTTTTTCTCCCTCTTCTTATTTTTCTCCTTCCTCTTCTTTTTCTCCTTTTTCTTCTTCCTCGTCTTTTTCTTCTCCTTCTTTTTCTTCTTCTTCTTCTTTTTCTCCCTCTTCTTCTTTTTCTTCTTTCTCTTCTTTTTCTCCTTTTTCTTCTTCCTCATCTTTTTCTTTTTTTCTTCTTCTTTTTCTTCTTCTTTTCTTCCTCTTCCTCTTCTTCTTCTTTTCTTCCTCTTCTTCTTCTTTTCTTCCTCTTCTTCTTCTCCTTTTTCTTCTTCCTCTTCTTCTTTTTCTTCTTCTTCCTCTTCCTCTACTTCTTCTTTTTCTTCTTCTTCTTCTACTTCTTCTCCGACTTCTCCTTCTTCTTCTACTTCTTCTCCGACTTCTCCTTCTTCTTCTTCTTTTTCTCCTCTTTCTTCTTCTCCTTCGTCTTCTTCATCTTCTCCTCTTTCTTCTTCTTTTCTCTCTCTTCCCTCTTTATCCTATTCTCCCACCCTCTCTCTCTCTCTGAATGAAGAATGAAAAATAAACTTTTTGTTTCAAAACAGCTGATCATCAAATCATAAGTTGAAATGTGAAAATGTTCAGCTCACCGATCCCTATGTTAAAGCAATGGCAAAAATTGAAACTTTGATCGTTCATTGCTCATGATGACTTTTTTCAAAATGTAAGACCTTATCAAACATCTACTCGATGAGATCTTTCAAATGAGACGTGAACGAACAAAATCGGTCGAGAAACCACGGAGGAGTTGTCATCACAAAAAAACATGTTCGCCTATTCTATACAAAGATACGTTATTGAGAAATAAAAAAATGATTTTTCACTCCAAAATTGTTTACTAATACCAGTGTCCGCTCTATTGATATTAGGATTGAGGGAATAAAGTATAAAAAAGTATGAATAATAATTTATGATAAAATAATCACAATAGTATAAACACAAACTTACAAAAATGTTTATTTTGAAATGAATGGTGTTGCAACCTAGCTCACAGAAGTCAATGAAGAAATGATCAATAAAATTGAATTTCAGCACACAAAATAATTATATAAAACAATAAAATTGACCATTTTTTTCATTTTTAATTTATCATGTTCTTTCTGTATAGAAAGAACATGACAAATTCAAAATAGAAAATATTAGTCAATTTTATTGTTTTGGGTGATAGTTAATGGTGAGAGATTGTTCATAAATACACATGGTTAGATAAATGGAGTTAAATTCGTTTTTATTGAGGAATTACATTGACATGAATGATTTCCTTCCAGGCATGTCTTTTACACTGATATTTATTGTTGTCCTTCTGTGTACCGTGCGTCTATGCAGCTATTTGTATTAATGCCAGTGGCGTATATAGAAATAAATTCGGGGGGTGCACAAGAACGGGCAGTGACGCACCCAGGATTTTACTATGGGGGGACAAAACTACCGGGGTCTGGGGGTCCCCTGAGCCCCTGAGCCCCCCCTTATATATGCCCATGATTAATGCAATATGATAATAATTGTATTTATTACTATTCAAGGCAAGAATAAGTAAACAATTTAAATACTGTGATGTTTTCCATGACGGAATACTTAATGAACAATCTAATATTAAAACTGACACTGTATTTCACTTTTAAATAATGTTTTACTCACATATATTGGAGATGCTTGAGGAATGCATTTCACTTCTGAAAAGAAGCTTCGTCGAGGCTGACGAAGCTTCTTTTCAGAAGTGAAATGCATTCCTCAAGCATCTCCAATATATGTGAGTAAAACATTATTTAAAAGTGAAATACAGTGTCAGTTTTAATATTAGATTGTAATTAAAATACTCAAGGATGTATGTTTGTATTCCTTGAAATCCTTAATCCTATCATTTTCAATTGAGATTTGAAGTGTGGAGTGTGAGACACTCATTCTGTTCAATTTTCTCTTGTTTCAGGTGAAATCAAACATGGACATGAAATATATTATAAGAAGGAAGAGAGATGGTGAAGAACTGACAGAAAAAGAGATCAAATTTTTTATAAAAGGAGTTAGCAATGGAACTGTTCATGAGTCTCAAATAGGTCGGTGAGCTAATTTTCAGATTTTTCCAAATTTAACATTAACTATTCTGAAAAATTACAAAAATAAATCGTGGAAAATATATTGAAATTCCCATCTCTGATCAAATAGTTTCTTTAGTTTTTCTTCAGCAGAATATCAATGCTATAAAACCAATTAAGACACTGTTCTCTACTGTAAAATCACTTCCTGGTGGTTCGTAACCCACCTAAAACTGTAGGTACAACTCATCAATCACCATCATCCAACTTATTACTCACGCACAGGTCTCAGACCAATGTGGGCTTCATCCTCCAAAAAAAAGGAAAAGTTTATTAAAATAGTATGCAAATAATGTTATATTATAAATAAATAAATGTGCATTTCGAATACAACATAGAATTCAATCAATTCATCAATGTTATTAGACCAGCGTCCAAAATAATATAATATTTGTCAATTTCGAATTCCTTTAATTGCTATTACTTTATACTGAAGACTTCCGCAATGGCGGATATTGACAACAGCATTGAACAGCTGATGGGAATCGATGAATGCTACTGTACAAAAATATCAGTCACCACCGGGAATCGAACCACGGACCTCTCAATTGCCGGTTGAGCGCCTTAACCACTAGACCATGGAGACCTTTCTGCACAACAGCATTCATTTTCAACTTGGCCATATCGGCTCGTATCTCACAAGTTAGTTTGAAGTGACTGACAATTGAATAAACTGACAAATATACATGAACAGAATTTATTAATTTCGAATTCGAGTAAAGGAATTCGAAATTAATAAATTCTGTTCATGTATATTTGTCAGTTTATTCAATTGTCAGTCACTTCAAACTAACTTGTAATATTTGTCGTTTGATAAGATCCATTAATTTGAGTTTTGATCTGTCAACTCTAATGCTCTCCCTCTCTCTTTTAAAAGATATGACATTATATAATTGTTAAATTTTGACTAGAATCATCTCCAATTTATTATTCCAGGTGCAATGCTAATGGCGATATTCATCAAAGGCATGTCTCAAAGAGAATCGGTTACACTCACTAAGGAAATGGTATTCTCAGGTAAGTTTATGATGAAAAATCATATAATTATTGCATAACATCTTCTCCTTCTTCTTCCTCCTCTTATTTTTCTTTTTACTACTCTCCCCTGTTCTTTACCGCTCTGTTATATTTTGTAAATAATACACAGTAACAGGTCATCTGAATTCGAATTACACAAATAAGGTAATCTGAACCTGAGTTCTCTTTTCTTGATTGCTTCCATTTTTAAAATATTACCTTAATGATTATTCTTAATAGGCAGAAAATTTCTCTTTGATACAGGTTGTCACGTTATCTACTCTCCTTGATTCCAATTCAAAAGTTTCTTCCAATTCAATTTTTTTCTCTTACTGGTGACTCCCAGATGAATCAGAAGAAGCCCTCCTCCTCCTCCTCCTCCTCCTCCTCCTCCTCCTCCTCCTCCTCCTCCTCCTCTTCCTGACCCTTCCTCAACTTCCCTTCCTCCTCCTCCTTCTTCTCCTTCTCCTCCTCCTCTAGTTAAGTGTCAAGAATGGACGAATCCTTGTCCAAACTTCGCCATTTCATGTAATTGCATCACTTAGATTATCATTAATGTAATTAATATCATACAAATGAGATCATTGTACATAATTCTTTGCTCTATAAAAATAGTATTTTCTGAGTTGACTACTGTATATATCTATGTGATGTTGATAATTTTGATTTTAACCATTCATATGCAAATTTGTAAATTTACATGAATAAAGAAATATAATCTAATCTAATCTAATCCTCCGTGGTTAATAAAGTTATAATGATAATAAAGTTGGATGTTGGACTTAAAATTTCATGTGGGATCCGAACCACCAGCTATTTCGTGATCGCTTATTCCTCTTTCTACTCCTCCTCCCCCCTCCTCCTCCTCCTCCTCCTCCTTCTCCTCCTCCTCCTCCTCCTCCTCCTCCTTCTCCTCCTCCTCCTCCTCCTCCTCCTCCTCCTCCTCCTCCTCCTCCTCTCCTCCTCCTCCTCCTCCTCTCCTTCTCCTCCGTGGTTAATAAAGTTATAATGATAATAAAGTTGAATGTTGGACTTACAATTTCATGTCGGATCCGAATCACCAGCTAAGTGATAATTCAGCAGATAACGCCATTTTACAGCTGACGGCCAAGACTACCCAATTCCAATATCTATCCAATATTGATATTCTTTGATGATGATCAAACTTCCAAGCATTCAGGGTAACTGGTCGCCCCGACACAGCGCTCACCGAGCGGCAAATTTTTAAAATATTTATCTAATAAAGAAAAAACATTTATTTCTATTCTGTTTACATGAACAGGTGACACAATGAAGTGGTCAACGAAGTTTAAAGGCTCACTGGTGGACAAGCACAGCACGGGAGGGGTGGGGGACAAAGTGTCCATTCCCCTAGCTCCAGCCCTGGCAGCCTGTGGCTTGAAAGTGCCAATGCTCACTGGAAGAAGCCTCTCTTTCACTGGGGGCACTCTTGATAAACTGGAAAGCATACCAGGTACTTTTCAAATTATTTAGTAGTGCAATAAATAAATAAAAATTCATATAAGAGCCAAATGAAGTAAATTTTATTAATTTCAAATTAATAGCCGAGTGCCGTAGCAGGTATCTGTTCAATAAGAGATAAGCTACGAAACTCCTGGGCGCACTTTGTAAGGGTGACCGATTGGATTGGCCAGCATAAAAGACTCTGTTCTATGTAAAATCATCTCCTGGTGGGTCGGTACCCACCTAAAACTGTAGGTCCAACTCATCAATCACCATTATCCAATTCATTACCCACACACAGACCTATATGTGGGCTCCGCGGTGTCTGATATTTTTGTACAATAGTATTCATCGATTTCCATCAGCTATTCAATGCTGTTGTCAATATCCACCATAGCGAAAGTTTTCAGTATAAATTAATAGCACTTAGAGGATTTCGAAATTATTAATAAATTCTGTTTCTGTATATTTGTCAGTTTGTTAAATTGTCAGTTACTTCAAAGGTAACCCAAAAGAAGTCTGTGATGTTTTCCATGACGAAATACTTAATGAACAATCTAATATTAAAACTGACACTGTATTTCACTTTTAAATAATGTTTTACTCACATATATTGGAGATGCTTGAGGAATGCATTTCACTTCTGAAAAGAAGCTTTGTCAGCCTGCCGCAGGCGGCAGGCTGACAAAGCTTCTTTTCAGAAGTGAAATGCATTCCTCAAGCATCTCCAATATATGTGAGTAAAACATTATTTAAAAGTGAAATACAGTGTCAGTTTTAATATTAGATTGTCCAAAAGAAGTAGTTTACAGAAAACTAACTTGAATCCCTTACAGACTATGTGGAAGAAAATGATATTTTTTGTTGATCACATTCTAAGGACACCTTTTTTTATTTGTAGATTACGTCTTGTAGACTCCAGTTAAGGAGTATAAGATAAGTTAGATTAACAATTATACAATCTCAAACAGTTACTAGTTACTATAATTAAATGACTTTATTAATTAGTTGAGTTAAGGCTTAGTTTTGATGTGAAAGGAACTCTTGTATACTATAAAAAGCTTTATCAACCAAATATTTTTAAAATTGTTTTTATAATATTTCTATATTTTGAAGACTCTTCAAAAACCATTTAAAAATGGTGACTCTAGAAAACCAACAAAAACCTAGTTATATTGGTAGGAATCTACAACAAACTACTGCAGTTTTCAAAGAGTTTTCAAAATATAGAAATATTTGAAAAACAATTGAAAGAATATTTAGTTGATGAAGCTTTTTATAGTGTACAAGATTTCCTTTCCCATCAAAATTGAGCCTCAAACTCAAATAATTTATATAGTAATTAATTAATTCGTTTATAAGATTGGTAATATTTTATTCATATAATTATTTAACAATCTAATATCAAAACTGACACTGTATTAAACTTTTATGTATTATTTTTCTCACTTATATAAAAGTGTAATACAGTATCAGTTTTGATATTAAATTGTTCATTAAGTATTTCGTCATGGAAAATATTACAGATATAATTATTGTTGATTAGCCTTGTCTTGTACTCCTTAACCGGAGTCTTCAAGACGTAATCTCTACAAACAAAAAAGAATAATAGAGAAACTGATCGGTGAATTGTATCTGCACTTGTAGGTGAGTTCCCAACCACTGGGAAGTGGTTTTTAACAGAGAACAGTCTTTTTTGCTGGCCAATCAATCGGTCACCCTTATAATTTTGTGAATCACATTGAATTTTTAAAATAACTACTCATAGTAGATGAATAAAACAACAAATTAATAATTCTGTTTCTGTTTGAAAGGTTTCAAGACATCTCTGGACGAGACAGAGATGCAGTCTTGCTTGGAGGATGTGGGCTGCTTCATGATGGGTACCACTGACAGGATTTGTCCAGCTGATAAGGTTCTCTATAGAGTCAGAGATCTCACGTCCACTGTAGACTACTACAACCTTATAGCGTGTGAGTATTTGGTTTGATTTTATTGTGCTTCATTGTTAATAAAATAAAATTCAAATTATTATAACTGTATCATTCAAATGATATTTTCAACGTTTTTGTTATGAAAGAAACAATAATGCACTTGTATTGATCACTTGGATAACTCTGGCTATGGTATCAGCTAATTACAGTACGGGAGGTGTAGGATGAGCTGTGAGTTGCGCGAGAGCAGAAGCAACTGCCTATGGAGAGACAGAGAGAAACAGAGAGACTGCTGGCGAGTGAGTGAGCCCGGATCTTCCCCCTCCGCTGTCACAAGCGCTTTTGCCACTGCGCATCTCAAGGTCATAGCTCATCCTATTCCTGAAGTACTGTAACTATTAAATATTTAGTAGATAAAGCGTTTTATAGTGTACAGGAGTTCCTTTCACATCAAAATTAAGCCTCACCTCAACTAACTGATATACTAATTATGGTAACTAGCGTATAAGATTGTATAATATTGTTGATCTGACTTGTCTTATACTCCTAACTGGAGTCTCCAAAACGTAATCTACAGAAAAAAACTAGTATTATAGAGGATCTCAACCCAATAAAGCCGCAGATTCACCACAGAAATTGAATAATACAATAATACAAGTTGGTTTTGAAGGAATTGACAGTTTTTCAAATTGACAAATAATAGTAGATAGAATATAGTTTATTATTTTGTTCCTCAACGAAGTCTTCAGTATCATTAATAGCTCTTTAGTAATTCAAAATTAAAAAAACTATGTTGATTTATTTTCAAGAGTTGCAGAAAAAAATACATATTGACAGTAATAACATCAAAGAGAAAAAAATAGAATATACTGAGGTTGTAATTTGAATTAACTGCAATAAACAATGTTCTATCAAGTTAATAATAAATTTAAACAGAATTTATTAATTTCGAATTTGTTGAAGTGCTAAAGACTTCCGCAATGGCGGATATTGACAACAGCATTTAATAGTTTATGAAGATCGATGAATGCTACTGCACAAAAATATCAGGCACCACCGGGAATCGAACCGCGGATCTCTCATTTACCGGTCGGGCGCTCCAATCACTATACTACAGTGACCCTTCTGCACAGCAGCGTTCATTTTAAACTTGGCTAAAATATCGGTTCGCATCTCACAAGTTAGTTTGAATAAATAAATAAATAAATAAATAGATAAATAAATGATTTATTTTCCAAAAAACTAATACTACTACAAATTTACAAACATCTACAGTTATTAATACAAAAATGTTTTAGTAAAAGATCAAAATTTATGTTATAATACAAAAGTTTTTGTGTGGAAAATTGACCTACTCCACTATGGCAAGCCATGTTCTAGAGTAGGTTTGAATTTTTGTGAGCGAATAAGTAAGATTAGTAAGTGTTAAGTAAATCAGTAAATGTCTTGTGGGTATGTGCTCTATGTTAGATGATACTATGAATTGTTTGAAATTACTGTTTCTATTCTCTGTCTTCCTTTGCTTGTTAACCAATTTTGTACTGTTGCTTTGAACTTTTTGAAGTGAGTTATGTGTTTAATGTTTTCAGGAAGTAGATTATATAATTTTGGTGCTAGATGATTGAAATGTCTTTGGTATAGTGCCTTCTTAGCAACATTAGTGATAAGAAGGTTCCTGTATCTGGTGTTGTGGCTATGGTTTCTGGTTTGGAAGCTGGCTGGATTTCTGTGTATTCTGCATAGTATTTCCTTGGAGTACAGCTGTCTTGGATCCATCACAACGAATTCGCTGAATAGCTAGTCCGAAGGATAGCGTGGTGGTTTCCGGCTGATGACCCTCATAATCAGCTTCTGAACCTTGAGGAGCGGCTCAATATGCAGGAAGCTGGTTCCTCCCCATCCTACAATCCCATACATAAGCAAGGACTGGGTCAGAGAATAGTAGATTGTTTTCAGACACCTCTCATCGACTAGTGTCCTCAGGAGTTTGAAGTAACTGACAATTTAAAAAAACTGAGAAATATGCAGAAACAGAATTTATTCATTTCAGTAGCTTTTATCGATTTCCATCAGCTATTCAATGCTGTTGTCAATATCCGCCATTGCGGAAGTCTTCAGTATAAATTAATAGCACTTTGAGGAATTCCAAATGAAAAAATTCCATGTATGGAATCTTCATGAAGTTATATCAAAAAAGAAATTAAGAACGGTGTGTTTAATTTAGAAATTGATTAAATCAGGAAATATAACTCAAAGCCACTCAATCTGGGTACTAGGATAAATTTTTGCTAAGTGAAATACAATAAGAAATTTTTTTTTATGAAAAGTTTAGTATTTCTATTATTGAAATAGACTACCTATTATTTTCAGCATCAATTCTATCAAAAAAGGCATCTGAGGGAATCGATTACTTGATTATGGACTTGAAAGTTGGTTCGGCCACATTTATGAAAAATGTCGACAGTGCAAAAGTTCTCGCACATCAGATGGTATGTGACACTTGCATTCTTGCATTCAATAACTTACGTTTTAAGGCATTTTTATAACTCAATGATGACTTCAAAGCATTTACTCCCTGGAAAGATGTCCATTGAGAAGAGGTAGCCTCAAGGTCAGTCGATCTCATGATAATATAGATTTCTCCCCAATTTATCCCACAAAAAATGTTTTTATTACAATACCCTATATTTACACAAACTTAATTAAATTAACAGCCGAAACATCTCGTTCTAAATGTAATGATAATAATTTCATCATTATTTTCTTATAAAAATAACTGCAATTGAGTGAACTATTCTAAAAATGTCATTTAAATTTTAGTTTAAATTTCATTTTCATATACAGTAGAACTCCTCATATCCGGCCACCACAGGACTGAACCCCTGGCTGGATAACGATTTGGCCAGATAAACAAACCTATTATAAAAACGATAATAATTTATACCTAAAGAAAATGTATAATTTATTAACAGTGTAGTCAAAAGTAGTGTTTAAATCTCTTTTGGAATTATTAAAAAAAAAAAATGCACATGTTTGTAAAAAAAATAGAAAACTTATTTATAGGAAAAAGTAGTTAAGTAATTACCATAAAAATATTATGAATTCAGATAAAATAAATTAATGTTAAATTAAGATGGAGGAGTTACCGCCCTTCAGGTAAATAAATCTATAGGAAATAGGTAACCTAATAGGCAATATTAACGTCTAATATTAAAATTGTATTTGATGTAAAGTCTTTCATATTTTGTTCAAATTCAGTTACAAGAAAACTCTCTGTAAATTCCTGAAGTAGGGTATATAAAGACAAAATAATCTACACATATTCACTACCCATATCTTTTCTTTGTTGATTTGAAAGCAAATCATGAATCGCTTACAATCTTCACTAATAGAGAATAAATTCTCAAGCATTGTCACTTTATTGAAATTTTGTTACCGGTACTCTGCATGTGTAGCCCAGTACTCCACATTACTCCAAATCGTGCTCTCTTCAGATGTCAAATAACCTTTGGGTCCAGTTCTCATACTAGTCACCAACAATTCATAGATCTAGGAACAACCCAACCCAAACTAACCCAACCACCTGTTGCCCTGTACCCTACAGGTAGAAAATAAATGTGGACCCACCACAGATCACGAAGCCCTTTTTACTAAAAAAACAACATATTTAATTTAGCCTAATAAGGGGCGCACCCTGATTTAATGAAAGATTCTGAAATTGGTCAGATGAATTAATTAAAAATATGAAAAATATTGTCACCAAAAGTCATCAAAATGTCAAAAGCCGAATAAAAACAAAGTTGAGACTTTTGTCAAGAGATTATTTTTGGACACTTTTGTTACTAGTGCATACACACATTCAATGTTGATCAATGCAGGGTTTGTTTTGTTATTGTTTTTTTATATATTATTTTCAGATTGATTTGTCCAAATTGCTTGGTTTCAAGACAAGAGTTTTGCTGACAAAGCATGAAACGCCTCTTGGGAGGTGCGTCGGAAACACTCTTGAAATTGTCGAGTCTATTGAGATTTTAAGGGGCAAGGATGTTCCATTGATAAAAGAACTGATTGTCACTATTGGTAAGTAAAACAAATTTAAATAATCTTTTTTCCCTCCCCTTTTTCTTCTTCTTCTTATTTTCTTTCTCCTTGTTTTGTTCTTCTTTTTTTTTATTTCTGTTTTCCTCCTTTAGTTTTTGTTCTTCCTCCTTTTATTTTTGCTCATCCTCATTTTTTTAAATTTTTTTTCTCATTTTTTTTTAATTTTTGTTCTCATTTTTTTAATTTTTGTTCTCATTTTTTTTAATTTTTGTTCTCATTTTTTTTAAATTTTTGTTCTCATTTTTTTTTAATTTTTGTTCTTAATTTTCTAACATTTCTGTTCTTTCTCCTTTTATTTTTGTTCTTCCTCATTTTTTAAAAAATTTTGTTCTTCCCCTTTTATTTTTGTTCTTCCTAATTTTACTTTTGTTCGTCCTCCATTTCCCATTCTTTTTCTTCCTTCTCTTTCTTTTTCTTTTTTTCCTCCTTCTTATGCTATTTCTCTTTCTCCTTCTTCTTTATTTCTTCTCATTCTTTCTTGATTTTCTTTTTCTTCTACTTATCTTTCACTTCATTTCTATTCTCCACCTTTAATTTTTGTTGTTACTCCTTTTAATTTTGATCATCTTCCTTTTCATTTTTGTACTTCCTCCTTTTCCCCTTCTTTTTCTCCTTTCTCTCTCTTATCCTTCTTATTCTACTTCTTTTTCTCCTACTTCTCTATTTCTTCTTTTTCTTCTATTTATCCTTCTCCTCATTTCTATTCTCCACCATTTTCTTGTTTTCTCCTTTCTCTTTCCTCTTTCTCATTTTTCTCTTGTACTTTTTACTTCCCTTTCCCTCTGTTTTTCTGCTTTTTCGTGATCGCTTATCCCTTGGCTTATTCCTCTTTCTACTCGTCCTCCTCTTCCTCCTCCTCCTCCTTTTTCTTTACTTCTATCTCCTTTTCTTCATTCTCCTTTTCTTCCTTCTCCTTGTACTTCTTCTCCTTCTCCTTCATCATCACCTCCTATTCCTCCTTTTTCTTCTACTCCTCCTCCTTCTCCACCACTCCTCCTCCTCCTCCTCCTCATCCTCTAATGCTCCTATTCCTCCTCCTCCTCTCCATCACATTATGTTATTTCTTTTCCTCATAATTTTATTCGTTTTTGTTCTCTTTTTCTCGTCATTTTTCATCTAGGACTCTCCTGCCCTATCATTCCTTCTATTTTTCTCTTTCTATTTCCTCTTTCTTCATAGAGAAGAGAGAGAGAGAGAGAGAGAGACCATAGCTTTCTCTTATGACTACAAACATAGACGAACCACCATTACTATCCCTGATCAATGCTACAAACGAAGGCTGAACTGCATTAAAGTAGTATAAAGAAAACCTTACGATGTACAAAACTCTCCATTATATTCTTTAAAAAAAAAACTTCAAAAATGTTCAATAATTTATTATTAATAATAACTTTAAAAAAAACTCACTTTCAAGTGGAAATTACAACTCGTTTATTAGTGGAAATAAGATGAACCTTCAACATCATAATTATTAATAATATCATTGTAACTTTATTCTGACAATCTTCATAATTTTATTTTTATTTTTCAACAGGTGGCAACGCTCTGCATTTGAGCGGCAAAACTTGTTCAGTTGAAGAAGGAGAACAAAATATAAGAGAAGTATTGGAAAATGGAAAGGCCTTAGAGTGCTTCAAAAGGATGTTGATAAAGCAGGGTGTAAGCAGTGAAACAAGTAACCAACTTTGCTTTGGCGATACAAGGAAAGCACTAGCTGAAACCGAGTATCAAACAACATTACTGGCAGAAAAGACAGGTTTGTCAAAATTAATTTATAATAGAAAATATAACAGTTAGTAGCCTAAATAAAATTAGCAAAAGTTAGCTTCTAATTTTTTAGTTTTAATTTTGTTTAATTCTAGCTTTATTACGTATTTTTCTTCTTTGTTGCTCTCTAGATGTTCACAGTTTTTAGTTATTGATTTGACTCGTATTTTTGCTTGTTACTCCTCCCACCAGGGGGCGTGACTTGTCAGCCAATCACAACCTTCGATGAAGGTCAGCCTCTTTCTCGCTTAGCCAATAGTATCATTCCATGTTCAGTATATATTAAGCTTCTCTGTACTTTAGTTTTAGTTTGACTGAGATTGATAGGCTAATAGTAGATATAACAACCAAAACTAGTTTCTCAAAAATGTTTTAATGTTAAATGTTTTAATTAATGTGGTTGTGGCAATTTCGTCTAATTATTCATTAGACAAATCCATGGCTGAATGAGATTCGAACCCTGGCTGCAGGAAACTAAGCCAGCTAGAGCCTTATCTTATCTCAGACAAGCGCTCCATCCAACTGCGCTACTAGAGCCGCCAAACTTCTTATGCTTGTTGCACTCACCAAGATAATGAAAAAAAAACGTATGAACATAAGTCCGGAAATGCTTCGTTATGGAGTTAAAGATGACGGAAGTCAGTTGTTAGCCCCATCAATTAACTTATTCAGAAATTTGTAGTACCTTCATTTCACTTGTAATTTGAATAACTTTCATGTAAAATATGCTATAAAAAAGTTAGGAGTTTGTAGCACCAGTGACTTTAAAAATACGGTACTCAACGTATGAAAAAACACCTTTTTAAGTTGGAAGTGAATTGAATTGATTAATTGTCAATAAACTTGTAGTTTAACCTCTTAAAAACTTACGGCTGATTCTGTTTTAAATAAACAATGTTCAATTACAGCAGGAAATTACCGCAGTAACTCGGCATGGCCGAAAAGACACAGAAATTTGATAAAATCAGTTTTGTCGAATCAAACACACTTATTTTACACAACTTGCTATTTTTAACCTTTTGTGGCAAATTTAACGACTGTCAATTTTAATGAATTGAGAATTAATAAAATATTTTTGTCACTGAATTCTCAATAATTAAAATTGACTGAAAGTCGTTTAATTTACAATAATAACAACGCAGATCGTTATGGATAAAGAAATAATACAAGAATTGCTATTTTCAAGTGGTTTAGTCCCAGTTTTATGAAGTTTAGATGTACTTTCGGCTATTAAATTATTGTATATTTTATGATCAAAATTATATTTTCTACAAGTATTGTAATAATTACATGTTTATTATAAAATCCACCCAGTTAATTAACTTCAAACTTAATAATATAATAAAACGTTTTTAGGGCTATTTTTTCATATTTTGTTAATATCTTTAAAATTACTAGAGTACTAACACTGACAATTTACTTGCAGTTTTCTTTGCTTTGAGGTCGCAAATAGAGAATTTAGTTCTGAAGAAAAAATGTTGAATATCTGAGCCAAAAACACCTTAACTTCATAAAATTAGGATTTTAATGAATCAAGCCACTATAAAAAAATCTTGGATTTCTTGTTCTGCAACGATCTGCGTTGTTAGTATTAACTTTTTATGGTATATTCAACGACTTGTAGTCAATTTAAATTTATTGTGAACTAGCTGGCCCAACGCGCGTTGCTGCATTCTCATGAAAATTCTCCTTGATTTTATTATTCGCCACCTCCCGCTGAGGTTACATTTAAAATTAGGAAAGAAGTTAGTCCTAGGGCTCTTCCAGCTGATCATAGAGGCTTCGTTGTTTTCTTAATCACCACCTCTGAATGAAGAAACATTTCAAATTTAAACCTCCTATGACTATAAGGGTAGAAGCTAGGTTTTTTATTTTATTATTCGCCACCTCCCGCAGAGGCTGCATTTCAAATTTCTAACTGCATTGGTTAACAGATGTCATCAACCTAGCATAATTACATTTCATCATACCCAGTCGTATGTTACCTACATATTGCAAGGCTCCAACTGCACGGTAGCCTACATGCAAAGAGCAAAGTCTTTTGCTGTTCAAAGACAGCGTAAATAACGCCACTAAGGGGCCTGCCATGTGATTAAAAACTGTTGACTTATATCAGCTGTTCCTTCAAGCTGTTTGGCTGGCAAGTTCAGTAGGTTAGGTCTATAAAATGGTTTAATTAATAATAATTATTAGCTCCCCTATTGAAATTTATGGTCAGAAACCATCCCCAATATTCACACAACATATTCCCAAAGTTTCATGCCGATCTGTCAAGTAGTTTTGGAGTCTATAGGGAACACATAGGTACATACATACATACATACAGACAGACATTCATTTTTATATATAGAGATAGATAATATTTCTACTCACGTAGGCCAAACGTTTCATCTCCACGATTCAAAAACGTTTGGCCTACGGGAGTAGAAATATTATTTATTCACAATCAACATTTAATGCAAGTCGTTGAATGTACCATAAAACGTTAATCAAAAATATTAAGTTAATGTTAATGTACAGTATTGATAACAAAAAATTGATATTAACTTTTTTTGTGAATTCAACGACTCGCAGTCAAATATTCATTAAGAATAAATAAAATTTACTTACTCTTTAAGACGAGCGCTTTCGAATCTTTGAGATCTGTTTTCAGAGGCTCAGTTTTCAGGCCTCTGAAAACGGATCTCAAAGATTCGAAAGCGCTCGGCCTACAGAGTAAGTAAATTTTATTTATTCTTGATGAATATTTGACTGCAAGTTATTGAATTCACAAAAAAAGTTAATATCAACAACGCAGTTCGTCATGGAACAAGAAATCCAGGAATTTGAAAATTGATATTGAGTTGAAATATATAGGATTCATATTTGAAAAATGTTTAATAAAACTTGGAAGCAAAATTAAAAGAGCTCAGAATTATATTCATAACATAAGATTAAAATTATTATTCCATTTTTATGTGTTCTTATTTTGTACATTGAAATCAAGATTAATTTTTCCCAACAGGATGGATAATTCTGGTTGAAGCTTCGCCCATAGGAAAAGTCTGCTACGAATTGGGAAAATCAAATGAAAATGGAGTCGATACTTTAAATCGATCAACGGGAATTGAATTGATTAAAACTGTTGGTGAATTTGTCAAAAAAGGCGATCCATGGATGCTGGTCCATCACTCAGAAGAAAAACTTTCAGCAGATCACAGAAATGCGTTGGAGGCATCAATTAGAATTTCATCTGAAAAGATTGGCATGGAGAATCAGTTGATTGAGGTTATTGGAGAGGTTTAGCATAAACCGTTCCGCTATCGTACTATTCTCGATCTCATCAGTCGAAGTCGATGAACAGGTATCGACTTATCGAATCGGATAGAAATATCGAACTAGTATGCTCAAATTCTTTATTGAGTTAATATTTATTTTAATATTAATATTAATATTGAGTTAATATTATTGAGTTAGTGAATAAATTATTGATGGCTTGTTAAATTATGTTTTGCACTTCATTAAAACCTTAAAAAGTTAATTGATTGGATATATTGTACTTTTATGCTTAAACTATTTAATAAAAACTTAAAAATCACTTTTAAGTGGAGATTAACTCACGTTATGGCGTGACGGTCGTTTCACTCTGTTGTCAAGAGCATCGTCTGACGACCCACAGTACACTCTTGACAAAAGAGTGAAACGGCCGTCACGCCATAACGTGAGTTAATTTCCACTTAAAAGTGTTTTTTAAGTTTTTATTACATAGCCTATTAGT
Organism: Conomelus anceps; assembly: GCA_948455865.1. Lineage (NCBI taxonomy): Eukaryota > Metazoa > Arthropoda > Insecta > Hemiptera > Delphacidae > Conomelus > Conomelus anceps. The sequence continues at coordinate 20,250,932 of OX418227.1, read as the reverse complement.
GGAAACAAGATGGATCTTCAACATCATAGGCCTACATTGAACTATTTATTGAGTGGATATTGTATTGTTGATTATAAATTTTGAGGGAAGTGACAGCCGTGAGCCGTAGGGCTCACTATAGAGATAAGCTACAAACTCGTGATCCCTGTTTGTAAGGGTGACCGATTGGATTTGCCAGCAAAACGCTTATTTGTGGGCTCTGTTCTCTGCTGTAAAATAACTTCCCGGTGGTTCGGAGCCCACCTAAAACTGTAAGTCCAACACATCAATCACCATAATGCAACTAACATGCACAGGACTTAGATCTATGTGGGCTTAATCCTCAAAAAGAAAAAAATGGTGTGTGTGATGGTTTGTTTTAATTTCAATTTGAACTTACACACCATATATACAAAAATATCATTTGAAAACAACAATAATAAGTATGAAAAATAAAAATAAGCATAGAAAAAGTACACAAAGAATTGTTGAATTATTGTTGTTTTGAACTCTATCAACCTTAGAACGGTTGGACTACTTTAAAACATAGATTATCCCAGTAGAATTTCAAAAAAAATTTTTAAATAAATTTTCATTTACATACCACAATTGAAGAGATTTACTTGCTCTTGATTAGGTTTTGAAAAATTGATGTATTATATTAGTGTACGGTATTATAAGTTTCCTGGATTTCCGTTTAACAAAAAATAATTTAAATGGGTTTTTTATTGCTGATGATGCCCACATGAGTCTGGAGAATCGCGGCTATCACTTCCCTATAATTTATTGATGAACAATATTCTCATTGTATGTAGAGTACTATCATAGACAAAGAATTAAATCATTGATTTATGAATGTTATTATCTTAGGTAATATACAGAGTGTTTCGGAACTCTCTACCAATACTTCTAGGCAATGTTTCTGGACCACTAATGAACGTATAGTTTTGAAATTTTGCATACAGCTTTATAACAATTGAAACAATCTTTGAAAAATTAATCAAAATTTTCCGCCATTTAAAATCTTTGAACAGGATTAAATTAATAATGTCTAATGGCATCAAAATTTGACTAGAATAACGTTCTTTAGATATTTTTATTGGAAATCTCATTTTTCAAGATTGGCCAACAATTAACAGAGATATGCTACTTTTTAGGGTTTGCGGTGGTTGGAAGTGGGTAACAGAGGATTGGTAAGGAAATAATATTTCAACACTTAATATCTTAATTATTTAATTGAAACAGCCTATTAAAAAATATTAATTATTTATAAGATCTAACAACCTATAATAATCTGTAAACATAGTACAGTACTGAAAAATGCTATTAAATATTAGAAACTACCATTACTTGTAATTTGAATAAACTTCTAACAGACTTTTGTACGTTTGAATTTCTCTAATAATATTGGTAATTGATTAAGAAATAATTTGTGATGCTAGGTATTCTAGAATGTAATATACTGTACATAAATTTAGCTATATTTCCTATTTATTAATTAAACATGACACTAAATTATACTAAAATACTATATAAACAAAATTTAAAACTACATAAACATACACTACATTTTAAAATACTATACAAACAAAATTTAAAACTTAATAATGAAACAATATTCTAGATAGTTTATCAGTTATAGTTTATCAATAGTCGTATTAAAGCCAATTTTATCATTTGATTAGATCAAATTAAAGCTATTTTCGATTTTATCTATCACAATTTTATTATTAAATTTAATTGTTCACATTGTTACTTCCATGGAAGCTCATTTATTTCCTTGTCACAACTTTGGAGTGTACACCAAAAACACAGACAGTCTGCAGACGTTTTACAGACAGCCTGCAGACGTTTTACAGACAGCCTGCAGACGTTTTACAGACAAAATCTTATTTCCTAAACGCTGTCAAATGTCTTATTATATCACTGTCTGTATATTTTAGCTCCAGCGGAATGCCTATGAATACATGGAATCTTAGTGGGGAGGGGGATTTTGAGATTTGTGGAAATTTTGAAAACTATAGGAGAAAACGTGATAGATTATTATTTATTTTGTCATTAGAAAATCGTGCATGTACAGAAAATATGTGTGGACAAGCTAGCAAATGATGGAGCCAGTGCCGGATTTAGGGTACTTGCGGCCCTAGGCCAAATCACCACGAGCGGCCCCCCATTTTGTAATTAAAGCGATTACTTCACGATTATGTAATTAAAGCGTAAAGCACATTTCATATTAATACATAACGTGTTTTAATTTTACTTTTTAAAATTGGTACAACATACAAAGCATAACATACATGAATAGAAATGGCACTAATGTTCTATTTGAATATGGTACATAAACAGGTTGAATTGTTGTATTCGCTAATTAAATAATCTTGGTTAAAAAATTTGGCTAAAACCCCAAAACAGCTCTAACAACAATTTCTATATTCATAGAAAATATATAATTCAAAAAGTTAGCAAACAGCAGTTATTTGTAAAATTATTAATATTGCTAAAATTATTATATTATGAATTAGTATTGCAGTTAATTGTTAAAATTAAATAACATTTGTTTCATTCGGGGGGAAAAGTACAGGTGACGACAAAAGACTAAAAAAAGCTGAGTTGAAAAGACATTATAAGTAAAAGAACAAGCAAAATAATAATATGAACTGCAATAGTAATAGGCTACGGTACTGAAAAATAAAAATATTAAGAATACAACAAATAAACTTCTAGATCATTCAATTCTCACATTATTCTCTTATACTGAAAAACTTCAATGTCATGTTCTTAATTTGGATAAAGTTGGATTAGTGATTAACATTGACACTCACTCCACTCCATACTCATAAGTAATACCATATCTAAACTCTAAACACTCACTTTTCTAGCTTTTTTGGCTGCAAAATCTTTAATCAAATCGTTAAAGTCTAAGGCTTGAAAAAGCTCAGCATTTGAAACAAAACTAGCCAAACTAGACAATCTAGAATCTTTGTCAGAAGTCGAGTTCCTCAAGTAGTTTTTGATTCTTTTCAACACGCTGAATGATCTTTCTCCAGATGCATTAGATGTCATCATGCATAATAGAATGCGCAAAGCCGTGTCCATATTAGGAAATAATGTTATTAACTGTTTTTCACGAATGAGTTTCAGATACTCCAAAAGTGTATTTCTCATCACATTCCTAGAACTTTCCACAATTCACCTGCAATCTGTAGCCTCCTATATAATTATACCCTGGCAAGCGTTAGTATTTATTTTTGATATGAACATTGGTCATTTTAATTAGATTGTATTGTTTATATACCAAAGTAATGTACTCAATTTACAGTAGCGGTAATTATTAATTAAATTTGGAAAATAAAAATTCAAGTTTTTTACAAAACACTGCGGCCCCCTTTTGCTTACGGCCTAGTCGGCCTAGTGGTAAATCCGGCACTGGATGGAGCAGTACTGATCTGTGATTCAATTTAAATCGTAAAAAACTTTAATTAGTTTAAAGACAGTCTGATAGAGAAATCATTGAAAATGATAAATAAAGGGTCACATTATTTGTCTAAAATAGGATTGTCTCAGCTTTCTCACAGACTTGAAGAAGGAAAACACGTTAATATGCCAAATTTAGGTTAATGAATTATCTTATTACAAAATTAAAAGAAAACTCACCATTTCAGAGTTAAAACAAATTTACACACCCTCCACAAAAATGATAGTGACACATCAGATGTGAAATATCACCCTCCCTCAAATAAGAGAATCAACAATATAAAATTTAAAATGAAGGAAAATCAGTAGCAAAGGAATAAAGAACGTTTTCCTGCAACTGCTCATAAATCACCATCATCCAACTCATTACCCACGCACAGGTCTCAGACCTATGTGGGCTTCATCCTAAAAAAAAAGTAGTTCTTTACGTACTGAAAACTAATTAATTGTAAAATACCTCTTTACTGCTCCACAAGCGGTAAAGTACTTTACGCTCGCCAGCTGTTTTCTTTACACTTCTGTTTTGATTTTGATGTCTTCTCATTGGTGGATCACGGAATACGTAAGATTCTCATAACCTTAACAATGACGCATGCTAACCAAATCCGCGCACGAGCTGTGATGTACAAACTACAAACTTTTATTGTGTTGGAATCCAGAACTTCAGTTGTAGGAAAAATATTGTATGTAATTCGCGCATGAAGCTTCTTTATTGCACTCGCAAAAAAAGTAAATGTTTTGGCTCAAGCAATAAAGTCGCGCTTCACGCTCTTAATACATAACTTTGTTTAGAAATTAGAAATATAATTTTTAATGGCCACATTAAAAATAGAAACTTAAATAACTATTATGAGGAGAATGCAAACCAATAAAATTAGTTGAGTTTTTAGCCTAGTGCTAATTCATTTTTAATTTCGCTATTAAGTTATCATTCTCAAACTAAACTATAATATACAAAAATATCCTCTTTCATTGCTTTTACAGTAAACCTTGGCATATTCAAGGGGGCATTTGGGTGTTATAACTCCTGTAAACCCCATTTTTGATAACTTTAACACTAGATACGATTCACGTTGGCTCATATTATGAGTTATAAGGTGAATGTATAATGTTTTGGGCAATATAGCATAGTCAAAATTTGTGAAGAGTAGTTTAGACCTTGTCTATTAAATCTTCACTTCAATGTTATATGAATAAGTAACATAAATAGATAGGCTGCATCTTCACATTCATTGTTATTCTGTCTATGAATAAATAAATAACATAAATGATAAACAAAATGGATGGATTCTTGTCAAGAATCGCTTAAAATTATGTTATAGAGGCATAACATAAAAAATCCTGGGGAAACCCCCGGATCCTATTTATAACATAAAATGAAGATGTTTATAACAAAAATGAAAAACTAGGTAACAAATTTATAAATTATTTATTAGTATTGATCTTCTGTAGTAGGTTTTGTTGGAAGAGAGAGATAACTGAACTTAAGGATTAGTAGGCTATATCACATATAATCTGGGGAGGGGGTGTGGTCAGCCAAATTCTAAAAGTAGTGGTGGGGGGGGGGGGATAATTTTTTTGGGGGAATAGCACCATAGAGGGCATAGGTATCCCACTTGCTCCAGTATTCTAGCTACTAAACTTGTTTGTTTAATCAGACTATTGAATGCTTTTGGTGTACACTCAAATCCAATAATGCTCCTCTTCTAAAACACTCCAAAATTATAATAACTTAGCCTAAATATATTTTTTTTCTACTATTTATTTACATGCTGAAAATTAGCGAGTGATAATATTGTAATAATAAAAAAGATTACAGTTTGTGCAAATAGAATAAAGTGTGCTTTATACTTGAATCTTTCAAGTGTAAAATGTATTGAGTTGAAACCAGATATTTTTCTAGTTCATTTGAATGTTTGCTAGTCAGGCCTATACTTATGAACCCCATCTTGAGGCTTCTTTGATTCAAGGTAAACTTGAAAAGCCTTTGAGGTAGGGCTTGACAAGGGTTCCTTAAATAAGGGAGCTTCAAGGTCAGTTCATAAAAATTGCTCTTAATCGATTTTACGAATTAATACAAAAATTCAACAAATTAATTTTCAAACAAGATATTGTATAAAAATCGATAAAAAGTATGAGCAGCTTTGTAATGTTTTGTTATTATAATAAAAGTATAGTAAAAATTATTTGATAAATAAACTATCATCAGTCACGAAGGCATAATTATAAATAACATATAAAACATACAAAAACATATGGAAACATATTAAAAAACTTATAAATAACGGTTACTCAAGATGTCAAATTATCTTAAGATAAACAACAAAACTTCAATGAATAGATATAATTAATTTTTTTTGCTCAAATTCTGTTCAACACTTATAAATTATTTCAACATTAATTAATGACAACTATGAAATATTTCACAACCATAATATTATTATTAATTTAAAATACAACAGAGGATTATTGCAATAATTTTTTAACAACTTAATAATATTAATGCTTTGTTTCAATATTTCTTAATAGTTAGGAATAATTTTAACAATAAATTATAACAATTTTGTTATTGAGCACGAATTAATATGTACCAAACTGATGGAATCAAAACTTCAGGATATCTTGATTAATTTATCCTTTATAGATTGCGAGACTTAAAGGTGGTTGATATGGGACTGTAGTTGATTCAATTATGAATAAATTTTTCACTGATGACTCATAATATACAGTCTGTTTTGCATAGAGCTGGCAATACTTTGTTTAATTGTTGTACTCACCAAAGTACCGTAATGAAAAAAAATAAATATATATATATAAACATAGGTCCGGAAATGCTTTGATACAGAATTAAAATTAGCGGAGACTGATATTTATTCACTTCAATCTACTCATTCAGAAATTATTTTTTTTATTTCGGATAATGCCCACATGAGTCTGGAGACTTGTGCGTGGGTGAAAGGATAAATGATGATGAGAAACATTCATGTATGAATGTGATTCAAACCCAATTCTGCAGGAAACGAAGCCAACCAGAGCCTTATCTTATTACATACAAGCACTCCAATCAACTGCGCTACCAGAGCCGCCAAATACTTAGTACTTTTTAATTGTTATTTGGTCAAGATTAATTTTATGTAAAATGAGCTGAAAAATGAAATAAAACAAGTTGGAAGTCTGTAACTTCAGTAGTTTTTGAAATATTCAACAATAAAATATGCAAAAATCATTTAAAAGACATGTTTTTCAAGTTTGAAGTGGATGAACTTTGTTAATATTGTAAAACGAACTTGTAGTTTTTCTGTCAAACTTGTAGAAAATTCAATTCTGAACAAAAAATGACGTATAATTTGACAGCAAAAAACACCCAGATTTCATAAAAACAGTTTTTATTTTAAATACCAATTTTACACATCTTGCCACTTCTATGTGGTTTGGTTTGTTGAAATCCTAATTTTATGAAATCTAGGTGTGTATTTGGGTTATTAAAAATTATTTCTTTAGAGTTAAATTCTCTACTTTTTCTGATAGAAAAAACTGCATTTCAAGGGCACGATTCAACAAGTTTATCCACTTTAAACTTGAAAAATTGTTTTTGGGGGTAATTTTTGCATATTTTGTTGAACTTTCTTAAAATAACTGTAGTTTTAACATTTTGTATTGAATTTCTCAGATCATTTAACAGAGAACTTAACCAAATTACAAGCAAAATGAAGGCACTAAAAATTTCTGAATAAGTAAATTGATAATGCTGTTCCTTTTGCCATCTTCAACTCTGTAACAAAGCATTTCCGGACATATGTTTTTCATTTTTAAAATTTTTTTTTCATTAAGAAATTTTTCATTAATTTGTAAGTACAGCAAGCCGAGGAAATATTGTTAACTCTATGCAGACACTCTGTATAAAGCTAGTGTAGCATGTACTCAACAAAATTATCAGAAGTTAGTCTGTCTTATTTTTGGTCAAATACAAGTTCCCAATAGTGACTTCCAAATTATTAAATAGTTTTTAAATATTATCAACTAGTCCTTAGATTATCTAAGTTATTTTATTAATTTATCACCTACTATGCATAGAGTACAATAAATTTATATAAAAATACTATGTAAATATTATAGTTGTGTTTAGAGAATTTTGTTATTTTTATAAACTATTTAAAGCGTACTTATTCGAGTAGTGAACTAATTCAGCATCAAACTACAAAATTTTATATATTTCTCTGGCGTGTATTATAATAATTAATTCCATTCTAGATGATTATTTTTCGACTAGCAAGTTGCCCAATTCAATTGATCTGGATGTTTATCTACATGGAGAAATATTGATTTCAAAAGGTCGAAGATCTTTCACAGAATCCTTTGTTTTAATTTGGAAATTGAATAATTTTGTCAAATTGAGTGATAAATGTACACATCTTTAAGAATTCTTTTCCTTTTTATATTTTTCATCACAAAAATGGAAGTAAAAAACTCGTTAGTTTAAGGAGACCTTAAATTGTAGATATGGAGAGAATAGGAGCAGCTGAGGAAGTCACAGAGAATCGAGATAGAAGGAGGGGGGCTTTGTTGTTGCGGCCAAATATCTACTTAGATATTATGTATGGAAATGGCAGTAAGTAAAGAGACCTCACAAATAATATAGTTGAGCTGAAAATATTGAGGGGTGGTAGAACTACAAAATATGCAAAAAATGCATTTGGAGTTTGTAGCTCCATATTTCTTTTTTAGATATTTAAACATGAATAATATATTGAAAATATTTCTCCAGTTTATATTCGAGTTTAAAGTTATTTGAAAATTGTAGCCTACAAATTTAAAAATAAAATGAAGTGGACTCAGCTGAAGGCATTTAGAATGTATTAATTTTGTATGTATTAAGTTTGTTTAATTTTCTGGATATTTTTTCAAAACTTTTTATTTGTTTTTCTTGGTTGGAAATAAAATTCTTTATTCATAGTACCATAGCCGATACTGGCTGTTGTAGACCTCAACATTATGATTTGGTCCAAAGAGCGTACCACACAAACGAGTAGTGAGGTACAGTAGAAACAATTAGTGTGGGTGCGTGGCTCTGGTTTCACTACTAGCCGTCCTGTAAAAGTTGGCTCGTTGACCTTCAAGACATCTGCAGCGTCGCACGGGCCACATGTTTTTAGAAATGAGCGACAAACACTCTCCTATCCACCCCACGCCATTGCTGACTACCAAACGGCCGCGCGCTCAGACTAATTTTGTTTCTACTGTATGTTACGATTACTTTCCTCACAGAGATAACAGAGTTGTAGCTATGCCAAGTCCACTGAAGCAAATTCTAAAGATATATGCTCAACAGTCAACCTTCAAACAGGGTCTGGCTGCACAGGTGAGTGTGTATACTATCTAGCACACCTCTGAGCTACTTCCTGCTTCCAAGCCATCATTCGACAGATACGTTTGAAAAGGAACACAATTGGAGTAGCCGCTCTTGTATCTGAGATGAATAAAACTTAATTATTCTTGAATTTCTTGAACCATACCGGTCTATGTTGTTAATATTACATTCAATGATAAATTTAACGACTTGCATTAAAATTGACTGCAAGTCGTTAAATTCATCATAAAAAGTTGAAACTTAATTCACTTCAGGCCAAAATAAGGCAAGAGAATAGTCTCTAGAATAATATATTCCAAACACTTTGGAATAGGCTTTCCTTTAAGTTATATCAATTTATCATTTGGAAATATCAGTATAGTCATTTCATTCATTCATATTTTAATTCAAATAGGCTTTATTTATTTTTATCAGTTTCATAAGAGATTCTAAGATTAGTGGTTTCTTAGTCAAATTAATAAAAATATCTAGATTTTTTAATTAATAGCTTTGTAAGACCTTTGTCTGTTATTACTCGTCCATATTCTCAGTGTTTTATTTTTGAATGTAAGGTAAATATTGAGGCTTAGTCAAATTACTTTAAATAAATAAAATTCAGAATCAACGGACAATATCATTCTGCTTCATCTTAGAATCACAGATAAGATATCTTGAATTCCTTTAGCTGAACGATAATAGATTTTGTGATGTTTTCCATGACGAAATACTTGATGAACAATAAAATATAAAAACTGACACTGTATTTCTAGTCAAATTATTATTTTTAATTACTTATACAGGATATACTGCAGGGATACATTTCACTTGCTTTCAACTTGCTAGATTAAATGACAAAAAGTTACTTTTTACAGCTACCATGGACTCTTACTGTCACATAATATTAGTTATGCTATCTTAGTATGGGGTAATTCATCTAAACAAAATCTTGATAGGCGTTTAAGATCCAAAGGAAAGCTGTTAGATGTATGGAAAGAGTGAATAGATTAGATTCATGTAGGCCGTTGTTCAAGAGAATAATTAATTAAAACTAATAATGTTAATCTGATTTATCTCGTACTCCTTAATTGGAGTCTCCAAGAGAAGGCTGATGAAGGAAGGCTAAAAAAGGCTGATGAAGCTTCTCTTTAGAAGCGAAATGCATCCCTCCAGTGAAAGTGAGTAAAATCATAATTTAAATAGAAATACAGTGCCAGTTTTGATATTAGATAAATAAATTCGTAAGTTGGTTCGAAGTTACTGACAATTGAACAAACTGACAAATTTACTTAGACAGTATTTATTAATTTCGAATTCCTTTAATTGCTATCAGTTTATACTGAAGACTTCCGCAATGGCGGATATTGACAACAGTATTTAATAGCTGATGGAAATCGATGAATGCTACTGTACAAAAATATCAGTCACCACCGGGAATCGAACCACGGACCTCCCAATTGCCGGTCGGGCGCCTTATTGGGAGGTCCGTGGTTCGATTCCCGGTGGTGACTGATATTTTTGTACAGTAGCATTCATCGATTTCCATCAGCTATTAAATACTGTTGTCAATATCCGCCATTGCGGAAGTCTTCAGTATAAACTGATAGCAATTAAAGGAATTCGAAATTAATAAATACTGTCTAAGTAAATTCGTAATTCCTTTCAATTGCAAAATCTCTCATGATAACTTGAGGTTGACCTTAGTAGCTACAACTGTTCAGTTTATGTTCAAATAATAATAAAAAATCATTATCTTCCGTCTTCACAATCTAATTAATTAATTAGGAAGCAATAATCAATAATTATCATTGATAATTCAATTTAGAAGCCTGTTCTAATAATGTTGAAGCTTCTCAATAACACTACTCTTATTATTCATCATTAAAAACCTATGCGGAGAATAAAGTGCTCATAAGTTAATAATAATGTGCTCTTAATGGTTCAACTTGACCAATATTAATGAAATAGCAAGAAAATTCCTACAAAAATTGAAGTATTTTCAATGATTTACTAATCTAATAATACTGCTAATATTATTACTTTGGTCTGAGTTTCTCTACATTAATTACATTATTGTAAAATTATTTACTAAAACTGAATATTTTACTGATTATTCCGAATGATTTCGCGTAGAATAAATGCAATAATTGAAATCTCACCTTTAAATACCAATACTTATATCAACTCTTATGTCTTCAGAAATTCCTAGATGAATACAGTATAACTTTTAGGCCTTATTCACTTAGGTTTTTGAAAATGGTGTTCAATTAAAATGCTATCCTATGATAATCAAATTATTTTTAATATGAAATCTTAATTAAAAATGATAAGTTGCATAATTATTTCAAGGTTTTTCTTCTGATGCTTAAACATTTCTTCAGAGAATTAGAGGAAAATGATATGGAAATGACATTGCACACTGCAATATGACTGTGTTTACCACTCATTGATACTATATAAATATTATTAAGTAGGTCAAGATGGTCAATGTCAATAGTTGTATAACAATTATTTTCAGGGTTTTCATATGATTTTCAATCATTTATTTGAAGAATTAAACAAAAATGGTGCAAAAATGACATTGCACACTGCAATGACTGTGCTTTTCCATACCATAAATTGGTATTTGGTAAATTTTCACTTAAAATACAATTAAAATCATAAATTATTAAGTAGCTCAAGATGGAAACCAACATTCAAGAATTTTCGAGATAGATTAATATTTGCTTAAGAATGTATGGAGATTATTTTTTTACTATTAAAGAATGATTATTTCAGGAGCTTTGAAGAATGTATAAAAAATAGCATAGAGTAGCTAAAAATAAAATATAATGCAATAACTATTTGGGATTCCAGCATAATTTCAAAGTTGTGAGTTCGCTATTCTCTGGAAATTCATATCACATCAACTTTAAAAGGCTCAAAGAATAGTCTAGACTAAAGTAGTATTTCAATTTAGATCAATTGTTTGATTAAAAAATGACAACACAGAAAAGTTTTTATGAATTTTCTTCTTGATTAAATTGTTTACAGAGTTTACCAGGTGCCTGTTGTTTAACATTTTACAAATAAGTTTTATTAGCGCTCGTCTTTGCATTTGTTTTATTGGTATTTTAGCTTTAAACCGTATTTAATTTTTTTCGGAGGATGAAGTACACATAGGTCTGAGACCTGTGCGTGGGTAAATGAATTGAATATTGGTGATTGATGAGTTGACCTACAGTTTTAGGTGGGTTACGAACCACCAGAAAGTGATTTTACAGCAGAGAACAGAGTCTTTTTTGCTGGCCAATCCAATCGGTCTCCCTTACAAAAATGGCCCAGGAGTTTCGTAGCTTATCTCTGATTGAGCACCTGCTATGGCACTTGGCTATCACTTCCCAAATTTTAGTTATTTAGTGGCATTATTATTGTTGTGAGGTGAACTGTGTAAACTGTGCGTATAAATAATTTTAAATTTGAATTAGTTACGATACTGCAAAGTATATGGAAATGTTTACTAGTAGATTGAAATTGTGATTTGTAAATTGTTATGCAACATGTCCCTTGTGCGCGTTTTGTGGAATAATGTTTAAAAAAATAATGAAATAGACCTTGGTATTGATAGATTTTTGAAATAACTGCAATATGTATCAAATGAATGTCACCTTATCTTGGCTATTGTCATACGCCTTATTGTTGTAACTATAATTTGTTGTTTTTGAACGAGATGAAGCATATCCATTAGAACTATTTGCACCATCGGTGGAACCTTTCAGGTCACTATTAACTAAGCTGGGGTCATCTTCGAATGGTATCCTCATGAAGCTGACAGTGCTGTTTGAGGATGAGGAAGATGAGGATGATAATAAAGGTAGAGAAGTGGTGAAAACGGTTCTGTCTGATGTGTGGCTTGGTCCTTGTTCTAAATTCAGACTCACCTGAGATGGTTCAATTGCATCCCGTTTTGATTTTGAGCTTGAAGATGCATGTTTATACTTGGGGACATACATGGAAGATTCCAAAACTTCTACCTGGGGAAGATTACCCAACATTGAAGGTGACCTAGGATGCTTCCTTGCAGTGTATGATGATGAATTGGGCGAACATGATGGGGGAGATGGATAAGCCTCAGCTTGTCGATTTTGGAAGTTTGAGCTGTTTATTTTTTGTGTAACAAAATATGATAATGCCTTGTCATACTGTCTGTCCCTCAAGAACCTTGATGGTTGATCTTCCACTGAGAACTCCCTGCTTCTAGCTCTTTGATTTTGTATAAAATAATCTGACTCCAATTGATTGTCATCTAAAGCTAATGTAGATTTTAGACGCGTCTCTTCACAAAGAGTGGTCAGTGGAGATCGACTTCGGTTCAGTGGACTTGACCTTGAAGAAGGTGAGACATCCCTTGATTTGGGTGCAGTGTCAGAGTACTCCTCATGATGATAGGATTTTGAGGAAAGTAAGGAAGACTTTGAAGATGATGCAGACCGGTTTTGAGATTTTGGATTGTAATGAACACCACAGTTACCTTCAACTCTACTACTACCACCAGTTCCAAACTTATGAACAGTATTTGCAAAATCTGAAAGATTATCAATAGCATCTCTATATACTCCATGTCCAGATCCTTTAGGACTTGTACTACTTTGATTAGAGTATAAATTACCAGAACCCCGATTGTCAAAACTTGGTACTTCCTGTGGATAACAATCTACTCTATTAGTTCCATGATGTACCAACTCAATATTCCCCTCATTGATACCTTCTTCATCATCATCATCATTGAAAAACTTTCTATATCTGCCTAAAATTGAGGACCGGTTATGGTGTCTCATTGGTGATGATACTGAAGAAGATGATGATGAAAACTGTTCATCATCATGACAATGTTTCCTTTTGTCATGATAGGTCCTCCAACTATAACTTTCTTTTGGGTAGTAATCAGTTTGATTTCGTTTGGAGAAAGGTGCTTGATCAGTGCAAGAATCTGTAATGAATCTGTTGTACCTACTTTCAGAACTGACCCACAGTGAGGAACTTGGAGAAGGTGATTGATTCTTTCTCACCTCCTCCTGATCACAACCATCAATCCTAGTTGTTCTTAGGGTCCTTTCAACAGTTCTTGGTGAATCAAAACCACTGTAAAGTGATGACAACTGTTCATTGTCTTTGATCACATAAAGAATCTCATCATAAAGCTCACTATCAAAACTGTACTTACTGGGATATGCTTGCATTCCTGGGTCATCAGCTCTTTTGGATGCATCAAACCTTGAGTTTCTTTCACCAACAGTTTCACAGCTTTGATGTTTGGTAAACTGATCAAGTGTATCACTGTTGTAATCACAATAGATCAATGAACTGGAAACAGGTCGTTCTTGTTCTGATTTTCTGCTAGTCCTAGAGTCTAGAACATTGTTTACACCTTGTCTAGATGTTATATAGGAATTGTAGTCAGGGTAAATGTTGCGTTCTAGAAGTTTCCTCCTCAAAGTATAGGATCCATTGTTGGGTAATGTTTTAGGGACAACAAATGGTGACTCTTCACTGATCCTGAATACTGGTTGAGAGTGATATCCTGCAGCTTTAAGAAGGTTAGAATTGGAACAAGAAATTTCCCTCTGGACATCATGTGGCATCACTGATGGCTGTGAATAACTTTTGACAAATGTCTGCCTCTTGATGTCATCTGATGCTTGCCATCTTCTTGGACTTTCTTCAATTTCAGTCAGCCGTTGACAATCCATCATTGGACTGAAAATTGGTGTTGATGTGCGACGATTGCATGATGAGTTTGATGAGTGTGATGTTGAGGATGATGACGATGATGATGACATTGCTTGTGTGCAACTGGTTGTGTTCCGTCTTGCCTGAAAAATGAACAGAGCTATTCAAGTTGCAGAAAATTTTATTATCGCCAGGATTGAAATAGAAAACAACTTCAACAAACAACTAAGGACAATGAGTTACATTTATAACTGATATTCATTAAAAAAAATATATATATGTATCTCAAGCCTGTGATTATGCATCAGCTCTGATTAAGCCTCTACTTGCCTATTTCAGAATAATTGAAATTATTTGTCTGAATCATTTGTATGATCAAATGTTAAAATTGATAGCATCTATTTCAGAAATTGAAATTATTGATTTTAAATCATTGTATCTATGAGTTCTTCAATGTTAAAGGCTGTTGAGCTAGAGGCTTGGCTATATAATAATTTGTTTTTAAGTTTCTTGAATTGGCAAATTGTAGAAATGAATAAAATATTGGAATATTATCTACTGGAGTGGGAATTTCTATTTACATCCAATCTTTTTTGAAATAATATGGATGCTTCAAGTTGAACTTCTATGCTTTTTCAATCCATTAATCTCTCCTAAGAATTAATTCAAACTCTTGATAATTTTTTATAACTAAAACACACACATATATAGGAGATACATAATAGTTTATAGTAAAAGGAATATAATATAGTAGAAAGTTGATGGGATAGAATGTAATATAGGGTTATCCCTATAGGGAATAAAATTGATGTATTTCAATCAAAAATTGAGTTCTGTCAAAATAAATTTTTGAACACTTTTCCAATGAATTAATTGAAAAATCTAATTTCCAATTAAAATAAAAAATTATGCCATTTAATTCTATGTTGTATGTTCTACAAGTAAATGTCCCTGCTGCATAGTGTAGATTTAATACTAAAAAATAATCACTGTTGCATAATTAAACACATGCTATGGAATGGTGTATTGAAGCAAGCAGCATGAATAGCACCATTCCATAGCAAGTGCTTGATTATGCAATGGTGATTATTATCGAGTACTGGATGCTCCACTGTGCAAACACACTTGGAAAGAGAAATACAGATACATGATCACAGATATAGATACAGATCACAACAAGATACGGTTGTGGTTCTGTACCTTTTCACGAAACAATCGAAACCTATCAAAACAATCAAACTCAAACTATCGTTCCTTTCATGTCGACTATCAATCCTTTTAGTCAATTGTTCCATGGGGAAGATCTACGTTTTTGAGGATGAAGCCCACATATGTCTTAGACTTAAGCATAGGTAATGAATTGGAAGATGGTTATTGATGAGTTGAGCCTACAGTTGTAGGTGGGTCTGCAGAATACAAAACATACATAGACAAGTCATGCAAATAATGAAAAATATTGAAATGCAATAACAGAAATCCAAAAATGAAATCCATAAACTAATTTAAAATAATAGAACTGTACTAATACGATTCAATTCAATTTTATTTTATTTATTGTCAACAATACATAATAGAACATTCAAATATTCAAACAAAAATTACACCACTCGTTATCATAATAATGAATAGGCTATGGTATCTACATAGAACATCATAAATGAAAATAATTGTTGCATCCCTCTTTAAGCAAAGCTTGTGCTGAAGGATGGTGTATCTCTAAGATGTCAATATCATATAAGACACTAGCTGGCCCGACGCGCATTGCTGCATTCTCATAAAAATTATTGATTTTATTATTTGACACCTCCCACTAAGGTTACATTTCAAATTTCAACCTTCTAGGACTATTAGGGAAGAAGTTAGTCCTAGGGCTCTTCCAGCTGATCAGAGAGGCCTCCTTCGTTGTTTTCTTACACAGTAAGACCTTATTCACCACCTCTCAATGAACATTTCAAATTTAAACTTTCCACGACTATTAGGGTAGAAGCTAGGTTTTTTATTTTATTATTCGCCACCACCTACTGAGAATACATTTCAAATTTCTAGCTGCATTGGTTAACAGATGTCATCAACCTGGCATAATTACATTTCATCATACCCAGTCATATGTTTCCTACATACTGCAAAGCTCCGACTGCACGGTATCCTACATGCAAAGTTTTTGCGTTCCAGACAATGTAAATAACGCCGCTAAGGGGTCTGCCATATGATTAAAAACTGTTGACTTCTATCAGCATATCCTTTCACATGTTAACGTATGTACCTTTTTCTGTAGAACCATGAAAGATATCATAATTCCGATTCCACTACGAGAAAGAGCATCATTTTCTGTGTAAGTGGAAATGATAAAAACAAATTTATCATCAATTTTTAGTTTGTAAAAAATACTCAAACAAAACATTATAAAAAGTTTAAAAAAATATATAATAAATCAAATGAATTTTTTTTTTCAAGTTAATTTGTCATTTTTAGAATTTCAAATAGTACAGACTAACATTTGGAACATAACAAAAAAAGAATCAAACAGATATCTTGTATGGTTTCTGAGAAAAAGGAACATAAATGTTGAAAAACACAATTTATGGAAAATGAGGAACAAAGTTTTTAGAACAAAAAAGAAGTACATGCCAGTACAT
The DNA here is from genome assembly GCA_948455865.1 of Conomelus anceps. Taxonomy (NCBI): domain Eukaryota; kingdom Metazoa; phylum Arthropoda; class Insecta; order Hemiptera; family Delphacidae; genus Conomelus; species Conomelus anceps. The sequence goes on along the minus strand of OX418227.1, from coordinate 20,233,790 downwards.
GTTTCAGTACATGCCAGCAGCATATGATGGATTTTCTTCCTCTTCTTCTTGATAATGGTCTTCCAATCTCTTTTTCTGGTAACTTTTGGTCTGTCTTATCTTTTTTTCAAGCTCCTCCATGCATCTCTCAGCTTTGTAGATTCGTCGATTATCTATCTTCTTCATACCAGCGACTAGTTGTTTCCCAGGTTCAAGTTTACATAATTCAAACACTTTGCACTTACCAATGTGTCCATCATTGAAAGTGGATATTGCTTCATATACTCCAAATTTTAATGTTTTCAACCCTACAAATGTTCTCTTAGGAATATATGTCCAAATCACGTTGTTCAATGATTCATTGACATTTTGTGTCCGCCCAGCAATACACTTTTCCAATAGTGTTGTGTCTGCCAAGGCTCTAAATACTGGCTTTATAAACATCATTATATTCTCATGTATGTGGAAATGTTTATCATGATCATAATGTTCCTTCTTCAGTTCAGCTAATTTATACTTGCACCAAGTACTCTCACCTGATGGACATAAATTGTGTTTGGGATTTTCATTGGAAGATGACAAATGGAAGTATTCTGCCCAAATTGCAGTCTGCATTTCCTTTACAGAATTACAATTTCGTCTAATAGCTAACCCATAATACTCTTGAATTTTCAGAATTGCAGCATCTGTCAGTCTATTTTTACCACCAAGTTTACTTCCATCAGGCAAGGTTTTATTTGTTGCCTTCAGTCGTTTCAGCCTTGATCCCATTCTTTTTTGTACATGCCCCACACATTCGATTTTTTTAATTAGTATATCACCATATGGCTTCTTATTACACACTTCCAGGTAGGCCTTGCTGTCTCCATCTCCCAAAAACTGTAGATATCTTACATTGTAACTTGTCACAGACCTCTGAAATATATTCACTGCTCCATTAACTTCCATTACTCCACTAGACCCTGAAAAATTAGCTTCACAATTCATAGTGTGTTGTTCTTTCAACCTATTGGGACAAGTGCAGAATTTTGACAGGATTTCCACATCTAGAACCTTTCCTGTAAGCACAGAACAGGCAGAAACGATTCCATTTAGAGATGTGTGGCCCCGCTTTTGCCATGACCCATCAAGAGCAACAGCAATGTCTTTGCAATTATTATTTTCTGAAATAACATCCTCTACAGCCCTTTTCATAGATTCCTTACTCACAATTTCTACAATAGAGCCCAAAAATCGTTCATAAATATGGTATGAGTTCATCACTGGACTGAGGTTCATAAGAGAGCAAAACATGTCAGCAGCTGCTTTACCTTTTCCAATGGATCGAAGGCCATAGACTAATCTGATATTTATATAAGTTAATATAATTTAGTATTTATTTCACTCACTTCAGTATCAACTTTATTACTGTTAGTTGTTTTCACATGTAAATCGCAATTGGTACACTGAAATTGTAATTCACTTGCAAGTCCAGCTATTGTTTTTCGTTTCATGGTCAATGGAAAATGACATACAGTAACCTACAAACCGCAATTTCTTGTAAACATTGTTCTAATTTACTTATATCCACAATATCATACTGGAAATCACTTTTGTTTTCATGCAAATCAAAAGATGAACTGATTTTCTTTTTGGAAGATGAAATTGGCTTAGCATTATGTGAAACTGGTGTTGTAGTAGTTGAATCATCTTGGCTTGAAGTTGAAGGTTGTGAAACTGGCGTCATAGTAGTTGGATCATCTTGTTGGCTAGAAGTTGAAGGTTCCTTATTCTTCCAGTATATCCGTTTTTTGAAAATACGTTTACTTCTTGGCATTATTATAAACAAAACAAGAAGACAGAAGCACAACATGGAACGTTTAGCGCGCGATAATTTTCAATGCACTAAACAAAGGACAAAACTAGTAAGCTAACAGCCTACCTGATTTCATGTATACAGAATAAACTAACAAGAAGAAAGCTGTTTCGATCAAGTAGTCATGAACATGACATAGAAGATCTAGTTGGCCGCCAATATGTGGCGCAGATTTCAAACCAAGTAATTTACAGAAAACTTTGTTTCTTGCATTTCATTTAAACAAAAAATCAGCTCAAATTCTGGTTGCGTAGCAACAAAAACATTTTTTTTACAAGTTCCATACCACTTATAAAGATAAGTCATACATCATTTTAAAGAAGAGATTTCAATCTATAATATGCAATCAAAAACGAAAAATTGATTTTTTTTTTAAATTTTAGCAAAGTGCTCCCCTTTGCTGTTTGTCCGGCAAGTTCAGTAGGTTAGGTGAATGATGATTTGCAAAACACACAAACAGCTTGTCCATCAAAACAGCGTGTACAGCAGATCGAAAAATTTCAAATTATTTTCCATATGATTAAAAGATCCCAGTAAGCTAGCTAGCCATGTACCCGTGCTTTGCATAGGCAAAACTCTAACCCCCTAAAAGCACCCCTAAAATTGCGATTTTTGAAAAATCCTTTCTTATTGCATGGTGAAATTCTATAAGGATTGTTCATACGAAATTTCAAGTTCATAGGCCTAGTAGTTTTGGCTCTGCGTTGATGAGTGAGTCAGGGTATCATCCTTTTATAGATAGAGATTGAATTAAAAAATAACATGTATACTACAAGAAACCTGAAAACACATCTGCTGTTCTGCTCATTATACAAATGTTTGTTTACCAATATAATTGGTTTAAAAGATACAATTGAATATTTAAAGCAAAATAATAACTAGTTTGATACCTAAAAAACACGTCTAGTTTTCTATTATTATTTTAAATGAATGAATCTGCATTATAATACAAAATTATAAAATTTAACACATAATATTATAAGAATTTATTACAGTATGTACTTTTCCATTACCTGCCTGCACTATATGAATCTTGCTATTTATAATTAAAAAGTGTATCCACTTGGAACTAGTCTCTATGATAGAACAGTCAAAGACACTGTAAGTGGACAAATAATAAAAATTTGTAATGGCCTGGGACGTTCCAATATGTGTGAAGATGAAAACCCCTTCCAACTATGATTGCCCACGTACTAGGGAGGGTTTCCGAAACACTGATGGGACTTCAGCCAGAGAAACAACATGATGAAAACAACCATACGTACATCATTTTTTGAAGCTACAAGTTTTTTACTCTGAAAATTACCTGAGATCGACTTCCAGACGGAGATGAGGTGTGCTGATTGACAGAAGAAGTTGATTCAATGCAGCTGATTGGTCGATTATTCGAGATTAGGCCAATGAGCGTTGAGCTGGGACGTCGGGCGAACGAGCAGGACATCGAGCGTCGCCGCGAACGGAACTTCTTGTCCCACATGTCCACATCCTTGCAGAAGAAAACATAGCTATTTATTAATAATTCCCTGGGAGAGATGATTGATTGCAGTCTGAAGCCGCGTCTCCACCAACCGAACATGTCTGCCAAACATTGTTGGCGAATACAAAAAAACCGTCAAACATTAAACATATGGGTCACCAAACATGTTCGTGAGTTCAATTGAAATGTTCGGTCTGTGAGCAAACAGTGACGACCAGCAACAGGTTCCCGCCACTATTCCCACCACACCGATCATAATGTTCAAGAAGGCGTCCACACCAAACCAACACCAAAAAATCTTCGGCGACATCAGCTCATTCCAACGAACACTGTTCGCCGAGCATGCTCGGTTGGTGGAGACGTGGCTTGAGATGGCATTCTCACAATGATTAGTGAGTAGATAGATAGATAGATAGATATTTATATCATCCAGTGACCTCCTGTGAAAGGGGTATACGGATTTGTCATAGCTTTTTTAAAATAAATACTCTACTGTGTAATAGAGTTGGAGGAGTCAATATTAATTGCTTGTTTCGTGGTGAAATGATCAGTCAACTCACTTATAGAATAAAAACACTTATCGATTGGTTAATCTATTTTAATTTAATTTAATTAATAATAATGAGCGTATGGCGTTTATTGGTGGGGAGACCCTGACTGACCTGTTTGAGTCATGTTATGGGAAACATGGTGGACCTACTATTTTAGGTGGGTTCCAAACTACGGTATTGGGTGAGTGATAATAATGCTTCTAACATTTTTTTTGTAGATTACGTCTTGGAGACTCCAGTCAAGGAGTATGAGACAAGTCAGATTAACAATATTATACAATCTTATACTCTAGTTACCATAATTACTATATCAATTCGTTGAGGTAAGGCTTAATTTTAATGTGACATGCTTAACAAACCTAAAATAGAAGGTCCACCATGCTCACCGGGTGGACCTACTATTTTAGGTGGGTTCCGAACCACTGGGTAAGTGATAACAAAGCGTATAACATCATGATCATGTGGTAAATAGACCTGATCAGGTGATTCGTTCGACTTGCGTTTGCGAAGCTCTCGTAGCAGATGAGAGAACTCAGCCTTCAGTCTTTGTAGTCTCTCTGGCTCACTGGCATCGTGGTGGCTCAGTCTTCGCACCTCCTCTTGCACGTGATTCAGTCTGTGCGCTATCTAAAATTATAATTAAAAAAAAATTATCATTTCAAAGAACAGTGGAATACAAAGCGTCACTTGGTAACAGAGAAAAATGCATGCAAATAAATAAATGATTTTATTCCTCGAAATTGACGTAATTAAGATAATTTACATTTCAAATCATCGTACAATTTTGAAAAAAGCTCGCCATGTGAAAATGACCAAGGAATAAACGAGTGAATAAAACATTTTGCTCTATGAATATAACTTGATGATGATTATAAAAATTAGAGTTTAAAACTTTAAATTGATGAGATATGCTGAGTCTCTAAAAAAAGAAATGTGAGTGAAGCCATCCAAGAAAAAATCAAGTCTGTGATGTTTTCCATGACGAAATACTTAATGAACAATCTAATATTAAAACTGACACTGTATTTCACTTTTATATATTGTTTTACTCACTTATATTGGAGATACATTTCACTTCTTAAAAGAAGATTCGTCAGCAAGGTTAAGGGATGCAGGCTACAGGCTGACGAAGCTTCTTTTCCGAGGTGAAATGCATCTCCAAAATAAGTGAGTAAATAAAACAATATATAAAATTGAAATAGAGTCAGTTTTAATATTAGATTGAAAAATTAAGGTCAACAAGGTGAGACATATGCAAGATTTTAAAAAGTTGCCAAAGTTGTTAAAAATTGGGCAGAATCGCCAAAGAAAAAAAGGTCAACAAGGTCTCACCATATGCAAGATTTTAAAAAGTTGCCAAAGTTGTTAAAAATTGGACAGAATCGCCAAAGAAGAAAAGGTCAACAAGGTGAGACAGATGCAAGATTTTAAAAAGTTGCCAACGTTGTTAAAAATTGGACAGAACCGCCAAAGAAGAAATTTAAACCATAAAAAAATTTAGAATAGAATTTAGAAATGGGAGGTTAACCCAGAGCCACATTATCCAGGAATTGGAACAGAATGGAGCGAGAAAAGAAATGAAAAACTGGTCAGCGAATAAAAAGAACAAGAATTCAAGTCCCAAAATTAATTTAATTTCCGTCTTCCATCTTGTGAGCTTTATGACTAACAAAAATAATAATAAAGGAATTCTGAAAGCAACAAAATTCAATCTAAAATTGAAATAACACTTTAAAAAAACTTGGACTTATCTTAAAATTTAGATTTTCAGTTAACATTTTGTGTAGAAAGCAGTGGTAGGCTGTGCCTTTTGTATCTTTGCTTGATTGTGTTTTGTATTGAATAGATAAATAAATAAGCACTGTATTTCTTATAAAGTGCCATAAGGGATAAAGTGTCAGTTTTAATGTTAGATTGTTCATTGTTTTATTATTTTTCTAATTGTTATGGAAAACATCAGAGATGAAATAATACAATAATAAAATTAGACTAAATACATTTTCAAGTTTTTCTAATTGGTGTGCATACATTTTCTAATATTTACTTGATTTTTTGTTTATACGCATTACAGATATACAATATTTTTTGTGGTTCAATGTCTTTAATATTTTTATGTAATTGATTGGTTGGCTGCCTTTATTTATTTCCTAGGAGGGCGAAGTTAGGGCGCAGCCGGCCCTTTCTTACACTTAACCCTCCTATAAAATTATGACTACTTTCTAAGACTTACAGCTAATTTTATAAATTTCATTAGAAAGAGAAAAAACAAAACAAAAAAAAATAAAATATCTATTTGATAGTAAAGGAGAAAGAGAGACAAATAATAAAACTTTGGAATGCTTTAAGAAAAAATCCATAAAGATAAATAAAATGGACAGTTTTACAAACTGGAAAATGCATTCCTACTAGCATCAAACACAAACACACACACACACACACACACACACACACACACACACACACACAACACTATCTAATGCCTCGATCGCCCTCCCTCAGCCACCTCAAGACCTATCTGGGCATATAAAAAGAAATAATTTTATTTCGCATCAACTGATATGAATGTAGTAAGTATATATATATGACTCACTCAAATATGCATGGGTATGATACCCGAGGAAAAGGAAACTTGAGTTCAGTAATAGAAATACTCATGGCTTTTTAAAAAAAGACTAGTACAACCCCTGTCAACTTGATTTAAAAATCAAAATAGTTTCAAGAAAGCAGCATGAAACGCATTCCTTTTAGAATGAAACGAATAAAAACTTTGAAATAAAATTAGCAAGTAGAGTGTGAAATAACTGTAATAACACCAGCTAACATAGGCTATGTGTAAAGAGAAAAGAAATAAAGGTGATAATATGTACAAAAGGAGAATGTGATAAAATAAAATGTGAACGTGAATGAATACGAAAACAATGAACTAAGAACAAGTTTATTAACTAAAATCACAATAAATTACGAGCAACTAAGTTATATATATATATAATTCAACACATAAGGACAATAAATATGGGAGAAGAATATCTAGTACGGTAGGTCATCTAAACTCAAAATGACAAAGCTAGGATAGGAATAGTAACTTCAATACAAACACTAATAATACTGGTCCATTTAATACATTATTGGAATATGATAAAATCAACACAATAAATAATTATTATTGTTCTTGATTTGTAATTGTTAGGTTAGGCTAGGTATAATATAGTCTTGCAACTTGTGTCTTGTAACTTGTGCTAAGTATAATATAGTCTTACAACTTGTGTCTTGTAACTTGTGCGACAAAAAGACTATCAATATTGGCATTGGGTTGTCTTTGGATACAATATAACCTATTATAAATAATATTGAAGGAATTGGTTACTTTGAGATCATGAAAGGTACCGTAGTTAGAGTCTCAGAAGATGTTTCTGAAAAAATGGGAGTTTCGTTGTCCCTCTGAACAAGTAGTTGCTAGTTTCTTCATAAATTATAACAATTTATCATAAAAAGAAGAGTTGTTTTTTAATGATTTTTTTTGGGAGGATGAAGCCCACATAGGTCTGAGACCTGTGCGTGGGTAATGAAATGTAGCCTATGATGGTGATTGATGAGTTGGACCTACAGTTTTAGGTGGGTTCCGAACCACCAGGAAGTGATTTTACAGCAGAGAACAGTGTCTTTTTTGCTGGCCAATCTAATCGGTCACCGTTACGAACAGGACCAACGAGAACGCAGCTCATCTCTTTTTCGATGTTGTACCACTGATCAGGGGCAGTGATAAAGGAGGTACCCCGTGGTGCCCGCCCCCAAAATGAAGATAAACAAAGTTTTAAACACAAATCTGTGTTTTCAAATATTCAATTTGCTTGAGCACTCTCAAAATAATTCTTATTATTATTTAAATTTGTCAAATTATCTACTAGCATAAACTTTTCTGAAACAAGTTATGCCAAACTTGTTATTATTCGTCTTGGCCTCTACCAAAATAGCCATTTGTGTAACTAGAGTGCAAAGTGGGGTTTTTCTGCATTGAGAGAAACAGTTTTTTTCATGAGCCAAAGGCAACTAAAAAAATTTTCTTGAGTGCAGAAACAATAATTTGCACTCGAATTACACATTAAATTTTTCCTACAGTAATGTATAAAGTAATTTAAACAGAACAAAACAGGACATACATAACCTGACAATTCCTCACATAACCTATCTTTGAATCAAATCGATTTCAACAACAACTACTGCTGACTATATTTCCTTGCTGAAGCAGAGTAGCCAACCCATTTTTGAATGCAGAATAGGGAACCTGCATATTACATGCTCACTATTTTGTGTTGTTAGGTTGCAAATCTGGAGTGCGGAAATAGTTATTTATGTATTAAGAGCGTGAAGCGCGACTTTATCGCTTGAGCCAAAACATTTACTGCGCGACGCATAGCGGAGCGCAGTAATTTTGCGAGAGTGATAAAGAAGCTTCACGCGCGAAATACATACAATATTTTTCCTACAACTGCAGTTCTGGATTCCAACACAATAAAAGTTTGTAGTTTGTAAAATCACAGACCGTGCGCGGATTTGGTTAGCGTTCGACTTTTTTGAGGTTATGTGAATTTCATGGATTCCATGATCCACCAATGAGAAGACATCAAAATCAAAACAGAAGCGTAAAGAAAACAGCTGGCGAGCGTTAAGTACTTTACCGCTTGCGGAGCAGTAAAGAGGTATTTTACAATTAGTTTTCAGTACGTAAAGAACTACTTTACGAGCAGCTGTAGGAAAAGTACTTTTCCTACAGCTGCTCGTAAAGTAGTTCTTTACGTACTGAAAACTAATTGTAAAATACCTCTTTACTGCTCCGCAAGCGGTAAAGTACTTTACGCTCGCCAGCTGTTTTCTTTACGCTTCTGTTTTGATTTTGATGTCTTCTCATTGGTGGATCATGGAATCCATGAAATTCACATAACCTCAAAAAAGTCGAACACTAACCAAATCCGCGCATGGTCTGTGATGTTACAACCTACAAACTTTTATTGTGTTGGAATCCAGAACTGAAGTTGTAGGAAAAATATTGTATGTATTTCGCGCGTGAAGCTTCTTTATCGCTCTCGCAAAATTACTGCGCTCCGCTGTGCGTCGCGCAGTAAATGTTTTGGCTCGAGCGATAAAGTCGCGCTTCACGCTCTTAATACATAAATAACTATTGTCACACTGGAATTTACTTTCCCGCACTGGTGCAGGAATAGACTACTTTGTGTGCTACAGTTAGTGCAAAAAAAGGCACTTTTTGGGTCACTATAGGAAAATTAAATTTTTATTTCTCACTGTCACAGATATAAGTTTTGGATTCAGAGCCTTGTATTGAAGGGCATAGTTTAAAACAAACTTTAAAGCATGGAACTTTGAAACTTCTCAAGCATGGTACAGTACTTTAAAAATTTTCAAGTCAAGTGTATTAACTGGATTCCATGAGACGTATCACGTTGATAAAAAGGACTCAAAAATAAAGTTTGTTTCAGAAGAAAGACGCCATTTTTAAACCTGAATGCTCATGCTGTTTTGTAAATGAGTAGGCCTATCTTACCTTGGATAACAAAGTGAAATAATTTGAATTTTTTGTAAAAATAACATTAAGAACATCAAACAGATCATGAAGAACAGAAAATGTGGTGGAGAAATAATGGTATTAATATAAAATTAAGTTATACAAATAACATGAATACACATTAAAATTCCAAGTATCACAAGCTACTATTGAAAATACATAAAAATAAACAGAAGATAAAGACAACTAATCATATCACGTTCATCACAAGAAAATGCATTTGACATATTAAACAGCTTTAGAAAATTACCATCACAAAAATCTAAATGTAAACATAAAGTAATTTCAAAAATAGCACTAATTTGAAATAAAATCCTAAATTTTACAGAAAAACAAATGAGAACACAAAATAGATAACAAGTTTCACATTAATAGTTTTCAAAACAATCTTTTCACAAATAACAATAACTCAAAATAAAATTCAAAGTATGACAAATTTAACAAATAATGCAACATTGATACAACAGATACTAATTCAAAATTATAAAAACAACAATTGGAAATAAATTCCAAATCTCACAAACTAAACTAATGGAAACTGACACAAAATGGGTAACAGATGATAGAAACTTATAAAAGAATAGAGAAATTCAATAACCCAAGACTGGTAAAATAGATAATAATTATAAATCACAATAACAATAATTCAAAATAGAAGTATTGAGAGAATATGAGAAAATAAACAAATAAAAACAAACATAAAATAGGAAACAAATGTTTAAAATAATTAGAGAAGAGACAAATGTAATGTCCCAGAATTGGCAAAGCAGATAATCATTCGAAATTGTAATAACAAGAATAATAATTAGAAATGAAAATTAAAATGACAATTATAACAAATGAAAGCAGACAAAAAAATAGCAAACAGATGATGGTAAAGTAATGAGAGAATAGAGAAATGTTATAGCCACAAATTGGTAAAACATATGATAATTCAAAATTAACAATAACAATAGTTTGAAATAGAATTAAAAATTTGACAAAATAAATAAATAAGAACTAACAAAAACAATAGTTAACAGACGATGGTAAAATAATGAGAGAATAGACAAATGCAATAGCTCAAAAATATTGAAACAGTTAATAGTTCAAAATAATAACAATAGTTAGAAATATAATTTAAAATTTGACAAAATAAACAATATATTTGAAAGATGATGTAAAATAATGAGAGAATCAGCAAATGTTAACATAAGGTAGGTAAGACAAAACGATAAACAAACAACTTGACAAAATAAACAAATAAAAACAATCACAAAATTGGTCACAGATGACCCTCACAGATCACCCTGACTGATGAGAGAATATACAAATGTGAATATCAAATAGGCAACAAAAATAAAACAATTAATAATTACTGGTTGGAAAATAAAAACGTTTTCAGATTCTTATTTTGTGATGATTGCAATCAATAAATAAAATCATCCTGATAGCTGAGATCATCAATAAGCAGTGATATGTGGGCGTGGTCTACCTCTCTTACTGGCGATCTGGTCACATCTGGAAATCTGTACAAGTTGTTTTCGCTTTTCGATTCCCCTGGAGCTCTCCGGGTTTTCAGAAGTTCGTACAAAGATTCAATCTGGAAACAAAAATGTGATATGATGTGATTGATAAATTTTCTTGTAATTAAATAGTCTCAAGTTGACAATTGTAATAAATTAAGTAATATTTCATTAAACATTTAACTAAAATCAATTGAAAACAATTTTTAGCTAGGAAAATGAGTCCAAACAAGGCATCTAAATCTAATTGTTCAACTAAAACTCAAGTAGCTACGCGATCTCAGCAATTATTAACGAAAAAATCTCCAACAGCTCTTAAAGCTACTGTAGATGTAGAAGAAACGGTTGCTAAACTATTGAGTGATCACACCAAATTGAAAACAAAATTAGAAACATCACTAAAAAATTCTGAGGAAGAACGAATAGGGTTAGTGGATCACATAAAATCTCTGGAAGTTATTGTAAAATTGCAGCAGGAAGACCATAAAACTGAAATACTAAATCTCACGAGTCAATGTAGGTCTATGTCAGAGGAAATCGAAATATTAAAATCAAAAATAAACTTGGCTAATGTAAGATCTGAACCTCTGACAAATACAAAAAAAGTAGAACCTAAATCAAATGGGGAAAAAATAAATAGAAATGGTCAATCAAAAACGTATAGTCAGGTTTTGCAAACAGCAACCAAAACTAAAGTAAGGGCAAATAACGATAGGAAAGGTAGAGTACTGCTCTTGACATCCAGTCATGGACGAGACTGTAGTGACCTACTAAATAAAAGATTAAAAAATAAGTATGAAGTTCAGAGCTTTTTCAAACCAAGTGCCCCTATAAACGCTATCGTAGAGTCAGCACAGGAACAAACTAAAGATTTTGGAAAAAACGATTTTCTAATAGTACTGGGTGGCTCAAACAATATAAATGAACCTAATCTAAAACATCTTCCTGAAATAAATGAAAAAATTAAAGAGATTGTGCCACTCAGCCAAAAAACTAATGTAATAATAAGTACAATTCCGTATAGGTTTGATAGGCCAGAGCTAAATGAAGCCATTAAGTCAACAAATAAATCAATTCATAATACAATCAACAGCCTAAAAAATAAGAATTCTAAGCAGTTGGGGATTTGTTTTCTAAATGAAAGGCTGAAAAAACAAAACTTCACTAATCATGGTCTACATCTAAATCAATCTGGCAAAGTAATATTTTGTAATAGGCTGGCAGAGCTGATTGAAAGTCGTTTGCAATCTACTGTCAATAATTCTCCTAAACAATCATCTAACGAACCTTTTTTAGTAAAGTGGCTCAAAACCGGGAAGGGAAACTAGTTTCAGATGATAAATTCATATCTTCAATTGTATTAAAAGACGTTAATCGATCAAAAAATCAGGATAGCATTAGTGGAAGGAACTCTTGTAGCAATCTGATAGGCTCTCAAGATTCTAAGAGATTAAGTAAATCTACTTCAATATGCAAAAGCAACGATAAAGTAAGAAGGGATGATAGGGAAGTACCGGTACTCACTGTGTTCCATCAGAATATTCAATACATTCGTAACAAAATAGATAGAATCGAAGTATTTTTTAAAGAAGAGGCTCCTGATATAGCTATTTTCACAGAGCATGGTTTAAAAGAAGATGAATTGTCACAACTTAATATTCCAAACTATTCATTGAAAACGTCGTATTGCAGGACATCTCATCGAAGTGGGGGAGTAGCTATCTTCACTAAAAATGCTAAGAATATGCAAACATTTAATTTAGAATATGTAGAGAAATTTGCTGTGGAAATGGATTTAGAAGTTACTGGTTTGAGAGTAAAAATCGACAATAATTTCGAAGTAGCGGTGTTAGGTATTTACAGGTCACCAAATGGGGAATGGAACAATTTTTGTGAACTATTCAATAGGCTTTTAGAGATTACTACTACTCGTTTTACAAACGTTATTGTAGCGGGAGATTTCAATACAGACTTTGCAACACAGAATAAAATGACAGAAGATTTAAAGGATATTATATGCATGAATAACTTGGAAATAAAAGTTCATGAATATACCAGAGTCACAAGAACATCACAAACAATAATTGATAACATCCTTACTAATATAGATTACTCTAAAACAAGATTAGGCGGCTCGGAACTATCTGATCATGACTATCAAATCTTAGAGGTGGGGTTGCAAGGTCATAAATCAATTAAAAAGAGTAGAGTAATGAAAGAAATTCAACAATGTGAACAGGGGAATATCGATTGTTTGAAGCAGAATCTGCTACAAGAAAACTGGAGTAGGGTTTACAATAGCAATAGTTTAAATGACAAATATGATAGTTTCATTAATATTTTAAGGTTTCATATTACTACGAGTTGTCCAGTTAAAAAAGTCCCTGTAAAGAACAAATTAGACAAGATTGAAGAGTGGATAACTGATGATATCCTTGCAGAAAGAAATAGGGTTAAAGATGCATATGACGAATTCAAACTATCTAGAAATATGTTAAGTGAAGATAATTACAAAGCTCTAAAGAAAAACTATATGAAAAAAGTGAAAAGAGCGAAATGTAAGAAAACAGCTGAAATTTTGAATAATAGTGTGTACTTTAACACAGCAGTGTGGGATGTAATAAACAAAAATAGGCAAGTAGCTCATGTAGATGCTTATACTAGTGTCCCCAGAATAATTAACGAAAATAAAAAATATATTGATGATAGTGTAGACATTTGTAATTTCTTTAACAGATATTATCAACTGGTTGCTAAGGATCTTCAAAAATCTCTTAATACAGGTATTAGTGATGCAAACATGAGGAATACTGAGGGGATTCAGAACGAATTAAAATTCCACCCAGTATGCCAAGACGAGTTGTCAAATATCATTGATAGTTTAAATAATAAAAAAACTGTAGGAATGGATGGGGTATCCAGTAAAATTCTGAAAGAATGTAAAGATCAATTGTTAGACCCTTTGATTCATCTGATCAATCATTCATTAGAACAAGGTGTTTTTCCAGATAATTTAAAAGAGGGGAAGATCTTGCCAATCTTCAAAAGTGGCGATAGAGAAAAGGTAGAAAACTATAGGCCCATTAGTATTTTAAATGTAATAAGTAAAATTTTTGAAAGAGTAGTTCTAAATAGGTTACTTCTGCACCTTCAAGAAGCTAACTTTATCTGTGATGAACAGCATGGCTTCCAGAAAGGGAGATCAACAAAAACAGCCATAGTTTCTCTAGTTGAAAAACTAATAGATATAATAGATTCAGGTGATAAAGCTACTGCAATCTTCTTAGATCTGTCAAAGGCATTTGATTGTGTTAATCATAGAACTTTATTGGAAATACTGCAAAATGTAGGTGTAAATGGGGTTGAACTGAAATGGTTTGAATCATATCTTATTGGGAGAAAACAATGTGTAGAACTAACTACAGTAGTTGGTAATAGTATAGTAAAGAATAAATCTAATAAATTAGAGGTGCAAGCTGGAGTGCCTCAGGGGTCAATACTAGGTCCATTGCTTTTTTTGTTATATGTCAACCATTTACCTAAAGAATTAATTAGTGGTAGAGCCCTCTTATTTGCTGATGATACATCACTCATTTTCAGCAATTCCATTCTAGATAATTTAGAAATAAGTGCCCATATAGGTGTGCAGTCCATTGTCCAATTTTTAAACCAGTTGAAATTAACTATAAATAGTAAAAAATGCCAATACCTTCAATTCAAAAACAAACATAATTTAAATGAAGATAGGGCTATAAACGTGTTTGTAAACGATAATCAATTAGACCAGGAAGAAAAAATTGCATTTCTAGGAGTTACGTTGGATAGACGATTGACCTGGACTCCATACATTGAGAAAATATGTAGTAAAATTTCATCTGGGGTATTTGTCCTGCGACAGCTCGCTAGATTGAATGACAAAAAGTTACTTTTTACAGCTTACCATGGGCTCTTACTGTCACATATTAGGTATGCTATCTTAGTATGGGGTAATTCATCAAAACAAAATCTTGATAGGGTGTTTAAGATCCAAAAGAAAGCGGTTAGGTGTATAGAAAGAGTAAATAGATTAGATTCATGTAGGCTGTTGTTCAAGAGACTTGGTCTCCTAACTGTACCCTGCTTATATGTGTATGAAGCTACTTTATATGTAAAAACGAATGATATTAACCAAAATCTTGATGTACATGATTATAATACAAGAAGCCGAGGAGATTATCACTTGGTGAGTCACAATAGTAGCCTATTCAAACAAAAACCTAGTTATATTGGTAGGAAATTCTACAACAAGCTACCGCAGTTTTTGAAGAGTCTTGAAAATATAGAAATATTTAAAAATCAATTGAAGAAATATTTAGTTGATAAAGCTTTTTATAGTGTACAAGAGTTCCTTTCACATCAAAATTAAGCCTCACCTCAACTAATTGAAGTAATTATGGTATCTAGTGTATAATATTGTTGATCTGACTTGTCTTATACTCCTTAACTGGAGTCTCCAAGACGTAATCTACAAAAAAAAAAAAAAAAAAAAAAAAAAAAAAATATATTGCACAAAATATTAACAGTTTGAAACTTTAATAGTAGTTCTATCAACCTGGTAGTTCTATTAATCGTAGTAACCTGGTTGGATAACAATAGCTTATGTTTGAATACAAAGAAAACAAATTACATAAATTTTTCATTCACAAAAACTGGCAAACCCAACAGAAATAAATCACTGAAACTTCACAAAAATTTCAATTCTGATCCAAACTCTTGTAACTGTCCTCGTTCAAAGAGAGTTGCAAGTACAAAATATCTAGGTATCATAATAGACAAACTCCTCAAATGGGATGCTCATACTAAATTCTTGTGCAAAAAAATGAAATTCCTCTCCCACAAATTATATGAAATTAAAAAATTCTGAGTTTAAATGAATTAAAAATGCTTTATTATGCAATAGTTCAATCTCTTTTACAGTGTGCTAAAACAATCTGGGTGGATGTTTTAATGATCACCAGAATGAATTATTTACCACACAAAAGTTAATAATAAAAAGCATATTAAATAAACCTAGGCTTTTTCCTACAAACCAACTTTTTTCGGAATTTCAAGTTTTGACTTTAAGGCAGTTAAACGTTAAAAATGTTATCTAGTACATAGTTAAATATAAAATAAGTTTTCCACTCACAAAAATAACATGGTAGGACATTATAGTTTGAGGCCTTTAACAAATCAGTACAAAGTTTACAGTACAAACATAGAATCAATTAGGAGACAATTAATTTATATAAGCACAAAAATCATCAATGAAGTTACAGAAGATTTCTTGCAACATAGTAGATATAAGTCAAAAATTACTAAAATGGTAACTGATAATTGGATTAGACATATATACTTTTCCAGATTTTGAGCTCTCTTCCCAGATGAATAGTTTTTGCCATACAATCCAACCTTTCTGATCCCATCCTTACCAATTCCCCAACTTGACCTATTCTAGTACATGTAACCATAGTTGGATAGGTCATTTCTCACTTCATATGCTACTGTTATTTTGTTAATGTGTTGAAGTTTATATATTTTATTGTATTTTCTTAATGTATATTGTCAATTGTAATGACTTTGGTGAGAAATGAAAAAAATAAAGTTCTGTGAAAAGTAGACCTCACGCCCAAAAATAAGGGTGCTTACACAGAGGAACATAATATATACTCCATGTACTTTTTTTTAAATTCAATACAAATAATATTTTGTTTCAAGTATTCCCAAAGCTATCTTCAAGATTAATCTAAAAATGTTATTGATGTTTTTTCGTTTACCTGCGCTTGTAGATGGTGTAGAAGTAGATTGCCAGCTGGTCCCAGTGTGGCATCAGTGGCCACCGTTACTGACAGCTGATCGTTGTAGGTAAAGACAGAGACGGCAACACTGAGCTGTGACTGAGCTGGCAACAGCGCATAGACACTTTTCAACGTACAACCGCCCACCTGTACAGCGCTCGGTGGTCCCATTTGTGAACTAAATTGCAAACTGGCCTGAAATCACAATCAATTTCAAATTAAACTTTATTTATGACTACTTTATACAATGTTTTCTAAATTATAAATGGAAAATGGTAAGAGTTAAGACATTACGAAGTAGATACAAAACAAGTACATTTAGTTCCATTAAAAATTATTTACAACAAATTTAAATTCATTAGTTGTCAGAAATGTAATTTCCACATAGGATATCCTATGCATGGTAATGGTCTTCTAATAGCGCGATTAGTAGGAGGGAGCACCAGAGGATGAAGATGGAGCACCAGATGCCTCTTCTGAGAGGTATGATAGGTTAGAAAGTGAAGTCAACACAGCTCACTTTATTCCATGCCTCATCGAACTAGTATCATAATAAAGCTATTGAACACTACTGTCATTTTTTCAGTACAGGAGTCAAGACCAATCAGAACTCAGGATTTCTTCAAAACAGTGTCGAAATTAATGTTGTGCAATGGGGATAGTCACATCAACTGGTATAAAGATCCAAAAGAAAGCGACCAGGGGTACAGAAAGAGTAAATAGATTAGATTCATGAAGGCCGTTGTTCAAGAGACTTGGTCTCCTAACTGAACCCTGCTTGTATGTGTATGAAGCTACTTTGTATGTAAAAAAGAGTGATAGGCTATTAACCAAAATTTTGATGTACACGATTATAATACAAGAAGCAGAGGAGATTATCATTTGGTAAGTCACAATATTCAAACAAAAACCTAGTTATATCTGTAGGAAATTCTACAATAAGCTACCGCAGTTTTTAAAGAGTCTTTAAAATATAGAAATACGGTATTTAAAAACAATTGAAAAAATATTTAGTTGATTAAGCTTTTTATAGTGTACAAGAGTTCCTTTCACATCAAAATTAAGCCTCACCCCAACTAATTAATATGGTAATTATGGTAACTATTTCTTTTTTCTCATTTTTTTGGAGGATGAAGCCCACATATAGGTCTGAGACCTGTGCGTGGGTAATGAGTTGGATGATGGTGATTGATGAGTGTATAAGAACTAGTGAATAAGATAGTATAATTGTTCATCTGACTTGTCTTATACTTCATAACTGGAGTCTCCAAGACGTAATCTACAAAAAAATAAACATTTCGAAATCAAACTGGATTTCAATTCAGAACCGAACAACAACAAACATGCATTGTAGTTTATGATATAATATAATATTCGATATTTATTTTTATAGACAAAGTAACCGTGTTCGGTACTGGCACAGACTCTCCTTTTTACTGTGGTATTGGGATTCTACATTTCATATACCACAAATTTGATAAAAAAAAAGTTTATGTTATATTATATTAGGGTAAGTTATCAAACTCATTTTAGTGAGTAAAAATAAACGTACTTTATCCAGCTACCAGTTGGAGATGAAATAAATATTGTATGTACTACACCACCGGTAATGATTTTATTTTTCCTTGAAGCAGTTCGTGAGGTCTTACACCTAACCTTCATCTCATGAGTTGCTTGAAGGCAGTCAGAATACAATCATTGCATAGACTACTATTATATTATTTTCAATAATATTACTCCATTTAAAAGTGAATATTAGAATTATAATACAATAATTGAAAAATAGGCAGAAGCTCACACATCTACGATGTTTGAGGTCATGGAATGAGCCTTCTCATTTACTTCTTTTCAGAAGTGAAATACATTCCTCAAGCATCTCCAATATAAGTGAGTAAAACAATAATTATATAAAAGTGAAATACAGTGTCAGTTTTAATGTTAGATTCTTCTCATTTACTTGTAAACGTTACTGGTGGCGTCTGAGTGGTTCATAGACGCTATAAAATTGAAAAATAAACCAATCAGATACCACCAGTAACATTTACCGGTAAACGGTAAGGCCCCCCATGAACTCAACCATTTATTTACCTTGTTTTCGACAATGTTGGACAGTATTTGCCTTGCAAAATGCCCCGGAAGTAGAGACATAAGGATGGAGGTAGCCAAGTAGACAATTACAGGATCTGCTGACCGCCTGAGGGCACTGAGGGTCCTGCGGGTGCTCCACAAACGAGGCACCGCCCCCTCGGTGTTCACTGGAAGGGTCATGGCCACGGGGGCTACCTTGCTGCCTAGCCTCAGTTCGGCTGAGGGGTTACTGCAGTGCCTCAGGTCCACAGGGAGCACGATCTGGAGACAAAATGGAAAATTAATTTGGTCAGTTCTGAGGCTTCAACCTACTCAGAAGTTATTAATATTATTTATCTTATAAAAATTTGAATCCCCAATTTGCAGAAAATTTTTATACTATATTGTTACAGGTTCTATGTCTAAAATAACGCTGGCAACACTTAAATGTATCACTTGCACTTTATTAACACAAATAACACTGTTCAGTAATTTCTTACACAAAATAATGAAATCGGAAACAGATATATCGATATTGTTCAACTGATAAAGAGTTTTCAGTATTACTGTACAAAAATCAATCACTAGAAGTTGAAAGGCCAATCTAATATTAAATAATAACTGTGCAATAAACTGTCCAATAATATTCAAAAAGAATCGTCGACGAAGAACAATTAACTTACATAGCACAGTCCGTAATACAGTAATAGGTAAAGAATTATCACTATAGAACTGTCAAAAGAATTATCACTACAGGTAACTTCATTAAATGGTTTGTAATAGCGCCAACGGGATTGCACTGTCTGTATTAACGGGAACTGTCACTACTGCCACTTATCTATGTAGAACAACAACTGAACTACTGAACTAATTTACAAAAAAATTTTTTTTTTTTTTGGAGGATGAAGCCCACATAGGTCTGAGACCTGTGCGTGGGTAATGAGTTGGATGATGGTGATTGATGAGTTCAACCTACAGTTTTAGGTGGGTTCCGAACCACCGGGAAGTGATTTTACAGCAGAGAACAATGTCTTTTTTGCTGGCCAATCTAATCGGTCACCGTTACGAACAGGACCTACGAGAACGCAGCTTATCTATCTGAACAGATACCTGCTACGGCTCGCGGCTATCACTTCCCTCTCTTATTCTCTCTCTTATTTATATACTTTTTTGTAATCGAGATTTCTCTCCATTTTTCTACCAATTTCTACCGAATTCTAAAATAAACAATCAAAGACCTTCCACAATATTCGATAAGATTCCATTAATTTCTAATCAAACAACTAGAACATTCTGCAAAGCACCAAGTAAACACCATAGAAGTGTCAAAAGAAGAGTAATTAATTGCTGAGAAGTAAACATTATTTACATTATTTACATAGCAAATAACACCGAGAACCACTGTTCCTTCTTTCTCTCCATTTTCACTACACTATGTTTTGTCTAAATAAAGGTTTAAATACCTGCGTTTTGGCATAGATGAGGGATCTTGATGGTTCGTCTATGGTTTTGGTATCCAATTATTATGTCACTACCGGCTTCAACCCTCCTATGGGGTCATCATCAGGTGGTTGTAGATGTTATTGTGTCAGTTTTTTCGACGTTTTATATTACGACGAATCGGCGATGACATAATAATATCTACAACCACCAGATGATGACCCCATAGGAGGGTTGAAACCGGTAGTGACTATAATAATTGGATAAACTTTATTTATATTTACTGGTATCCGGAGGCTAAAGAATTCAATTTGTTTTGTTGTAAGGTTGAAGAAACCTTATACATTTTATTGAATCCGTACATTTCCATGCTCTAATATTAGTGTGTTGTTGAACTCATAAGTTTCTTAAACTTATTATGACTATATTTCATGCCACAAAAATAGGCGGATCAAAGAAATTGCAGTGTGGAAAAAACAACTGACTGCAGTGACAAAATGATATGACTGCTTGCCTTGATAAACTTGTAGACTAAGCAACACGATACGAGTAGTGTTCTTAATTTGTGCGTTGAAGTTGGTGATTTTCTACTGCTTTTCCATGGGTTGATTCCCAACTTCTCCCTTAATTATGGCAATTTATCTATATCAGCTGCTGGCATGGTCCCAGATCTGGCAACAGCACAATTTTTCAGAGCCGCCTAATTTAGTGGCGTGAACAATAATTTGGTGGCGTGAATAGTAATTTGATGGAGGGAAGATAAAAATCTTATTAGTATTGCTGTGGTAATGAACGATGAATTATTGAGCTTTCAATTACTGTATAATGTATTCCTCCACCTCACAGCAAGAGAGCTTTGAACTTGGTCTCTTGCATGAGAGTATTTTTTTACCAGTAAAAAAGTTTCTTTCTTTTTTTGCATTTAATTTATTTTTTTCTAATTGGAGTACCGGTACAGTCAACTCCAAATTTTTCGGTTGATCACTGGAAGGATTTGCATCAATCTTACTTTTTTGTAATTGTATGGAGTACTGTCAACACCTAATTTCCTGGATGATCACTGACAGGATTCGCATTAATCTTACTTTTCTTCTAATTGGAGTACAGTCATTTCCAAATTTTCCGGTATGATCACTGGCAGGACCTTTACAGATAATTGAAATTCACGGTTAAAGCAAAAAATACAATGATAGAATACAAGATATTTCAGGTTTTCCAGCAATCAGGAATCCTTTGAATACCAGTACTTGTGCGGGAAAATGTACAGGTATACTTAAAATTATCCTTAAAAATAGTAGGACGTTTGGAAATCAATAAAACTATAGCTTCTTGCATTGTGTTTCTATTAGACACTTTCCCTGTCTCACCATAGGATATACTACTATAGGTACTTGTTTTGTAATGTGTAATGTGTTGACTGTTATTCATAATAATTTATCTGTTTAATCGACTTGGCCTATGTTACATTGATTGTATTTCGGCTCAATAAAATCAATTATAAATTATAGATAGCAGGATCCCAGTTAATCCATAACCAGGATAATCGGTAGTTGACTGTGTATTTTATTCTGCAGTTAGTTAAGCTTTGTAATTATTATACACTCACAGTATTTTGTTATTTTATAAAGCAATAATGAAAATTTAAAACCTAAAAAATAAAACTACTGCCAAACCTTTAGGTCAGGAGGCTGTCTGACCCCACAGCTCTGCAGCAGACACCGCAAAGCTCCTGACAGCGCCGATAGCAGAACACAGTTGACCGTTGACCTTGTGACTTGTTTGACCCTTGTGACTTTGGCGAATGAGATGGCCGCTGACCACGTGACCTTGACCCTGCTGCCCTGACTTCCAGAACTAGCCACTGTCTGCCGATGACTGGTCAGCAGATTGCAATCGCTGGTTGACACAAGCAGCCAAAAGAGAAGTGTCAGTGGACCCAGCAGGCAGGCGCGCAGCATGTCACAGTAGAAGCCAAGCGCATGTCTCTGTACCTTAGAGCACAACAGGTTTGTCAAGAATGAGACAGAAATGTCGTTGTAAAATATTTTGAATCAGTTTGATCAATTTTTTCTAAAAAATAAATTTAATTATACGTTAAAACTTAAAGATAGTTTAAACATGAAAAATAGTTTAAAAATCATTTTACTTTTTTTCAAGTGTAATATTTTGATAAATATCATTTTTTAGCATTAAAATTAACCTCAATGTTTCAGGCAATATAACATATTAAACATTTTTGTGAAATTTGGACCTGAGTCTGTTGCACCATCAAATACACTGTAATTTTGTCACAAATAAATAAAACAGTTTAAAAGTGGCATGCCTCACATAAGCATAACCTGAGTATGAAAAAGAGTCTTCAATGTATTTGCAGTCCTTATGCAAGTTTGAATAAATATTGGGATAAATGAAGAAAATCCCATTAAAAAATAATAGTACAAGCAATAAATACAGTTGGGAGACAAAGTCTCTTGAACAGCGGCCTAAACGAATCGAACCTATTTGCTCTTTCCATAAAATACCTAACAGTTTTCTTTTGGATCTTAAACACCCCAATCATCAATTTTAATACATATATATAATTACATATAGTCTTGTACCTGAAGACGTGGCTTAACTGCTGAGTCAGCTAAACAGCGGCAGAGCAGGGTGACAAGGGCAGCACCGTCTGCCACTGACTGATGCACGCGTAGGATCGCGCATCTGCCAACAACCTGCAGCTCCCAGGGCGGCTTATCGCTGGCGAGGCCCTCGCACACTAAGGTCGAAACATACTCCTAGGCAAATATCAAATAAGAATAAGAGGATGCTAATAAATAAAAAAATAAGACTGATGCTGTTCAAACCACTTTAATTATCAAAACACGAGAGATTATAGCTCCGACTGTTACATAATTATCAATCTCTATAAACTTATCAATATAAATCTTAATGATTGAGTCTAAGAGTCAATCACATATATAGCCAGATAAAATTAAGGGATTAACAGTCAAAACTACAGTCTCTTGTGCTTTAGTAATTTAAGGGGTTAAGACAACATCAGTCTTATTCATTATGGATAACTACCAAAATATCCACATCACCAACACAAATTACCAAGAGATCAAATTTCAAAAAGTCAAATAGTCTTTTCTCACTTATATTTTATTTCATTTGTTTTTTACTGAATTTTATTAAATAATGATGAATTCCATTAATAACCTGCTACAATTAAGTAATTAATTATGATTCAGTATACAACATCAATAACTCATGCACATTAATAACTGGTGATTACTAGATATCTAAAGACCTGGCAACATGAGAGATTATACAATCATATTCTTTTTTTCTTCTCTCTGGTTTTCTTCTTGTTGTTTTCCTACTTCTTGTTGTTTTTCTTCTTTTACGCCTCTTCTTCTTCCTCCTCAATCTCCTTTTCCTCATCCTCATCCACATTCTCCTTCTCCTCCTGCGCCTCTTCCTCATCATCCTTCTTCTCTTCTAATAATAATTTATTTTCTTTTTTTTAATTAACTAATTTATTTATTATTTTTCTTTTAGATTGTTTAAACGTAATTTTTGGTTTCATTTAATATTGGTATAATAGATGATTATATTATTTATTAATTTAAGTTGGAGCTGTATAGGAGGGTTAAAGCTGTATATAAGTGACAGAGAGGGGCGGCTACGCCCTAACTTCGCCCTCCAAGGATAACAAATAAAAGCAGTCATTCTATTCTATTCTCCTTCTGCTTCTCCTTCTTCTCCTTCTTCTTCTCCTCCTGCTCCTCTTCCTTCCTCTTCCTCCTCATTTACCTCATCTTTCTCCTCCTTCTCTTAATCCTCCTCCTATTCCTCCTCCACCTCCTCCTACTCCTCCTCCACCACCTTCTACTCCTCTTCATCATCCTCTTCCTCTTCTCCCTCTACCTCTTCCACCACCAACCCCACCTCTTCTTTCTCCTCCTCCTCCGACACATCTACCAATAGAAAAATTCTTTCGATTGATATATTAACCGCACTTTTTATATTCAAACTAAATTTTTCTCTGAATCCCCTCAATCAAAGACTGAGGTTCCTGAATGAACAGAGCATCACTATAGATTATCTATAGATGGGATGAGAGTCTTTTTATGCCGTTCCCACTACTAGAGTGTTCACCAGTCAAGCGAATCCCACGGGAATAAAGGCTGGAACCGCCCTGGAGCGGATATAATGATGCGCTTCCCACCTATCAATACCCTAACCTTCAATCACTTCAATGGCCTCATCTCCTTAGGGCCTCAGTTTTGATTGTATACATTATTCAAGTCCTGTGCCTATTCAACTACCTTTTACGAGAATTCTCACTAGACCTGGAGAATGATTCGCTTTGGGTTTTTAGCGATCTCAATTTGTAGATCATTATTTATGTGATCTCTTCTGCGTTACTTGTGGGAAAATCTCTTGATTTTTTTTTGAGGATAAAGCCCACATATGTCTGAGACCTGTGCGTGGGTAATGAGTTGGATGATGGTAATTGATGAGTTGGACCTACAGTTTTAGGTGGGTTCCGAACCACCGGGAAGTGATTTTACAGCAGAGAACAGTGTCTTTTTTGCTGGCCAATCTAATCTGTCACCCTTACAAAGAGTGCCCAGGAGAACGCAGCTTATCTGTATCTGATTCTCTAACAGATAACTGCTACGGCTCGCGGCTATCACTTCCCTCAATACTCTTATTGAAGAGACCAAAATAGAGTGTAAGGCATTTTAAATGTATTTATTATATAGAAGTCTTCATGCTGTCCTCCATTGACGGAGCTCTGACAATGGACAGTAAGGGATCAAAGGAAAAGGAGAAGGGGAGGAGGAGGAGGAGGAGGAGGAAGAGGAGAAGGAGGAGGAGGAGGAGGAGTAGAAGGAATTATTGAAAAATTCCAAATTTTTCGATAAGGGTGTTCTTTGGAGGATGTTTTACAAAATGTTGGTCATTGAGGTTGGTTCAGGTTGATTTTTCAAATGTTGACGCCTTGCAAATTATATTGATGAAAATCGATTAAAATTGTTAAAAATAAGAAATTTCACTGAGGAGGAGGAGGAGGAGGAGGAGGAGGAGGAGGAGGAAGAGGAGGAGGAGGAGGAGTAGAAGGAAGAGGAGGAGGGGAGGGGAGTAGAAGGAGGAGGAGAAGGAGGACTAGGAGGAGGAGGAGCAGGAGGAGGATGAGGAGGAGAAGGAGGAGAAGGAGGATGAGGTGTAGGAGGAGAAGGAGGATGAGAAAGAGGAGAAGGAGGAGAATGGGAGAAGGAGGTGAAGGGGAGGAGGAGGTGAAGGGGAGGAGGAGGAGAAGGAGAATAAGGGGAGAAGGAGGAGGAGGAAGAAGTAGAAAAAGAAGAAAAATAAAAAGAAGAAGAATAAAAGGGGGAGGAGAAGGAATGAGAATGGAAAAGAAGTGAAATAGAGTGAAAAATAAATTTTCACGTAAAAAACGCCAGTTTCTCAATCTTAATTGAGTATCTTAATCTTATCTTGATTGCTATAACTAATACACTAGGCGTTTCGGAGAGAATTGGTTTGGATAAATACTGTGGAACAGAAGGCTAGAAACGTTTTGAAAGCAATGGGGTAGCTAATGTCAGTGGTAACAATTTTATGATCAAAAATTTTGAAAATCAGCAATTATGAACTTTGAGGGGGCTATGGGCTCGGGGACACTCCTAGACGATTAAATTTAGGGAATAACTTCTTTGGAGCGTCAGTGGAGTAGCACTGAAGTTGAAAAATTAAATTAATCCTTCTTCGAATCGCTATTCTGTAATCTAATTCCAATTTCTATGATACTAAATTCCTAAAAAGACATTAATTTATTCAAGTTTGAATAATAGGGTATCTAATCCCAGTTCAATAAAAATGCAAATAACCAAACTTGTAGAGAATAGGTTCTGATGTTGTGCGATGCATGAGAAACTAGTCCCGGTGGTTCGGAGCCCACCTAAAACTGTATGTCCAACTCATCAATCACCATCATCCAATTCATTACCCACGCACAGGTCTCAGACCTATGTGGGCTTCATTCTCCAAAAAGAAAGTCATTTTCAACAAAAAAACAGGTTTTTATAATCTTTGACCTTGAATATTTTGAGCAGCGCACATGATGATGTCGTTGACTTTTTACCTCTTTTCTAGAATGCCATGAGGAAGGTAACTGCCAAATTTCAGTAAGATAGTTTTCATTACGAGGTTACGCCTTTTACATGCCTTGAATTAAACTACTTACCTATTTCAACCATTTAATCATAAAATCAAGTTTTCAAAATCATTGTAGGCTATAACACTGAGAGTTGCCAATTATTATAACATTGTAATCTTTGTGCAAATAAAGTCATCTTCACGCAAACGGGAGACAAACCAAACGTTTGCGTTTGTGTGAGTGAAAAAGTGATCTGTGATGTTTTCCATGACGAAATACTTAATGAAAAATCTAATATTGAAATACCAATATTAAAAGTGAAATACAGTGTCAGTATTAGAAAAAGTGATGACTCATATCAGCGGTCTACAGCGTTCTTTTTTCCTTCTCTTCCAGAAGTTTCTTCTTTTTCTTCTTCTCCTTGCTTCTTCTTGTTCTTCTTCTCCTTCTTGCTTCTTCTTCTCTATTTTCTCCATCTCTTCCAAAAACTGAAACTACCCATTTCAATCTATCATCTCAAAAAAATCTGTGAACATTTTTTTTTCACAATATTATACGAAGTTTTATGAGCTTATTATACGTTTGACCGAGATAATTTGAGAATAGATTATAATCAAACCTCAACATCCCATTTTTCAGAAAATAAATTATGTAAACAAACAATTTTCACTCGACAGTATAATACTCTATTCACACAAATGAGTGACAAACCAAAACAAAAGTATTCGTTTGTGTGAGTGAAAAAGTGATGACTCATATCAGTTGTAGACCGATCGATTAATTTCTACCAGTTCACACTGAGTTCAGTATAACATATAGTGTTACAGTGTCCGGTTTACTTATATACTGCACGTTAATTATTGTATTTCTGTAGTTAATTGTGAATCGGTCTTGTTGTTCAAAAAGATACACTCTCGCACGCGCATCGTTGTTTACATCGTCTTCCCTTTCCGTGAACAGAGTATAGATTAAAAATCTTATCCCCATAATGCCACTATGAGACACTCACCTGCAACTGTGCATCAGCCACAATGTCCTTAGTGAGCGGTTTTGCGTAGACATGGTTATCGATGTTGAAGTGTGTGTCAGGCAGCCAGCAATGGCCGACTGTGGGCAGAGCCAGGGGTCGCCTTGCCAGTCGGGGACACAACGGCAGGACTCGAGTCACGAACAGGTGACGCAAGTCATTCACGTCGGGTGGCGAGTCAAACACGAGCACAGCGTGCACCACCGATCTCTGCCACGAGTCACCCAGCCATCGTGACTCGGAGCCGCGCATTGACTCGGCTCCTCCTGCAAGAGTCGAAAGAACTGTTAGAAACCATTAAATATAAGCATGAGCATCAACCACTTAGCACCATTACCAAAGACAAGATTAATAGAAAGAAGGTTGTTCCATAACTCATTCAAATTAGCAGAATAGAAAATGCATGACGTCATTTTGTTCAGAGTTACCTTAAATTTGCAAATATCAGCTTTATCAATACACTTTTCAGAAAACGAATTTGATGAAGTTTTTCAGCCTCAAAAGCAGAATTTATTAATTTCGAATTCTTCAAAGTGCTATTAATTTATACTGAAGACTTCCGCAATGGCGAATATTGACAAGAGCATGAATAGCTGATGGAAATCTATGTATACTATTGTCAATATCCGCCATAGTGGAAGTCTTCAGTATTAATTAATAGCACTTTGAGGAATTCAAAATTGATAAATTCTCTTTCTGTATATTTGTCAGTTTGATAAATTTTCAGTTTTTTCAGCCTCTTCTCTTGATCGGATAGAAATGATATGGGTTTCTCAATGCTAGTGAACTGGAGGAGAATATCATACATATCATTTTTCCTGTTCTCGAAAAACCAGAACATTCTTGTTTATAACAACCTTGTACAACAGTCAGATCAACTGTTTTCAACCATAAATCATGATATCATTCAATCATGGGATCCTATCAATCATGAGAGGACCCAGTAATTTTTTTCGGGGGGCTTGGGGTTTTATATCAACTTCGAAAATATTTTGGGGGAAACATCTGGAAAAAAGGACTGAAATACAGCTATTTTAAGTGTTGCTTGAATATTTTGGAGGTGGAGAGGGTTACAAACTACCTTTATCTATTAACGCCTGTCATGAAACATGGCTGATGGTAAGAAAATGTCTAATATATTCTTTTTCCATCTTCATCTTCTTTTGTTTTCTTATCACTCTTTTTTCCTCATTCTTCTTCTTCTCTTTTTTGTATCTATCTTTTTCCTCCTTTTTTCTTCTTTCTCATCTTCTTCCTGTAGGGTTAGCAAGCGTAATAGTTATTTGTGTAACTAGTGCGCAGAGTAGCTCTTTGCTGCATGAGAGAAATGCATTACACATGAGCTGAAGGCGATTGCGGAATAGTTTCTTGAGTGCAGCAAATATACTTTCAGCATGAGTTGCAAATTAAATTTCCCCTACAGATGACGCACCTGAACTGCGACAAAGTAAAATGAGTGGGGCAAAGTCAGCTGAAGTGCAACAAAGTAAAATGAGTGCGTCAAAGTTAGCTGGAGTGCGGCAAAGTAAAAAAATGCAGAAATCTGCTGTTTTGCATACTATAATGCGTGCATAAATAGACGTTTTGTTTGATAACTGTAGAAAAAGTTCTTTATTGCTCACTCCGCAGTAAACAGCTGTTTTTTACTTAGTTTTCAGTATGTGAACTAATTCTTTACAAGCAGTTGTGAGGAAAAAATAATGCATGCATAATGCATGCATAAATAGACGTTTTGTTTGATAACTGTAAGAAAAGTTCTTTATTGCTCGCTCCCCAGTAAACAGCTGTTTTTTACTTAGTTTTCAGCATGTGAACTAGTTCTTTACAAGCAGTTGTAGGGGGAAAAAATTTCCAACTAACCTGATGATGCCTGAGACCGTCTACGGTTCCAGTAGAGCATCAAGAGCAGCCAGCGCAGAATGTAGGCAGCAGGTAGAAGAAGAGCCAGCACTAGAAGCAGTGGCAGAGCGAGACAGAAGGCGAGAAAGCTCCAGACGAGTGTGCCGACCAGACTCCAGGCAGGGGACTCGTCCAAAGGATGGCGCAGACGACGAAAGGGGGCACTGCGCATGTAGTTTGGCACAGCCACACCCCCCGCTGTCACCGACATCACCTTCTCCCCACCAACCACCACCTGCAACCGACAAAGTGTGCTGAGGTTGATTCACAGTGCTCGAAACGGGTCTAACCATGATAGTTTAAAGTTATAGAGTGTAGCAGATGGAATGGATCATATTTCAAGACCTTATTCGCAGTGTAGCATGATTGATCCATATAATCACCCACCACCTCTAACCAGCAAAGAGTGTTGGGGATCATTCATGGTACTTGGAACGCATCTGACCATGATAGTTTAGAGAGTACAATGTGGATTAGCATTCCGCATTGTACAGCAAGAATGTATTGTATTTCAAAAACGTATCTCAATTATTGGGACCAAACTCCACTAAAATACTGAATTGTCCAGATTTTCAATTATGTCATTCCAAAAACAATGTTCATAGTGCGGCCTCAAGAGGGGTCATGAGGTCCATGACCTCCCCAGAATTGGAGATTTACTAGAGAGAAAAGGTCAACAAAATTCAGGTGGGCGAACTTCAAATTCCTACTTACATTATTTGGGAAAAACTTGCTGAAAGAGTTATGATTCAAGGTGGCCTACCTTGTGTTGATGTATTTTGCAACCAAACTCTTTATAAAGCTCTCTTTATAAATTCTTTATTACCCACTTCGACTCTGTGACCTTGGATCGGAGAAAAGCCAAAACTAACCTAGATCCCATAGTGGTGAACTGTTTTACATCATAATTATTCCATATTCGACCACCAAACTCCAAAATCAATAGCGATCTTACTTAGACTTTGAGGAAACAATTTATAAAGATTTAAGAGTCTAGAACCTTACTTCCAAGAGATTCTCCATAGACAATGGCAAGTTTTCAATGAGACCCTGTTTGGTCCTCAATAATCGAAATTTTTTTGGAGGATGAAGCCCACATAGGTCTGAGACCTGTGCGTGTGGGTGATGAATTGAATGATGGTGATTGATGAGTTGGACCTACAGTTTTAGGTGGGTTCTGAACCACCGGGAAGTGATTTTACAGCAGAGTCCTTTTTGCTGGCCAATCCAATCGGTCACCGTTACAAAGATGACCCAGGAGTTTTGTAGCTTATCTCTGATTGAACAGATACCTGCTGCAAGGCCTTCAAGAGTTGATATAAGTTCAAAGTACAATTTTAAATCAACGGTACTTGGATCAAATAGTTCACCAAAGATAAACTCAACTTGTGCCCTCCAAAAATAGTGAAATGTGAAGCCATCACGAAACTAGGGTGTTCCTTAACAATTTTCCACATATCCTTGAAAACGAATGGTCAGAACTATTTTCCTTAAATTAAAATTTAACAGTTGATATTGAAAAATTTTCTTTGAAACATAAATAATGATAATAATAATAATAATAATAATAATAATTATTATTATTATTATTATTACCTGCAAAACATTGTATCTTGGGAACAGTGACCAAAATTGTGCTGACCTACACTAAAGCTTCAGCTGATATTAAAATATCACAATAGAGGAGAACAATATTTCTGTTAAAAAATTTAGTAAGCTACATGGTACTTATATGTAGTAGGTATACATGTAGATATTATGTGTATACTATACATCGGTATAGTGTTTCCAGTAAAACTCAAAGATAAGAGAAGTGTTTACGACAACTCAATAATGGTAAGTGGCAGACTTCCAAGTTTTTCTTTGAAGTAGTTGAAGCTCCAAAGGGAACCCAGGGGCGGTTGTCCAGGGGGTGGGGGTAATGGTAATGGGGGTCGTGACCATCAGCCCCTAATAAATTTTGAACTTTAATGGCAGAGGGTTGGTAAAGAGGGAATCTCTCAAAACACATCATCAAAATCTTCATATGTAGTAAACTTTCCAGATGGTAACGTCCTTGTACGAAAGAGACCTGATGTTTGGGTGGATAGGAGTGAGAAAGTTAGAGGTTCGAGAGATTAGATTAGATTAGATTATCTTTCTTTATTCATGTAAATTTACAAATTATGCATATGAATGGTTATAAACAAGATTATCAACATCACATAGATACTATAGTGAACTCAGATGTTTTTTTGTTTTTTTTATAGTGCAAGATATTATATACAATGATCTCATTTGTACGATATTAACTATGGTAATGACAATCTGAGTGATGCAATTACATGAAATGGCGAAGTTTGGACAAAGATTCGTCCATTCTTGACACTTAACCAGAGATGGGAGGATGGGAGAATAAGAAGATGGGAGGATGGAAGGATGAGGAAATGGGAGGCGAGAAAACGTGATAGAAAGCATGACGAACAGAAAGGATTGAAAAAAAGGGGGATAAAATGACGAGAATATACTAAAAGTTATAATGGAGCTTGGAAGCATGGTAAAGTAAAGCAGACTAGAAGAGAGTGTGAGGAGAAGGAGGAGGAGGAAGAGGATGTGGATGAGGCGAAGGAAGTAAGAAGAGAAGGAACAGGAGGAGGAAAAGGAAAAGAAAATTATTAAGAGAAAGAGAAATAAAGTAAAGCTGTAACAGAAGAAAAGAGGATAAATAGGAGGACCAGAGGGAAAGCTCATGAGTGAGAGAGGAAGATGCAAGAAAACCGAAAGATGGGAGAGAGAGATGATGCAAGAAAAAGAGGAAGAAAGAAGAGAAGAAAGAAAATATGAAAGAAGTGAAAAAACAAAACATGCTGAAAACGAAATGAAATCATAGAGGAGGAGAAGCAGAAAGGAAAGGAGAAAGAAAAGAAAGAAAAAATGAGAAATGGAAGAGAAAAGAAAAAGAGTGAAAAAAAACATGCTGAAAACGACATGACATCATAGAGGAGGAGAAGCAGAGAGAAAAGAGAAAAGGGAAGGAGAATGAAAATGAAAATAAGAAGGAGTAAGGAAAGAAAAATAGAAAGGAATAGAAAATAAAAGAAATGAACGAAAAAATGCTGAAAACGGCATGAAATCATAGAGGAGGAGCAGAAAGAAAAGAGACGAGGGAAGGGAAAGGAAAAGAAAAATGAAAGGAGAAAGGAAAGAAAAAGAGGAAGGAATAGAAAATAAAAGAAGTTGAAGAAAAAAATGCTGAAAATTACATAAAATCACAGAGGAGGAGAAGCAGAAAGAAAAGATAAAAGAGAAGGAGAAAGAAAATAAAGATAAAAAGGAGAAATGAAAAGAGAAAGGAAAGAAAAAAGAAAGGAATAGAAAATAAGTGGAAGAAAAAAATACTGAAAATGACATGAAATCATAGAGAAGGAGAAGCAGAAAGAAAAGAGAAAAGGGAAGGAGAAAGAAAATAAAAAGGAGAAATGAAAGGAATAAGGAAAGAAAAAGATAATGGAATAGAAAATAAAAGAAGAGAAAGAAAAAATGCTGAAAACGGTATGAAATCATAGAGGAGAAGCCGAAAGAAAAAAGAAAAGGATAGGGGAAGGAAAAGAAAAAAGAGAAGGAGAAATGGAAGAGAAAAGGAAAGGAAAAATAAAAGGAGTGAAAGATGAAAACATGCTAAAAACGACATGAAATCATAATGTCTGCTATCACGCAAAGGTTTCCTGGAAACAAAAGACTATAACTGGATCTATATATCTATATATACGGTCTTGGTTTTATTTATTACATGGCACTCTAGCCCACTGTGTCGCTGTACCGTACTTTGTTACGTCATTTACAACTTTACTGGCTCCATGGCTGGCTGGTAGCCCTTTTTTCTCTTTTAACGTAAAATCGAACTCAAAACAAAATAACCTTCGCAACTGAAAGATGATCAACCCTGAAATGGAGTTCTGAAATTTAGATTTAGATTGCTTTGTTCATGTGAAAAAGTACAACTTTTACATGACAGGGTAATGATCCTGGCAATAATATGACAAAAATTATAGGGTATAAGGTTATCATTTGTTTTTGTACGTCATGGAATCAAACACATGCTATGCAATGGCGGCTTTCACGCTATTCATAGATATAATAATAATAGGGAGATCAACAAAGACAGCCATAGTTTCTCTAGTCTTCTTAGATCTATCAAAGGCATTTGATTGTGTTAATCATAGAACTTTATTGGAAATACTGCAAAATGTGGGCGTAAATGGGGTTGAACTGAAATGGTTTGAATCATATCTTATTGGGAGAAAATAATGTGTAGAACTAACTACAGAAATTTGGAATAGTATAATTAACAATTCATCTAATAAATAGGAGGTCCAAGCTAGAATGTATCAGGGTCTAATACTAGGTACATTACTTTTTTTGTTATAAGTCAACCTAAAGAATTATACAGTGGTAGAGCCCTCTTGTTTGCAAATAATACATCACTCATTTTCAGCAATTCCGTTCTAGATAGTTTAGTAATAATTGCCCATATAGGTGTGCAGTCCATTGTCCAATTCTTAAATCAGTTGAAATTAACAAAAAATGTAAAAAATGCCAATAACTTCAATTCAAATGGAGATAGGGCTATAAACGAGTTTGTAAACGATTATCAACTGAACTAGGAAGAAAAATTGCATTTCTAGGAGATTTGTTGGGTAGACGATTGGGCTCCATACATTGAGAAAATATATTGTAAATTTACATCTGGGGTATTTGACCTGCGACAGCTTGCTAGATTAAATGACAAAAAGCTAATTTTTACAGCTCATTATGGGCTCTTACTGTCACATATTAGGTACGCTATCTTAGTATGGGGTAAAACCTTGAGGGTGTTTAAGATCCAAAAAAATTTGTTGAGAAAGAGGGAACAGATTACATATAGTAGACAGTTGCTCAAGAGTCGTAGTCTCCTAACTGTAGCCTGCTTATGTGTGTATGGAGCTACTTTATATATAAAAAGCATGGTATTAACCAAAATCTTGATCTACACGATTATAATACGAGAAGCCGAGGATATTATCACTTGGTGAGTCACAATAGTAGCTTATTTAAACAAAGACATAGTTATATTGGTGGAAAAATTTACAAAAAGCTACGGCAATGTTTAAAGAGTCTTGAAAACATAAAAATATTAAAAATACAATATTGAAAAAATATTTAGTTGATTAAGCGTTTTTTAGTATACAAGAGTTCCTTTCACATCAAAATTAAGCCTCACCTCAACTAATTGGTCCAGTAATTATGGTAACTAGTGTATAAGATTGTATAATTGTTGATCTAACTTGTCTCATACTCCTTTAACTGGAGTCTCCAAGACGTAATATACAAAAAAAAAAAAAAAAAATACAAATGATTGTACTGTATCAATTAATATTTCATCAAAGCTAGTAGTATCATTTCAAGTCGTATCATATCTTTCATGTACTGTAAGAAATCCAATAAATTCTTGCTTGCTCAAATGATAAGAAATTCTTTTCGTAGTTCTCACATACGTTGTAAATGCGGTTGAATGTTGTGTAAGGTGCAGGCTATATAAAACGTTGAAAGAGCCCTCTCTATACGGGTATTGAAAACTCTTTATAAAAGATGAAGAGTTTGTATAGTATTATGATGGTAAAATTGAATAGAAACATTGTTTTTCATGTTAGTCTGCCTTTGGCAGCTTTGAATGCATGAAAACTGGGACAGGAAAAGCTCTCAGCATCAGGTGCACTGAGGTGACACGTAGCTCTTTTGAAAGCTTTTCCAAGGCTTTTCCGACGGCCGCCTCACACTGAGGTTCCGCCAGCTTTTCCTTTTTAAAAGCGATACTAGCGAATTTTCAGGAGAGCTTCCAAAATACGACACAAGGCAACCTGGATAATTTTTATGATCAACTTTGAAGTTTTTTTGTTGGGTAAATTAATTTTTATTGTTTTATTGGTCAAGAAAGAAGTGGATTTCCTTTGAGATTTTTAGTATTTTTACAAAGCTACGACTTTGAGCTATTTCTATTGTTGAATGAGCTAGTTTCTTTCGGCAATACAGAATAATGATAATTAATAATAATAAAAATAATAATAATAATAATAATAATAATAATAATAATAATAATAATAATAATAATAATAATAATAATAATAATAATAATAATAATAATAATAATAATAATAATAATAATAATAATAATGATAATAATAATAATAATAATAATTTTTTTTTTATTTTTTTTTTGGAGGTGGAAATGCTTTTCTGCACGATGTGCCAGACTCTTGGCAAAGCAAAATACTGGCTAAAACCACCTCCAGCTCCTGGGCCCGCCTGAAACTGTTTGTCACATTACTTCAGAACAATAATAATAATAATAATAATAATAATAATAATAATAATAATAATAATAATAATAATAATAATAATAATAATAATAATAATAATAATAATAATAATAATAATAATAATAATAATAATAATAATAATAATAATAATAATAATAATAATAATAATAATAATAATAATAATAATAATAATAATAATAATAATAATGATAATAATAATATTAATAATAATAATATTAATATAATATTAATAATAGTAATAAAATAGTTGGTAAAATTCTTGGACCAAGGCGAATATAAGTTAACAGAGAACGTCTAAAGTTAAAGAAAATTATTCTAATATAGAGACAGATATGAGGAAAAGACGCCTTAAATTTTATGGTCACATCATGAGGCTTCCAGACAATTAATGGACTAACAAAAAGAATTGTAAACTATGTGGCATCACTTATCAATGGAGGAGAATGGATACGAAATGTTAAAAAAGACCAAGTACTGGTCAAAATAACCTACAAAGAAATTTACAAAAGAAAAAACTTCAGAATAAAACTTTATAAATGGGAAGTTATACCAGACAAAACCTCCAAGAGTTGGAACAAAATGGAGTGAAGAGAGAAAAGCTGAATTCGCACAAAAAATGAAAAGCTGGTGGGCAAACAAGAAGAACAAGTACAAAAAATGAACCATCATTACTCAGCGTCTTCCACTTGAGGAGTTTTACGTCTAATAATAATAATAATAATAATAATAATAAAGCAATAATAAGAATAATAACAATGGTGATAAGCGTATGGCTTTTAATGAAGGGTGGAGACCCTTCACGGGTTGTTCCACCTCGCCGTTTGAGCCATGTTACGGAGAACATGGTGGGCCTACAGTTTTAGGTGGGTTCCGAACCACCGGGTGAGTGATAATAACGCTTATAACATTAAAGGAAGACACACACACACACACCCAGACAGAGAGAGCAGAAATCAATGAAAACCTTCCATAAATCACACACATCGCGTATGCCAATACAGAACTGTAAATTGTTAATTCGTAACTAAGTTATCCATTAAGCAAGACGCTGAAGTCCCTTGGGATCATCAAAAGGCGATTACGCTCTCCTTTGGGACTTGAGGGTCTTCGCTTTGCGCTTCGGGCTTAAGTGGCCAACGGATTAAGCACGTCAGTTGCGTAATATTTACGATCCTTGAATAGCTATCTTAAACTTTGGTCATCATTACCAACAATATTTGAAAAGATCTTGCTTTGAGGGAAGTTTTATTTTGAAGTCTTTTATATTCTTAGGAACTTAATTAGGTTGGATGAACGGTTATTCAACGACCTCAAGTAATTGTGGGGGGAATTATATATCTGACATTAAGATCTGTGATATCTGAAAGGATATAGCTTCAGAGAAAGCGAGTAAAAATATTATTTATTCTCAATTAAAATTGACTGCAAGTTGTTGAATTTATCATAAAATTTAATGACTTCAGAGAAACTTCTTGATTGATCTCTTTTATGTTATAAGAAATTTAATTGAGTTGGATGAACGCTTATTTAACGATCTTGAGTAGGCTATTTGTACGTTATTTTCAACAATCAGTGACCGATTAGGTTGACCAGTAAAAAATACACTGTTCTTTGCTGTAAAATCACTTTCCGGTAGTTTGGAACCCACCTAAATCTGTAGGTCCAACTCATCGATCACCATTATCCAACTCATTACCCACGCACAGGTTTGAGACCTATGTGGGCTTCATCCTCCAAAAAAATTAGGTCTCTTATATTTGGATCTATAATATTCGAAAGGGTCTAGCTTTAGAAAAACTTTTCTTTTGAAGTTACATTTTGAGGAACTCCCATCACATAAGAGTTTGTAAAATTAGAAGAAGGAAAAGAAAAGGATGAGGAAAACGAAGAAGAGGGAAGAAGAAGAATGATGAGGAGAAGGAGGAGTAAAAGGAGGAGGTGGAGGAGGTGGAGGAGGAGGTGGAGGAG
Source organism: Conomelus anceps (assembly GCA_948455865.1). Lineage (NCBI taxonomy): Eukaryota > Metazoa > Arthropoda > Insecta > Hemiptera > Delphacidae > Conomelus > Conomelus anceps. Next base: position 20,196,121 of record OX418227.1, on the reverse strand, counting down.
GAGGAGGTGGAGGAGGAGGTGGAGGAGGAGGTGGAGGAGGAGGAGGTGGTGGAGGAGGAGAAGGTGAAGGAGAAGGTATAGAAGGAGAATGAGAAGGAGAAGGAGAAGGTGAAGGAGAAGGTATAGGAGAAGGAGGAGGTATAGAAGAAGGAGAAGGAGACTAAAAAAAAGAAAAATAAAAAGAGAAAGAGAAAAAGGAAGAGGAAGAGAAAGAAAAAAAGAAAGTGGAAGGGAAAGAAAAAGAAAAAGGAAACGGAAAAGGAAAAGAAAAAGGAAAAGGAAAAGAAAAAGAAAAAGAAAAAGGAAAGGAAAAGGAAAAGAAAAAGAAGAAGGAAAAAGGAGAAGGAGAAGAAGAAGAAGGAGAAAAAGAGGTAGGATGAGGAATGAAAGAAGGAGAATGAGAAGGAGTAGGAGGAGGTGTAGGAGAAGGAGAAGTAGAAGGAGAAGGAGAAAAAGGAGAAATAGTAGGAGAAGAAGAATGAGAAGGAGTAGGAGAAGGAGAAGAAGAAGGAGAAGGAGAAATAGAAGGAGAAGGAGAAGAAGAAGGAGAAGGAGAAGGAGAAAAAGAGGTAGGATGAGGAGTGAAAGAAGGAGAATGAGAAGGAGTAGGAGAAGGTGTAGGAGAAGGAGAAGTAGAAGGAGAAGGAGAAAAAGGAGAAATAGTAGGAGAAGAAGAATGAGAAGGAGTAGGAGAAGGAGAAGAAGAAGGAGAAGGAGAAATAGAAGGAGAAGGAGAAGAAGAAGGAGAAGGAGAAGGAGAAGGAGAAGGAGAAAGATAAAAAGTAAAAGAAATGAAAAAGGAAATAAGAAAAGGAAGCAGAGAAAATCAGTATAATCAATAATTTACTCGTTTTTTAATCTAATTGATACATAGGTATCGCCTGTTTAATTAATGCGAACCAATAACTCAATTGAAGCTTTGTACCCAAGCTTGACGTTAGAGGTTAGGTTATTAAGTTAGTGGAATCACCGACAGTTTAAATGGAATTCCCGGCGAATTTAGCAGCGAATAGCTGAGGTCCTTAATTGAATGTGCGGTAGCCACAGCTAGGCTGTTAACCTGTCAATATTTCCAAACACAAACTTCAAGGGTGCGTGGTGGGGAAGGGGTGAAACAGATGGCACGTTCTATCAATTGATTAAAAGGTTCACAGATTGAAAAACATTCTATTCTACTGGCTGGGTGTTACAATACGAAAGCATTACAATAGGAAATTGAATATTGACATTGTGTTCAGTTTCGATATTTTTTTGGTGGGGTGTTGTATTTTTGGTTTGGATTGTGTTGGATGTGTCAAGCCATAAATCCAATTTTTAGGGACGAATGACATTTTATTTTGTGTTATGAAAACGTGAAGGGCCATGCTACCTGACTTGCTGTTTCTACCTGTTAACATCCCTCGAAAATGTTCCTATTGTTTATTCTTACTGCTAAACTTATTTTAGGATGAAGCCCACATAGGTCTGAGACCTGTGCATGGGTAATGAGTTGGATAATGGTGATTGATGAGTTGGACCTACAGTTTTAGGTGGGTTCCGAACCACTGATAAGTGATTTTCAGCAGAGAAGTGTTCTTTTTGCTGGCAAATCTAATCGGTCATCCTTACAAAGAGTGCCCAGGAGAACGCAGCTTATGCCTGATTGAATAGATACCTGCTACGAATGAATAATAAGACGAAATTGTCACAACCACATTTATTAAAACTTTGAGAAACTAGTTTCAGTTGTTACACCATTATAAATCTCAATCAAACTAAAAACTAAAGCACAGAGAAGCTTAATATAATACTGAACATGGAATGATAATATTGGCTAAGCAGGAAAGAGGCTGACCTTCATCGGACGTTGTGACTGGCTGTCAAGTCACGCCCCCCTGATGGGAGGAGTAACAAGCAAAAATACGTGTCAAATCAATAACTAAACACTGTGAACATCAAGAAAGCAACAAAGAAGAAAAATACGTAATAAGGCTAATGGTGTAACAACCGAAACTAGTTTCTCAAAGTTTTAATAAATGTGGTTGTGACAATTTCGTCTTATTATTCATTATGGATACCTTCCACAATATCACCTTTGCCACTACAAAGAAAGTTACCTGCTACGACTCATGGCTATAAATTGTTACTGTATCTTGATATAAAATACCATTTTATTCAGAAATTGAGAATATAAATGGCTATTGAAATTGAAATTTATTGCACCCTCAACCTTTGTAAAAGTTGGAAATAAAAATGTGTTTATTTTCCAACTAAAATAGCTCTGTCAAAATAAAGTGGAAATGCACTCACTGTGATGATAAAATATTCTTGATTATTTTTTTTTTTTTTTTTTGAGGATGAAGCCCACATAGGTCTGAGACCTGTGCGTGGGTAATGAGTTGGATGATGGTGATTGATGAATTGGACCTACAGTTTTAGGTGGGTTCCGAACCATTTAGAAAAGAATATGGTTCATTAATATCAAGTAGTATCCCAGAATACTCTCACGACATGAGTTGTGATTCCTCATCAGTTTAGATTGGTCCACGCTGATTTCTTGTAAAAATTGGAAACAAAAATGTATTTTTCGTTTTAGCTCTTCTCTTTATATTGATTTATTTATTTAATTACAATGTGGGAGCATACGGGGAAACCCCGAAAATTGCTCCCCAATCATGAACATATTACGATAAATACCATTTACAAATTTGAGAAAAATTAGCTGAAAAATAAACAAAAAGAAATAAAAAATGAAAAGCTAGAAAACTGAATATGAAAGATTATGCGAAAGAAAGATGAATATTATTAATGATAATAAAACTAAGAATATAAATGAAATATAAATAGTTATAGAGTGATAAAATTAATTGGACCAAGGTCTAACGTAAGAAGCTTTCTTCTTCTTTTTCCCTTTTTCTTTTTCTTTTTCATTTATATAAGTCATCCTTTGAAATAATGATTTTAATAATCTTAGATCGAATAGTTAGCTAAAATGCTATTATAAAGTTAATTTTTTCTATTAATAATAATAATAATATCATGTGACCTGGCTGGCTCAGGTCTGGTGTCAGAGTTATCAGGTCGCACCTGAATAAGTTCAGGGCCTCTGACGTGACTTAACGACTGTTTTTTTAGGCAGCCGGGACCGAAAGCTTAACGTGTTCTCTGAAACACGGGAGCGGCCCGAGGTAAAAACTTTCGGTCAGAACTGGGATCGAACCCGGGACCTTTGGGCTAGCAAACCAGCACTTAACCCACTCGGCTACGGCCACTCCGTAATTTATTTATTTATTTCTGTAAAGGAAAGGGTGTCTGGTTGAAAACCCCAAGTGTTTCTTTTTCATTTTATCATATAAAGCCTTAATAAATGAATATGTATTGGATGAATTGATGAACCTTGAACCTATTATGGAAATCAGAACCAAGATGCAATCTTTCATATCAACCATCATTTCATCTCCCAAAAGTGATTCATACTGCATACAAATTGAACCTTTCACATAGCCGTTCATTTATATGGAGTACAGGTTTGGCGACAAATTAAAATCTTCAATTATTCATTACCCTTGACGGTCATCCATTGAATACAGCAACCAAATTAACTGTATAAATCACTAGAAGTTTATATCACTGTGTATGCGAGGATGAAATATCGAGATATCGATAATCGAAGTACTGTATCGTTATTGAAGTATCGAAACTCAATTACAGTTCCATGTAGTATGATAGGTTGGAAGGCTTTTGAGAGAGTTTGAGAGGGGTGACAGATCGTTAGAGGGATGAATGAGGAGAGAGGGAGAGAGAGAGACAAGGTGATAAGAGAGAGAGTTAGAGAGGAAGAGAGAGCTTCATTATTTGAGATGAAGTGAACTCGTTGAGAAGCTTGACGTCAACGTGTGTTGTTTGAGTGTAGCCACAGAAATTGCGCGTTCATTAATTAAGCAATTAGAGGAGTGAAAAGCGCTAGTCTATTTGAATAGATGAGAGCTGTTGAGAGAGTAGAGAGTAGAGAGAGAGAGAGAGAGAGAGAGAGAGAAGAGGAGAGAAAAGATAGAGAAAATGAGCGAGAGAGAGGATGAGAAAAGAGAGGGATAGAGTGAAAGAGAGGGGAAGAGAAAAGAGAGGGAGGGAGTGAGTGAGAGAGAGAGAGAGAGGAAAAGAAGAGAGAGAAAAGAGAGAGAGTGAGTGAGAGAGATGGAGTGTGAGAGAATAGAATAGAATAAAATATTTATTGTACAATTGTTTCAAGGCTAAAGCCTACTGAAACACAAAAGACATTACAATATTATTAGAAAGAATGAATAACTGTACAACATCTGCGCAAGTAATAAACAAAAATTTAAATTAAAATAAAAAAGAACAACAAATAAAATAAAAATAAAAAATTAATATAGCTAAAGTACAATGTAACTTATTTGAATGAAATTGACAGTTTTAAAAATTAAATATAATATGCTTTTGCAATGAGTTTGAGGAATAACTTTCACATAATATAATAATTAAGAAAACATGAATTCTACATATCTAACAAATGATTATATAGTTTCAACTTGAATGAATGAATGGATGGAGAGGAAATTACTTGGAGTGGCAGTAAGTTCCATAGGCGTGAGGCAGTCACTAGAAACGATTTGTTGAACATTTCAGTTCTATGGAGGGGGATCTGCAATGTAAAACAGTGAGACTGAGTGGATCTTGAATGGACATTGGCCAAAAGAGTGAAGCTATCTCTTAAGTAAGCTGGATCAGAATTCTTGACAATAAGGTTATATGTCATTGAGAGGATGAAATACTTTCTGTGTTGCTTTAACTTCAGCCAATGTAATTGATTGAAGAAAGGTGAGATGTGGTCATCCCTCCTGGCATCAAAGATGAAGCGAATTGAATAGTTCAATGCTCTTTGCAGCTTCAGGTCAAGATAATCGGACAAATCATTGTATACTATAGAACAATAATCAAGAATCGGCAATATCAGAGCTCGGACAAGAGTGACTCTTATGAACACAGGGAGGAAGCGCTACAACCTTTTCAATTGATGAACAGCTGCAAACACTCTGTCACTGATTTCACTTGAGGAATCCAACTCATGGTAGAATCCAGCTGGATGCCCAGGACTTTAACACATTCTGAGAATGGCAGCTCCACATTACCAAGATGGATTTTAGGAATTGCATTGACTTCAAGTTGGGAAAAAATTTGTTGATATCCAATGATTATACTCTTACACTTGGAAGAATTAAGAGTTAAACAATGAGCTGCAGACCATTGAAGAAGAATGGAGATGTCTTGATTTAACTTAAAAATGGCTTCATCAAAAGACTTTAAAATGGCTACAGGAGAGAATCTTTAATAAAATAGCGAATCGTCGGCATAAAGATGATAAGAGGAATGTAGGAAGATTATTAATGTAGATAGAAAATAGGAGGGGACGCAGGACAGATCCCTGAGGAACACTTGCTACCACTGATATCCAATCAGAGACATCACTCTCAGCCCTCCTAACCGCCTGAAATATACCAACAAGATAAGAGTGGAACCACATTACAGAAGACAACGATAGGCTACACTGTGTCCTTAATTTATGTACCAATATGGAATGCAAAACGTCTTGGTAAAATCGAATGATACAACGAGTGTTAGCAATTGTTGGTCCATAGCTCCTCTGATGTCATCAGTTATCTTCAGGAGTGCAATTGCGTTGCTATGAGATAGACGGAAGCCAGATTGATGTTTGCTGAAGAAATTGATTGAATTAAAATGAGATGTAACCTGCTCATGAATGGTCTTTTCCAGGGCTTTGGAAATTGAGCAAAGAATATGGATAGGTCTGAAATCCTCAGGTGGGGAAGGGTTAGCGACTTTAGGAATGGGTTGGATGAATAGGTTGGAACTTTTTCAGAGATCAGGAAAGATACTCATTTGGAGAGAGAAATTGAAAATATGTGTGATTGCAGGAAGAATAACAGGTAAAATTTTCTTTTAAAGCACGACTGGGATGCCATCAATACCCTTACTATTTTTAGCAATGGACCTGATAGCAGCCTTGACCTTTTTAGGAGTTACATATGAGAAGAAAAATATTTCAGGTGGGATTGTGTGTGTATATTGATTTATCTGATTCATAGACATCAGCCGATCAGGAAATCTAGAGGGTGAAAGAGGGGTGGAAAAGAATTTGTTGAGGTCATTGGCTGGCACATGAATGCTATATTTAGATGAGCCAGTAGGAACTGCACCTACATGCTTCACATTCTTCCACAGAACAGAAGTTGACTGGTTTGTTTCAAATAATTCATTGTGATATCTCAATTTAAAGTAATGACAGTTAGATTTGAATACATTATGGACTTGTTAAAACCTGTTATGGTCAGAAATGCATTTGGTTCGAAGAAATGTGCGTCAGGTCCTATCCCTCTCAGATCTTAATTGAGATAATTTCATTGAACCATGGGCAAGGCTTGTGGCACAAGCGAGCAGTTTTTACAGGTGCATGGCCATCAAAAAGGGAAAACAATAGATTGTTGAAGACTGCAACCTTCTCATTAATATTATTAAAGTACTGAATGTCACTCCATGGCATACTAATAGCCTCAGCAAGACAAGGACTCAGATCAAAGTTTTTAAATTCCTGTAAGTCACCATACAGTAATACTTTACAGAATGATTCAAGCCATATATAATATAGATTAAATCATGATCCGAAAAGCCAGGACAAGGAACCTGACCATTGGAAATAACACTGCTGCTATCACTTACAATGATGAGATCTTTGAAGTGTATGAGAAGTTGCAGTGTGATGACGGACTTGTTTAAACCTGTTATGGTCAGAAATGCATTTAGTTCAAAGAAATGTGTGTCAGGTCCTATCCGCCTAGTTGACTAGGCAGAATTGTAAGATTGAAAGAGTAAAATAAGCCCTGCAATTGTACACCTTCGAAATTATGTTTGAGGAGACTTGCATTAAAGTCGCCCACTATGATTATGTGTTGGTATTTGTGCATGACCTCTAAAAGTCTTTTCTCCAGTTCAGAAAGCCGACCAGCTTTAGGTGGGGGGTAAACCACAGCAATAAAGAGAAGTTCAGAGCCGACCTTGATCTCCAGGAAGAGGAACTCTGGGGAATGGAAATACATCTGCGGGGAAGACAGGATCACACGTGAAGGGAATGAGGGAATGATGTAGACTGCAACTCCACCACCGCCTTTACCAAGTCGGTCATTTCTAAATAGAGTAAAATCTCGCACTTCAAAATTTTTAGACAACAGACTGGGCTTCAGCCAAGTGTCACTGATTGCAATCACATCCACAGGAACCAAGAATAGATTTAAATTCATCAAAGTGAGCTGGAAGTGATTGAGCGTTAATGTGACATACTTTCAAAGAAGAGGAACAATTTGAAGAAAACTGTAGAAAGTTCATTAATACAGTCAGACATAATGAGATAGAAAGAGAAAAAATAATTATAAAAAATACTCAAACTCAATGCGACAAGAATTCACCTTTTAAGAGAAAGAGAGTAAATATATATATAAATAATAAGTAACAGCTAATTATAGTTTAGTGCTTGAATAGTGACGTTTAAACTTAACCGCTTTAAGGGCGACCATATAATAATAAGAAAAAAAGGAGAAAAAAAATTGTGGACACTAAATGGTTTATTACTTTAAGAACGAAACCATTATTAACATACACTTGTTCAAATAGAATGATATATCTGGGCTAGTGAATCAAATTTGGCAAAAATAAATCCTATAAATACGCGATCACTGAGCGTGGGTAAGAATGAGATGGAGAATGAAATGAATGATATACCTAGTTTGTCTAGATCTTTAAAAAGATCTTTAATAATTTTTTATAAGGTCTAGGTTAGTCGTGATCCAGATAGTCGTCTACAATAGCTTGTTTAATAGAATGATAAAAGTTTAGTAATGGCAAAAATTCCATTCCGTTAAAAAGAAGAAATAAAGTCTCTCCTCTACAAGAAAATTAATCAGGTCAACAATAAATGCTAGTACAGTGCGGTTTATAATAATAATATACATTAATACGATGATATACATTATCGTAGAATTAATGTATATTACATAGATGAGATTAAGTGGACCTGGCCCAAATAACAGACTCTCGGTACGTTAAAAGTCATTTCATGTAAAGGAAAAATTATTAAAGATAATAATTGTATACTCCCAGTTTACAGAATATACAAATTAATTTGTTTCAACTTAATCTTATTTCCTTCAACAGAATACTCCTCACTCACATCCGTGACTCAATGTTAATTGAATCAAGTTCAACTGAGGCTTATATATTCTCATTTTCCAATTTTCAATGCAAAAGGAAACTAATTTTTGTCAAATTCTGCAGAAAGTTTCATAGAGTTGATCATTAGTCAATAATACTATCAAATGGATAGTTATCATTAAAAATATGGCAATGAATATATGAATATTAATAATAAACAATACTAACAACCGAATAATTATCAATAATAAATACGGCAAAGAATATCAATAATAACAATAAACAACTGAGTAATTATCAACAATAAATATGGAATTGTATATCAATAATAAACAATACTAACAACAAAGAAATTAACATGACAAATATTTCAGACAAATCAGTGCGGGTTGCAGTTTTTCGCTTCCAACCACCGCATCCCCAAAAAAGTAGCATATCTCTGTTAATTGTTGGCAAATTTAAAAAAAAAATAGGTATCGTTAGATTTGCAATAAAAATATCTAAAAAACGTTATTCTAGTCAAATTTTGATATCATTACCCATTATTAATTTAATCCTGTTCAAAGATTTTAAATGACCGCCATTTTGCTTTTTGATGTCGGAGAATTTTGATTAATTTTTTTTTATTGCTTCAACTGTTATGAAGCTGTTTGTAAAATTTCAAAATTATACATTCAGAGGTGTTCTAATTAAAAAAATAATGCGTGAAAAAAACAAAATGGCGGCTGTGTGAGTAACTGGGGATTTTAGAAAACTTTTATTGGGATATTTACTTTTTTTGGTGGTACAGAAACACTGCCTAGAAGTATTGGTAGAGAGTTCCGGAACACCCTGTGTATATATTTATCTATATCGGGGTGAAATGATTCAAGTTATTCTTGAACATAATCCTGATCTCCGTGTTTGATTTGTAATGTAATAGGCAAAGTAATAAGGCATCAATGAAAACCGAAACTATGTTCTCTGAATTCCAGACTACAGAGGAACGAACATTCCAGTGAAATCCATCCACAATTGTTACTGACTGGAATGCAAGCAGGAGAGAGTGATAGATAGATAGAGAGAGAGAGAGAGAGGGAGAGAGATTGAGAGGGATCAGAGAGAGTAGAGAGAAGGGTCTGAGCCAGATAAGGATAGCAGTGTGAGTGAGCGGCAAGACGGAGAGATTAGGATAAGGTGGATACTGGTGGAGAAGAAGCAAGAAGAGGAGGTGGAAGAGGAGGAAAAGGAGGAGGTGGATGATTGCGAGGAAAAGGAGGAGAAGGAAAAAGAGGAGATGTAGAAGGAGGAACATACGGAGAAGATGGATGAGGATGATTGGAGAAGGAGGAGAAGAGAAACGAGGAGATGTAGGAGGAGATGTAGGAGGAGGAAGATGCGGAGGAGATGAATGAGAATGATGGGAGGAGGAGAAGGAGGAGGAGGAGGAAAAAGGGGAGATGCGGAAGAGATGGATGAGGATGATGGGAGGAGGAGGAGGAGAAAAAGAAGGAGGGTCCGAAAGAATAAGTGGGAGGAAGATGAAGGAGGAGTAGGAGAGAGAGGATGTGAAGAAGGAAGAGTAGATGTAGTAGGAGGAGGAGAAGGATGAGGAGGACAAGGAGAAGGAGGACAAGGAGAAGGAGGATGACAGCGAAGGAAGAGGAGAAGGAGGAGATATACTGCGAGGAAGAGGAGAAGAAGAATAAGGAGGAGATGTAGGAGAAGGAGGAGGAGAAGGAAGAGAAGGAAGAGGAGGAAGAGAAGGAAGAGAAGGAAGAGAAGGTAGAGAAGGTAGAGAAGGAAGAGGAGGAAGAGAAGGAAGAGAAGGAAGAGAAGGAAGAGAAGGAAGAGAAGGAAGAGAAGGAAGAGAAGGAAGAGAAGGAAGAGAAGGAAGAGAAGGAAGAGAAGGAAGAGAAGGAAGAGAAGGAAGAGAAGGAAGAGGAGGAAGAGGAGAAAGAGAAGAAGGAAGAGGAGAAGGAGGAGAAGGAGGAGAAGAAAGAGTAGAAGTAAGAGAAGAAGGGAGAGGAGGAAAATAAAAAAAAAGGAGGAGGAGGAGGAGGAGTAGAAGGAAAAGTAGAAGTAGAAGAAGAAGGAAAAGAACTAAGAGAAGGAGAGGAAGAAAAATAAATAAGAAAGATGTGTGATAGTTTAGAGAGCAAAGGGAATGAGAAGTTTGATTTTGCTGAGAAAACACACCGTGATCTGTGTTTATTGGCACAATCCGTCTCTCATCCCCATTCTCACCCCGTAAGCTCTCCCTTCTCCATCCTATTCCTCCCTCTTTACACCTTATCCAACCTCTTTCCTCCCTTTTTTCTCCTAATCCATCCTTTCCACACTCTTTTTTTCCCTTTTTCCACACTCTTTCCTTCCTCTTCTTCGATATTGAAGCCTTCCCCTACCAGACTTTCCGCTCTTTTTCCATTCTCTTTCCGTATTTTCCCCCCGTCTTTCCATCGCATCCACCCTTTTTCATCCCACATTCGTCCCTCTTTCCAACCTGCCACCTCCCACTCCTCCTATTTCATCCTCTTACGGGACCGCGCCAAACTGGGCTGGTGACAAAGTGGGCTGGCGACAAGCCTGGCTGGTTTTCCAGCCCACGTTGACGTTGCATGCACCGCCAACCTGGCAAACTTTGGAATGCAGCCAACAGTGACAGCGTGCAAGTTTGACGCCAGCTGACAAAATCAAAATAGTGCCAGTTTGTCTGTCGTTGCATGCACCTCCAACCTGGCACACTATGGAATTCAGCCCACGGTGACAGCGTGCAAATTTGGCGCCAGCTGACAAAATAAAAATAGTGCCAGTTTGTCGTTGCATGCACCGCCAACCTGGCACACTTTGGAATTCAGCCCACGGTGACAGCGTGCAAGTTTGGCGCCAGCTGACAAAATAAAAATAGTGCCAGTTTGTCTGTCGTTGCATGCACCTCCAACCTGGCACACTATGGAATTCAGCCCACGGTGACAGCGTGCAAATTTGGCGCCAGCTGACAAAATCAAAATAGTGCCAGTTTGTCTGTCGTTGCATGCACCTCCAACCTGGCACACTTTGGAACTCAGCCAACAGTGACAGCGTGCAAGTTTGACGCCAGCTGACAAAATCAAAATAGTCCCAGTTTGTCGTTGCATGCACCGCCAACCTGGCACACTTTGGAATTCAGCCCACGGTGACAGCGTGCAAGTTTGGCGCCAGCTGACAAAATCAAAATAGTGCCAGTTTGTCGTTGCATGCACCGCCAACCTGGCACACTTTGGAATTCAGCCCACGGTGACAGCGTGCAAGTTTGGCGCCAGCTGACAAAATCAAAATAGTCCCAGTTTGTCGTTGCATGCACCGCCAACCTGGCAAACTTTGGAATTCAGCCCACGGTGACAGCGTGCAAGTTTGGCGCCAGCTGACAAAATCAAAATAGTGCCAGTTTGTCGTTGCATGCACCGCCAACCTGGCACACTTTGGAATTCAGCCCACGGTGACAGCGTGCAAGTTTGGCGCCAGCTGACAAAATCAAAATAGTGCCAGTTTGTCGTTGCATGCACCGCCAACCTGGCACACTTTGGAATTCAGCCCACGGTGACAGCGTGCAAGTTTGGCGCCAGCTGACAAAATCAAAATAGTCCCAGTTTGTCGTTGCATGCACCGCCAACCTGGCAAACTTTGGAATTCAGCCCACGGTGACAGCGTGCAAGTTTGGCGCCAGCTGACAAAATCAAAATAGTGCCAGTTTGTCGTTGCATGCACCGCCAACCTGGCACACTTTGGAATTCAGCCCACGGTGACAGCGTGCAAGTTTGGCGCCAGCTGACAAAATCAAAATAGTGCCAGTTTGTCGTTGCATGCACCGCCAACCTGGCACACTTTGGAATTCAGCCCACGGTGACAGCGTGCAAATTTGGCGCCAGCTGACAAAATCAAAATATTGCCAGTTTGTCTGTCGTTGCATGCACCTCCAACCTGGCACACTTTGGAATTCAGCCCACGGTGACAGCGTGCAAGTTTGGCGCCAGCTGACAAAATCAAAATAGTGCCAGTTTGTCGTTGCATGCACCGCCAACCTGGCACACTTTGGAATTCAGCCCACGGTGACAGCGTGCAAATTTGGCGCCAGCTGACAAAATCAAAATATTGCCAGTTTGTCTGTCGTTGCATGCACCTCCAACCTGGCACACTTTGGAACTCAGCCCACGGTGACAGCGTGCAAGTTTGGCGCCAGCTGACAAAATCAAAATAGTGCCAGTTTGTCTGTCGTTGCATGCACCGCCAACCTGGCACACTTTGGAATTCAGCCCACGGTGACAGCGTGCAAGTTTGGCGCCAGCTGACAAAATCAAAATAGTGCCAGTTTGTCGTTGCATGCACCGCCAACCTGGCACACTTTGGAATTCAGCCCACGGTGACAGCGTGCAAATTTGGCGCCAGCTGACAAAATCAAAATAGTGCCAGTTTGTCTGTCGTTGCATGCACCTCCAACCTGGCACACTATGGAATTCAGCCCACGGTGACAGCGTGCAAATTTGGCGCCAGCTGACAAAATAAAAATAGTGCCAGTTTGTCGTTGCATGCACCGCCAACCTGGCACACTTTGGAATTCAGCCCACGGTGACAGCGTGCAAGTTTGGCGCCAGCTGACAAAATAAAAATAGTGCCAGTTTGTCTGTCGTTGCATGCACCTCCAACCTGGCACACTATGGAATTCAGCCCACGGTGACAGCGTGCAAATTTGGCGCCAGCTGACAAAATCAAAATAGTGCCAGTTTGTCTGTCGTTGCATGCACCTCCAACCTGGCACACTTTGGAACTCAGCCAACAGTGACAGCGTGCAAGTTTGACGCCAGCTGACAAAATCAAAATAGTCCCAGTTTGTCGTTGCATGCACCGCCAACCTGGCACACTTTGGAATTCAGCCCACGGTGACAGCGTGCAAGTTTGGCGCCAGCTGACAAAATCAAAATAGTGCCAGTTTGTCGTTGCATGCACCGCCAACCTGGCACACTTTGGAATTCAGCCCACGGTGACAGCGTGCAAGTTTGGCGCCAGCTGACAAAATCAAAATAGTCCCAGTTTGTCGTTGCATGCACCGCCAACCTGGCAAACTTTGGAATTCAGCCCACGGTGACAGCGTGCAAGTTTGGCGCCAGCTGACAAAATCAAAATAGTGCCAGTTTGTCGTTGCATGCACCGCCAACCTGGCACACTTTGGAATTCAGCCCACGGTGACAGCGTGCAAGTTTGGCGCCAGCTGACAAAATCAAAATAGTGCCAGTTTGTCGTTGCATGCACCGCCAACCTGGCACACTTTGGAATTCAGCCCACGGTGACAGCGTGCAAGTTTGGCGCCAGCTGACAAAATCAAAATAGTCCCAGTTTGTCGTTGCATGCACCGCCAACCTGGCAAACTTTGGAATTCAGCCCACGGTGACAGCGTGCAAGTTTGGCGCCAGCTGACAAAATCAAAATAGTGCCAGTTTGTCGTTGCATGCACCGCCAACCTGGCACACTTTGGAATTCAGCCCACGGTGACAGCGTGCAAGTTTGGCGCCAGCTGACAAAATCAAAATAGTGCCAGTTTGTCGTTGCATGCACCGCCAACCTGGCACACTTTGGAATTCAGCCCACGGTGACAGCGTGCAAATTTGGCGCCAGCTGACAAAATCAAAATATTGCCAGTTTGTCTGTCGTTGCATGCACCTCCAACCTGGCACACTTTGGAACTCAGCCCACGGTGACAGCGTGCAAGTTTGGCGCCAGCTGACAAAATCAAAATAGTGCCAGTTTGTCGTTGCATGCACCGCCAACCTGGCACACTTTGGAATTCAGCCCACGGTGACAGCGTGCAAGTTTGGCGCCAGCTGACAAAATCAAAATAGTCCCAGTTTGTCGTTGCATGCACCGCCAACCTGGCAAACTTTGGAATTCAGCCCACGGTGACAGCGTGCAAGTTTGGCGCCAGCTGACAAAATCAAAATAGTGCCAGTTTGTCGTTGCATGCACCGCCAACCTGGCACACTTTGGAATTCAGCCCACGGTGACAGCGTGCAAGTTTGGCGCCAGCTGACAAAATCAAAATAGTGCCAGTTTGTCGTTGCATGCACCGCCAACCTGGCACACTTTGGAATTCAGCCCACGGTGACAGCGTGCAAGTTTGGCGCCAGCTGACAAAATCAAAATAGTCCCAGTTTGTCGTTGCATGCACCGCCAACCTGGCAAACTTTGGAATTCAGCCCACGGTGACAGCGTGCAAGTTTGGCGCCAGCTGACAAAATCAAAATAGTGCCAGTTTGTCGTTGCATGCACCGCCAACCTGGCACACTTTGGAATTCAGCCCACGGTGACAGCGTGCAAGTTTGGCGCCAGCTGACAAAATCAAAATAGTGCCAGTTTGTCGTTGCATGCACCGCCAACCTGGCACACTTTGGAATTCAGCCCACGGTGACAGCGTGCAAATTTGGCGCCAGCTGACAAAATCAAAATATTGCCAGTTTGTCTGTCGTTGCATGCACCTCCAACCTGGCACACTTTGGAACTCAGCCCACGGTGACAGCGTGCAAGTTTGGCGCCAGCTGACAAAATCAAAATAGTGCCAGTTTGTCTGTCGTTGCATGCACCGCCAACCTGGCACACTTTGGAATTCAGCCCACGATGACGGCGTGCAACTTTGGCGCCGGGTGACAGAATGAAAGAGTGCCAGCTTGACGTTGCGTGCACACGACAACCTAGCACCCTTGAGAATGGATTTTCTACTATTGATTATCAGAAATACCAAGAAACAGTCAGATACACACTCATATAATCAAACACTATCAAATTAATACGTTATTTGATATTATAAATTGTATTGACTTTTTTGTCAAGTGTATTTTTTTATTTATGACTGTAGCCTATAATTTCTCAATAATAACCCCCCAAATAGATGTTTTTGGAGTTGGAAAATTTTAGTTTAGTACCCTATAACACTTTTAGATCATGCATGCCGCACATCATCATATTATTCTGTTATGTGGTCATGAAGAGTATTGGTTGTGATAGTCTACATTCACTTCATTAATTTGAAGATGCCCCTGAAACTTTGACGAGGGCTTCGCCATCAATATGTTTGATACATATTGACCACCTTGGCGAGCTGAGAAGAATGAGCAATCACTCAATATGATGCAATAGTTAGTTAAAATTCTCAAATTAGGGGCCCGCCTCCTGGTTCCTCCCACATATTAATTTTTTTCAGCGAATATGGAGTTTGCCTTCATAATCTCAGCATGTATTTGTATGTAAAACACTTGCAATGTAACACTTATATACAACTCAAATTGCATCAGGATTTATGCATAGTCTAAAAGTAGCCCACCGTGACGAAGTGCAATTTTTGACGTTAGCCGAACTTGTTGGCAGCCCAGATTGTAACCTTGACGGCAGCCCACTTTGACATCGTCCCCCTCTTACCATCACTCCCCACCCTTATCCACCTTCTTTCCACCTTATCCACCCTATTTCCTCACTTTTCCAACCCTCTTTTCACCTTCTATCAACCTCAACCGCCCTCTTTCCCCCCTCCCATCCTTACCCACCCATAGTTGGTGCCATCGGTTTCTATCTGAGATCACGAGTGGCCTTATCAGTGAACTCAGCTGCTGCTTCTCTACTACAGCATTAAGGTGCTAAGATAACAAGCAGAGTATAGAGGCACGCCATGCCATGCCATGTACCCACTCACCCACTCACTACAAACCATTCATTGTAAACCACATTGCCACTGCCATTGCCTTCGCTAAACGCCCCAACAAATCATCATCTCTACCTGTTTCCTCTAACACCCTCACACCGCACATTACTTCTCATCGTTGCAAAATCCTTTTCCTCTTCTTCTCTTTCTTCTTAATTTCATTCTTATTCTTATTCAACTTATTTTTCTTCATATTCTTTTCCTCCTTCTCCTCTCTCTTCCTGACCTCCTCCTTCTCTTCCTCCTCTTTCACTTCCTTCTCCTCCTCCTCCTCCTCCATCACCTTCTTCTTTTCTTCCTCCTCCTCCTCCTCCTCCTCCTCCTCCTCCTCCTCCTCCTCCTCATCCTCATCCTCATCCTCCTTCTCCGCCTGCACTTTCTTCTCCTCCGTCTCCGTCTCCTTCTCCTCTACCTCCTTCTCCACTACCTCCTCCTCCTCCTCCTTCTCTTCCTTCTCATCCCACTTCTCCCCTTCTTCTCCATCTTCTTTTCCTCCTCCTTATCCCTTCCTTCTCCACCTCATTTTTCCCCTCCTCCTCCCCTCCTCCTCCCCTCCACAACCCCTCCTCGTTCAACTCTTACTTCTCCTCCTTCTCCTTCTCCTCTTCCCACTACTCATCTTCCTGAACCTCCTTCTCTTCCTCCTTCTTCTCCTTCACCTTCCCTTTTTGCTCCTCCTCCTCCTTCTCCTTCTGCTTTTTTCCCTCTTTCTCCTCCTCGTCCTTCTTCTTCTCCTACTCCTCTTTCTCCTCTTTCTCCTCCTCATCCTTCTTCTTCTCCTACTCCTCTTCCTCCTATTTCTCCTCCTTGTCCTTCTTCTTCTCCTACTCCTATTCCTCCTCCTTCTCCTCCTTTTCTTCTTTTTCTTCTCCTCCTTCTTTTTTAGCTCTCTCTCACTTTTCTCTTATTATTCATATTCTCCAGTACTCTTCTCTCTTCCACCGGATATACTTATTCCTTGTTATCACTCATCTTCTCTTATTCAATTTATCACTCTCTCTCTTTGAACACACATTATCTATCCACTCTTCCATTCCCTCTTCCATTTTTTACTCATTCTCTCACTGTCGTTTTCTTTCATCCTTCCACTCTCCACTCAAACCCTCTCTCTTTCTCTTCCTTCTCTCCTCTCTCCCTCTCATTCATTATCCTCTGGCTCGAAGTCACCATTCATTTTTCTTTTTATTTCATTTCAGAGCCTCTTCCCCATTCCTTTGTACTCTTCTTTTCTTATTTCTCTCTCTCCACGAATTTCTTTCCACTGTATCACACTCTCTCTCACCATCTCTCTCACCATCTCACACTGCTGAATCTGACACTTTTATAGATCTTATAATTGTTAGTGATCCAGATGAAGTCTTAGATAAAGGCCAAATCTCAGTACCAGCTATATCAGGACATGACTTAATTTACTGTGTTTTATCCTATAAAACTCCAAAGCCAGAACAAAAATATATAACCTACAGAGATTTTAAGCAAATGGATGAAGCAGCATTTTTTGTGGACGTAGTACAAGCCCCATGGAGTCAAATTGAAGGTCTATCTTCAGTTGATGAGATGGTAGAGACTCTTGAGACTATGATACTTGACATCTACGACAGACATGCACCAGTTGTAACAAGAAGGGTAAACAGGAAACAGCCTGTTCCTTGGTTGACTCCAGAAATTATTAAGTTGATGGCTCTCAGGGACTCTGCTCACAGACGAGCTAAGAAAAGGAATGACTTGAATAGCCTCAATGAATACCGACATCTTCGGAATAAGGTCAAACAGCAGTTGACCAATTCTAAAATGAGATACCTGAACTCTTTACTGACTGACAACAAACAAAATACAGCTGGACTTTGGCAAGGGATTAAAAGACTAGGATTTGGTAAACAAAAATCACCCACACCTGTAGACCTACCATTAAATGACATAAATGAGTTTTTTGTTTCTCATTCTAGCTCTAATGTTGAGACTGTTGTTCAAAATCATCTAGACTCACTAAATGATCAAACTGTTAATGCACCTATCCCAGTCGACCAACAATTCACCTTTCAACAAATCTCTGATGCTGACACCCTTAAAGCTATCCATCATATCCAAACTAATGCTACAGGTTCTGACAAAATATCAATTCGAATGATAAAGAAAATTCTTTTTGCAGTATTACCAATATTGACATTTATTTTCAATGCATCTCTTAATAGTGGTACCTTTCCTAAGAAGTGGAAGTATGCCCTAGTGCGTCCTTTAAACAAAATTCCATCACCAAGTAGAGTCCAAGACTATAGGCCAATCAGCATATTACCTGCTCTTTCTAAAGCACTTGAGAGAATAGTTCATTCACAAGTTACAAGCTTCATTGAAATTAATAACCTCCTCCATGATTTTCAATCCGGTTTCCGCAAGCACCATTCAACAGAAACTGCATTATTACAAGTTACTGATGATATAAGACTGGCAATGGACCAGAAGAAATGTACTGTCCTATGTCTTTTTGATTTTTCCAAAGCTTTTGACAGTCAATCATGATATACTATTTGCTAAGCTTCACCTTCTGGGATTTAGTCAACAAGCAATCTTGTGGTTTTGTTCATACCTCAGTGATAGAGAACAATGCGTTGCAGTCGGGGAAATCAGGCCTGAATCAAGAAATGTTTTACAGGGAGTACCACAAGGTTCCATTCTAGGCCCACTTCTTTTTACTCTCTATGCAAATGACATCCCTTCCTCAATTCAGTCTTGCAAGTACCATACTTATGCTGATGATCTACAGATCTACCTTAGTTGCCCTGTTACTAAACTGAACGAGACTATAGGAATCATTAATGATGATGTTGCAAGAATAACTGATTGGACAAAGAGGAATGGTCTGAAACTCAATCCTAATAAGACTCAAGCAATCATAGTAGGATATTCACGACTCATCAATCAAATTGACTTCAACTCAGTTCCTAAAATACATGTTGATGGACAGTTAGTGCCTTACTATGACTCTGTAAAAAACTTAGGTATAACCATGACAAACACTCTTGACTGGACAGAACATGTTAGTGGAACTTGTAAAAAGGTATTTGCTGCTATGCATTCTTTGAAAAAGATGCAAGATTCTCTTCCTAGACATATCCGACTTTTGTTGGTGAGATCTCTCATCTTTCCATACTTTTCATATTGCAATGCTGTTATCAATGACATGACTGTTTCTCTAAGTGAAAGATTACAACGCAGCTTAAATTACTGTTTTCGCTTTGTTTACTCACTTCAAAGACATGAGCATATAACTCATTATTATATACAAAGCTCTACCCTCAAACTACCGGAACAAAGACTTATTCGGATATCAAAACTGGTAAATGACATATTGAAATATGGTAATCCGAAATATTTCAAAAATAATTTTAAATTTGTAGCAGATGGAAGAGCCAATAGTGTAACAACCACAAGAGGAGGTGGTAGAACTTTAAGAATTCCAAACCACCGTACAGCAATTTACAACAAATCATTTGTTGTAAGTGGTTGTCAAATATGGAATTCACTCCCAACTGCAATAAGGAATTTGGAGAGCCGGACAGGTTTTGCTTCTTCACTGAGGAAGCATTTTCTTGAGCGGATGTCTATGGTTGTTCAGCCCTAGAGTGATGGCATAGGAAATTTTGGCAAAACCCTGTTAGTTATAAGTTTTTTTTTCCTTTATTAGTTCATTCTATTTTATTTTATTATTATTCTATTTTATTTTATTTTTTTAATATTATTAAAATTTATTTAATTTCATAATGTGTAGACACTATCAGGTAGAATTTATAGGTTAAGTGTAAGAGAGGGACACCGTCCCTAACTTCGCCTTTTCATACAAATGTATCACCAAGCTTTTTTCCTTTTTTTTCTGTATATCATATTAATATCATTTTCAGTAATAATTTCACGTTTGTATATAGTTAAAAGTTTATGTAATAAGTAACTGATAATGTTTTATGTAATAATACTTGGTGATGCCTATATATTGTATTTTATACTAGTAACAGTCCAACTATTATTTGCATGAATAAAGAAATCAATCAATCAATCAATCAATCTCTCTTTCTCTCCCCTCTTCCCCTCTCTCTCCTTCTCACCCCCTCGCATTCTCTCTCTTCCCCCCCTCACCCCCCTCACACTCTCTCTCTCCTTCTCCCCCTCTTACTCTTACTCTTTCTCTCTCTTACTCTCTCACTCACTCACTCTCTCTCTATATCTATCTCTATATCGATGAATAAACTCGCAAAAGGTTTCCAATCTTTCTCATTCTTTGTCCTTCTTCTCTTCCAATTTCTTCCTCTCCACCATTTTTCTTTTCGTCATCACTCTATTTCTCGATACTGGTGAGAGGGCGCAAGTGAATTTTCCAGACCTTTCTTCTTGCGGAAAAACATTTTCCAGTGATTTTCCTCACGCTATCATCACGCTGTTGGAGTTGCGCCGTTTGTTATGTTATTGTGTTATCTGAGGCGGCACGTAATTCTATTCTTCGAATGTGTTTTCAACGAGAATCGAAAGATTTGATGGAGAAACGATAGAAGTGGAGAGAGAGAGAGAGAGAGAGAGAAAGAAAGAAAGAATGAGAGATATAGGAGAGATAGAGTGAAAGAGAGAGAAACACGGAGAGAGAGTGAGAGGGAAAAGCAGAGAAAAGAGTGAGTGAAAAGGATGAGGAGAATCAGACATAGTGGAAGACAGAGAAGTGCTTACAGTGAGGAGGAAGTAAAAAGGGATATAAAAGAAGAATGGAAAGTAGATGTTGAAGCAAACAAAGAGGATGATGAAGAAGAGGAAATGACATAAGAGAAAGAGGAAGAAAGGAAAAAAATTAAATATGGAGAGGGGAAAAGAGAAAGAAATGGAAGGAAAAGTGGATGAACAGGTGATAGAAGGGTGAGAAGAGCTAGGAAAAGAAGAAGATGAAGAGTAGGATGGAAGAGAACAAGAAGAAGATGATGATGATAATGAAAAAAACAGAAGATGAAAAGGAGGAGAAGTACAGGAAGAAGAAGGAGAAGAAGAAGAAAAAGAAGAAGTGGTGGAGTGAGAAGAAGAAGAAAGAAAAAAGAGAAAAAATCAGAAGAGAAAGAGAAGCAGAAGGTGGTGGAAGAGGAGGAGGAAGAAAAAGAAAAGGAGGAATTGGAGAAGGATGGGATGAAGGAGAAGGTGGTGGAAGAGGAAGAGGAGAAGAAGAAGAATGTGATGAATTAGCGGCAGGAGAAGGAGAAGGAGAAGGAGTACAAGAGAAAGGAAAGATAGAGATCGACAACCACAATACCAACAAGAGAAGAAAGAAAATGAAAATAAATAGTAAAAGAAGGAGAAAGAAGAGAATGAGTGGAAATCAAAGATAAAGAAGAATGGGGAAATGAAGAAGCATAAGAAAAAAGAAGAAGATGATTGAGAAAAAGTGATAGAAAGGCGAGTAGGGGGAAGTAAATGAAGAGGAGGAGGAGGATGAAGATGAAGCGTAGACAAGGAGAAAAAATATTATGGAATGTAGAAGGTGGAAGAAGGAGACGATGGAAGAGATCGAGGAGACTAAGAAAATGGGGGGTGAGATAGGAATAAGTGATAAAAGAAAGAGGAAAAGTATTTGGGAAAGAGAAAACTTCATCTAAGACAGCGATAGGCAGTAAGTAAATGGAATGTGATTCGTTTATTCACACCACAAGATAGGTAGTAGAAGGTAGGTAGTAGTAGAAGGTTAGATAGATAGGTATTAGATAGATAGTTAGTAGTAGAAGGCATCCAAAATCGATGCAATCTTCAATGTACTCAATAGTATACAGAATGTTATTATCTCCCATTGTATAGCTATTCCAAATAAGATTGAATTGATACTGTACAGAAACCTCCATATTGACATAAAATGGAACATTCAGTTTTTGCTACTCCTTAATTAATGTAGGTGAGTTACTTATTTATCAAATTATTTAATCATGTAGGCTACTACACAAACACACAAATAAAGCTGCAAAATGCTTTCTTTACAAATTTTTAAATGAGAAATCAAATATTAAGGTTTTGACCAAATTAAACTTTAAATGTGTGTCACAACCACATTTATTAAAAACAGTAAGATACTATTTTCGGTTGTTACACCATTATCAATCTCAATCAAACTAAAACTGAGGTACAGAGTAACTAAATATATACTACGCATAGAATGATATGATTGGCTGAGGGAGAAAGTACATCTAATAGGCTGATGTTCATTGAAGCTCTGTGTCTGTGATTGGCTGAAGGCGAAAACATGACATGCCCACTGGTGGGAGGAGCAACTTTTGCTTGTTGCTCCTCCCACCAGTGGGCGTATCTTGTTTTTGCCTTCTGTCAATGACAGACCTTCAATGCTTGTCAGCCTATCAGAGCCACTTTCTACCTCAGCCAGTAGTATCATTCTGTGTTGAGTATTTATAGCTACTCTGTACTTTAGTATTAGTTTGATTGAGATTGATAACGGTGTAACAACCAAGACTTGCATATCACTGTTTTCAATAAATGTGGTTGTGACAACTTCGTCTTATTATTCATTATAGATATCTCTCACAACATTAAAGTGTTCCCACACAGGTTTTCCTATAGGGAAACACACATTTGAAGATAAGTTGATTTTGTTTTATCTTGTAATTGATTGATTTTTTTTTTAATAGATTTGGTCTAATTAAAAATACATTTTTTAAATATATCACCTCCACCACTATGAAGAAAATGATAACTTTCTTCCTTAGGAGTTTAACGATTCATCAATAAACTTTTTTATGTAACCTGGGCTTGGAAATGAAGATAAATTGCATTGAATGGAATTCAAAGACTTGCCTCGATAAAGGTATCCTCAAAAGAAATTTAAAGGTATATTGAAGTAAATCAAACAATAAATCCAAACACTGAATCTAACATAAAAATGATAACTCTGTTCCTTAGATGTATGAACAACAAATCAACACTCAAATTCACATAAAACTAGACTTGAAACTTCAAAATGAAGAAGAATAATATAAGAAGTAAAGGCTCACTTCGAAAAAGGTATCCATATTGGAGTTTATTTAAACACTAAAATGACTAAATGAAGGAGAATAATATGAAATAAGGGCTCACCTCGAAAATGTTATCCATATTGATGTTTATTTAAACACTAACTATAAAAACACTAGATTTCACATGAAAAATAAAACTTCGTTTATCAGATGCTTGAACAAATCAACACTTAAGTTCACGTAAAACTGGGCCTAAAGCTCCTAAATGAAGAGAAATAACACTTAAAGCTGTGATTAGGGTTTTTGGTCATACATTTTTTAAAAGTCTCTTGATTTGAATATTATCAGGGCTTTAAAATGTTAGCTACTTTTGTAAAGAAAAAATTTCTTAAATTATTTTAAGAAATATGGTGGTTTAAATTTGATTTTTTTTTTTTTTTGGAGGAATCTATTTCACATACATATGAGTGATTTTAAACATTTGATAAATTTTCCATAACTAAGACACCTTGAGGAATAAAAATAATGACATAATTTTATTTGAATCTAAGAAATAGTTTTTTCCCCAAAAACCGTTGGAAAAATCCAATTTTTTACAAATTAAAAATTGTATTTTAAAAAACTAATTTCTTGATCGAAGTGAAAACTATGTCATTTTATTCCGCAATGTGCCTTTAAGTTACAAAAATTCATCAAACACTTAAAATCTCTCATAGGTGAGATCAGTTGCCCATAGAAAACCTAAAATTTCAGCTTTGAACCCCCATATTACACAAAATAGTTGATGAAAAACCTTTTTCTTACAGAAATATAGCTAATGTATCACAGCAATAGATAATATAATATAAATAATAGCCCTAATAATATTCAATACAAGAATCATTCGAAAAAAATATGACCAAAAACCCTGCGAACAGCTTAAATAAAAATTATTAAGTAATCAAATAAATTGAATTAAAAAAGTAAAGTTTTAAGGTTAAGATTGCCTCATACAATCACAAATAATAACTTTGGTCCTCAGGCGTTCAAAAAACAGCTCAACACCTAAATTTACATAAGAACTGCACTTAAAGCTTGAAAATTAAGGGGAATAACACTGAATGGAAATGATTTAGTAATTAAACTGAACTAGAAAAGTAAGGTTTTGACGGTTAACACTGTAACATAATTATACTTACTAGAAGACTAGTTAACACTAGTTGTATTAGACATTCACTATAGAAAAACAGCTGTCTGAAAACTGTTCACTTGTTACTAGGACTGATTGGATTGAACCAGTATTTGTTTTAGTCATTATTATAATCGTCACCTAGAGAATAATTCAACGCACGCTGACTACCTAATTCAATCAATGAGTCAGTGAACAACTCAAGCTGTTTTTTGCGAGTATGAATGTTACAGAAAAAGACTTGCCTTTAATAAAATTATTTTTTCAGATAAACAAGAATTTTTTTTTTAGTATTTAGTAGTTATGAAAGGAAATTAAACAAAGTGAATATTCATTAGATTAATGGAAGAGAATTAAAAAAAGACAGTTTAATGAGTGAATACATGAAGTAAGGTGTAAAGAAGGAAGTAGGGTACACAAGAAAGAAAGAAAATAAGAAAGTTGTATTATCTGTGATGTTTTCCATGTAGAAATACTTGATGAACAATCTAATATCAAAACTGACGATGTACCTTCATTTAAATTATGATTCATACCCACTTATACTGGAGGTTTCATTTCTAAGTGAGTAATAATCAAAATTTCAATATTTATATTTAATATAAATATAATACATATAATATAAATATTTGTATTTGTATTTATATAAATTTTGTATTTTTCATACAGTGTCAGTATTGATATTGGAATAAAATTATTATGAAAGAGAAATTAATTGGAAAATGACAAGATCAATAAAATATTGATTAAAGCGTAATAAAAAAATATAATCGGTTGAAAAATGATGAAAATAATATTATGGAAATGAACTAAAAGAATGATATTTAAAATAAATATTCAATTTAAAAGGGATTAATACTGACAAGAAATACTATCAGCACATTAACACATTTAGATATTAACATATTTGCGATGTAATATACATATTTAAACGATAAAAAATGTACATAGAAGAGATAATTGCGATGTAAAATACATTTGAAAGTAAGAAAGAAGATCAAACAATAAATAATTATTGTTATAACATTAAAAAATATCTACATACCAATTCAAAATATGAATGTTATAGTGGAACTATGCAAAAACCATTCACAATAATAGATTTTATGATACACACTCACAGGTACTTGAATTCTACAATGCGTACTTTAAAGATTCTTTTCTGACACACTGACATAATTTAAAATAATCTATATTACGTTACTATGACGATATTTGTAGGCTATTGCACCTCTACTTGACATAATTATCTTTAAGTCGTCAAAGTGTCAAAGACTTGGAGAATTGAATAAGCAATTAAAATCTTATCAATAAAAGAGACAGGTTTTGAATGATGGCAATTAAATGCAATAATATTTAATTTAAAGTCGAATATGTGATTAAAAAGGTAATAAATTTTGAAGCAGTATCAAGCTGTCAAGCTGCTGTCGATTGCCACATAATCTATTATTGAATTTTAACATTGCAATTTTCATTTTTTTATTATCTGCAATAACAAGCATTAGCTTTATGACATAAACTAATCAATCCTATTCAGAACATAGCAGCCGCGGTGGAGAAATCCGTAAGCTTCTTTTTCTTCATGTTCTTGTTCTGTTCTCTTGTTGTTGTTGTTGTTGTTGTTGTTCTTCAAATGTTTTATCACTGTACCTCCATTATATTGAGAAGAAGAAGGATAGAGTCTTCTCCTTCTACTTTTTTCTCCTCCCTGTCATTCTGCTCCTCCCCTTCACAAGCTCCTCCTTCTTTTCCTTCTAATCCTCCTCGTCCTTCTACTCCTCTTCTTCCTACTCCTCCTCCTCCTCCTCCTCCTCCTCCTCCTCCTCCTACTCCTCCTCCTCCTCTTCCTCCTCCTCCTCCTCCTCCTCCTCCTCCTCCTCGCTCTTCTCCGGCTCTTTTTACTCCTTCTCCTTCTTCTCTTCCTTCTCCTCCTTCTCTTCATTCTTCTTTATCTCCTTATCCTCCTTCTCCTCTCCCTCCTTTCCCTTCTCCTCCCACTCCTCCTCCTACTCCTTTTCCTCATCCTTCTCCTTCTTTTCCTTCTCCTCCTCCTTCTCCACCATCTACTCCATTTTCTCCTTGACCTCTTCTTCGTCCTCCTTTCCCTCCTTCCTCTTCTTCTCCTCTTTCTTCTCTTTCCTCCCCACCACCTCCACTTTCTACACCCACTCCTCCTCCTTCTTTTTTTCCTCCTTCTCATCCTTCTCCTTCTCGTTTTCCTTCTCTTTCTTCTCCTCCTTCTCCTCCTTCTCATCCTTCTTCTCCTTCTCCTCCTTCTCTTTCTTCTCTTTCTGTTCCTCCTTCTCCTCCTACTCCTCCTTCTCCTTTTTCCCCTTTTTCTCCTCTTTCTCCTCTTCTTTTTCTTCTTCCTCTTCTTTCTCGCTCATCCCTTTCAACTTCTTTTTCTATTTCTCCTTCACCCTCTCCTTCTTCATCACCTTCTGCTTTACCTCTTTCTACTTCTTCTCCTTTATATTTTTCTTCTTTATACTTTCCTTCTTCCCTTTCTTTTCCTTGTTCTTTTTATTCTTTTTCTCATATTTCGCCTCCTTTTCCTCTTTCTTCTTCATTAGATTAAATTCGTATTCTTGACTTCAAACAAAACAAAGCAGCCGTTGTGGTGTGATTGGTTACATTTAACTTTCTTTTTTTCCTCTTCATTCGTTTTCTTTTTTTCCTTCTCCTCCTTCTCCTCCACCTCCTACACTTCTTTCTTTCCCTCTTTCTCTCCTTCTTGCTTTAATCTCTCCATCCTCTTTCCTCTCCTCTTTCTACTCTTCTCTTCCTCTCCACTTCTTCCTTTCCCTTATTATTTCCCTCCTCACCCCATTCTGTTCCGCCATGTAGTTCTGGCTGTTTTAAATTAATGAAGAACAGAACAAATATTTAGTCAGATTGGGTACAATCCCTATTCAGATCTCTCTTCCCCCCCCTCCCCCAGCCACATTGTAAGCCTATAATATTGCAAACAATAGTCTCTGCCTTTGCAATAATTATAGAGTACTTACCACAGATAGCTAGCTCCTTTCGCCCGGTTTCAGCTCATGGTTGGTTCAAACCATGTTCCTCCTCCCATTTCTGAAAATAGAAAGAAAGATTCAATTTGGGTATTGAAAATTTATTTAAAAAATATGATTCATTGATATCACAGGTACATTTTAGAATTCTAGGTTGTTATTATCATATTTTTCCTGCGGTCAAGTGTAAGAAAATTTGTAAAGAAAGAAGTACGTTACGGTAGCGGGCTATGCCTAGTTGTGGAATAATAATAATTTTAAAAAATTATAATAATAACAACAGCAATAATAATAATAGTAATACTAATAATAATACTAATACTAATAATAATAATAATAATAATAATAATAATAATAATAATAATAATAATAATAATAATAATAATGATAATAATAATAATAATAATAATAACAATAATAATAATAATAATAATAATAATAATAATAATAATAATAATAATAATAATAATAATAATAATGATGATAATAATAATAATCTTTTCTTTCTTTCTTTATTTTTTATTATCTCACTTTTACATGACAAAATCAATAATATAAGTACAGTATACAGATACAAGCGTAATTTATACATAATTATATTGTGAGAATAGTATTAGAATAGTAAATTCAATTATCTGTATTCTGGTGGCTACCCTATGAAGCTAATTTTAGCTTTTATTAGGGGTTCATATCACATTATTTTTTTGTTTATTTTGTTTTTCTAGACTTATTTCAATTATTATACCACAGTATTGTTTTCTGAGGTTCAGTTGTACTTATGGCTACAATTTTTGTATTTTTTTGCTGTTTGTGTATTTTGTGGAAAAATTCCCTACCTATCAACATAATTATTGAGAAATATGATAGTTGGCGTCTTATTGATTTGATATATAATAGCATTTGATTTCTCTTTTTGCATCGGCATATGTGTTGAGATTTCTTAGGTGGTTAGGGATGTTGTTGAGGATATGTGGTACAAAGTATTCTGGTACAGCTTTTCCCATCTCTGTGTAATATTCTGATGTTCTATATTGTGAGTGTCTTGTGTTGTATCTGTTTTCAATTATTTGTCGGTAACGGTTTTCAAAATAGTATCTTAGTAATATTATGTAGTTGTATAAGTTTCGGAAATGGAGTATTTGCAGGATATTTGTATCTAGACCCTGGAGAAGGTTTCTTCTTATTTTATTAGTTAACTGTACAATTGGATTCAGAATATAATTTGGGGCATGACCATATACAGTTATTCCATACCTTATTTGGGATTCAACCAAGCTAAAGTACACAATACTTTTTGTTTTTGTGGGTAGCAATTCTCTCAATTGATAACATCTATGTGCTATATATCTCAGTTTTTTTGCTAACATCTGGGAATGTGTGTACCATTTCATGTTTGAGTCAAATATTTCATGTTTGAGTATAATAATAGTAATAATAATAATAATAATAATAATAATAGTAATAGCAATTATAATATCAATACTATTAATAGTAGCCTAATGATAATGATAATACACCAGGTAAATGATAATAATGCTTTTAAAACAGCAAGTCATAGAACCATAGAAGCAGTAATCTCTAAAAATAATGCTTTAATATACATATTATCATACTGATAATAAGAAGTACTGATGTACTGATGCCCAAGAAGTACTGATGATACTTTTCGAAGCACTCTATTATTATTATTACTCTGTACATTAATTTGTGCACAACAGGAGCTGAATGTATGAGAAAACAATATGTGAATTGGAGTAGTCCCCTCTTGACAAATATCAGGAGATACTCAGTAAACACTCCAAGATTACTCCACAAAAAAAATTTCTCGAATCAGGAACATGTGTGCTGAACCCTTTTTCTATTTACTCCTCCCATGCATATGCAGAATGATTTTCTTGAGTACTAAGGCGGGTTTCGCTGTGCTATATACTTTTCCGAGGACAGAATGGGAAAGACCGAAAGAATCTGATAAAACAGGGGGGAAAGAGACATTAAGAAACGGGTGGGAAAAGAAGAAGATTCGTTTAGTCGCTTTCCACGATATCCTCATTATTGTAAAGGGGGAGGGAGTGGCAGGGAGAGATTTTTGAACATTTTCCAAGTTTTACACTTGTCGAGAAAACTTTTCATTCCCCTCCATCACAGCACACAAACAGTTTGAATATCGTCTTGTTCTCTTTGTGCCGCTTTCTCTTTTTTTCTCTCTTCCCTTTAAGCTCTTTTGTTTTCCGGCTATTTTTGGTGGAGCTTTTTTAAATCTGGATTTACCCTCACCCCTAAACTTTTTTCCCCCGGGGGAAGAAAAGATTTTTAACCCTTCTACAAAACAAGGACATCAGACAATCGTCTAGAAACTCTTCTTTATTATTCATAGTATTTTTCTACATCCTCTCGCTCTTATACATATCTCAACAGGAATTTCCTGTCTTCCCCCTCCACATTCCCCTCAGGCACTATAGATAATGTCACCACCTCGATACATACCCTCATAAAGATAGCATAAAGTAGAGTTCAGCTTGCTAGCTGTTTGCTATTCATAGCACATTTTGGCAAAGTGAAAAAAAATGGGGAAATGAAGCTTATTTTTTTCTGAGGATGAAGCCCTCATAGGTCTGACACCTGTGCGTGGGTAATGAATTGGATGATGGTGATTGATGAGTTCGACCTGCAGTTTTAGGTGGGTTCCGAACTACCGGGAAGTGAATTTACAGCAGAGAACAGTGTCTTTTCTGCTGGCCAATCTAATCGGACACCGTTACAAACAGGTCCTACGAGAACGCAGCTTATCTCTATCTGATTGAACAGATACCTGCTACGCCTCACAGTACCCTGATGGTGATTGTTGAGTTGGACCTACAGTTTTAGGTGGGTTCCGAACCATCAGGAAGTGATTTTACAGCAGAGAACAGTGTCTTTTTTGCTTGTGTCTTTGGCCAATCTAATCGGACACCGTTACAAACAGGACCAATGAGAACACAGTTTATCTCTATCTGATTGAACAGATACCTGCTACGCCTCACAGAACCCTGATGGTGATTGTTGAGTTGGACCCACAGTTTTAGGTGGGTTCCGAACCACCGGGAAGTGATTTTACAGCAGAGAACAGTGTCTTTTTTGCCTGCCAATCTAATCGGTCACCGTTACAAACACGACCTACGAGAACGCAGCTTATCTCTATCTGATTGAACAGATACCTGCTACGGCTCGCGGCTATTTTTTTCGTTTTATTTACAAAAGTGAAATCGGTCTTTTCGTTTTGTCCACTCTTTTTCCCTAAATCCCCAAGATGATAAATCAGAGCTTGTTATAAGCTCTGCTATTGAGCTTGTTTGCTATTTACAGCACATTTTGGTGAAGTAAAAAAAAAAATGGTAAAATGAAGTTTTCTTTTTTTTACATAAGTGAAATCGGTCTTTAATTTTTGTCCACTCTTTTCCCCTAAATCCCCAAGATGATAAATCTGAGCTTGTTATAAACTTTGCTATCGAGCTTGTTTGCTATTTACAGCACATTTTAGTGAAGTAAAAAAAAATAAATGGTAAAATGAAACTTTCTTTTTGTTTTCTTTTTTTTACATAAGTGAAATCGGTCTTTTATTTTTGTCCACTCTTTTTCCCTAAATCCCCAAGATGATAAATCTGAGCTTGTTATAATATTTATGATATTCATAGAATGGGAATACCGTCATACAGAGGTGAATTGTTTTGCATGCATTCCTTTTGGAGAGTGAGTGAGACAGTAGAGAGGATGAAGGAATGGGAGTGAGAGAGAAAAATAAAGAGGGAAATAGAGAGAATGAGATAGAGAGAAAGAGAAAGAACAAGAGGAAGAGGAAGAAAGAAAGAGACAGAGTGAGAGATAAAAATAGAGAAGATAGTGAGAGGAGAGAGAGAACGAGCGAGTGAGTAAGAAAGAAAGCTGCAGAGAGAGGAAGAGAGTGAGGAAGGGACAGAGAGTGAGAGAGAGGAAGAGAGAGGGAGAGAAAGGAAGAGAGGGAGTGAGAGAGGACGAGGGAGTGAGAGAGGGTGATAGAGAGAGAGTGGGGAGCGAAGAAGAGACACAGAGAAAGAAAAAGGAATTTTCTTGCAAAAGTGCTTGATAAAGTAAATGTAATGGAGTAATGAGAAAAAAAGAATGTGGAATAAAGAGATAGTGGGAGGGAGTGAGAGAGATTGCGTGTGAGAGGAAGAGTTTGATTGATTGATTGATTGATTTCTTTATTCATGCAAATAATAGTTGGACAGTTACTAGTATAAAATACAATATATAGGCATCACCAAGTATTATTACATAAAACATTATCAGTTACTTATTACATAAACTTTTAACTATATACAAACGTGAAATTATTACTGAAAATGATATTAATATGATATACAGAAAAAAAAAAGGAAAAAAGCTTGGTGATACATTTGTATGAAAAGGCGAAGTTAGGGACGGTGTCCCTCTCTTACACTTAACCTATAAATTCTACCTGATAGTGTCTACACATTATGAAATTAAATAAATTTTAATAATATTAAAAAAATAATGAGTGAGTGAGAAAGAGAAAGAAAAATGAAAAGAAAAAGATGAAGAGAAAGAGTAAAAGAAAGAGAAAGAGTAAAATAAAAAGAAAAGGGAAAGTGAAAGGGAAAGGAAAAGAGAAAGTGAAAGAGAAAGGAAAAGAGAAAGAGAAAAAGAAAGAGAAAGAGGAAAAGAAAGAGAAAGGGAAAGTGAAAGAGAAAGAGTAAAAGTAAAATAAAAAAAGGGAAAGGGAAAGTGAAAGAGAAAGGAAAAGAGAAAGAGGAAAAGAAAGCGAAAGAGAAAAAGAAAGGGAAAGTGAATGAGAAAGAGAAAGAGAAAGAGTAAAATAAAAATAAAGGGAAAGTGAAAGAGAAAAAAAGAAAGATAAAGAGTAAAATAAAAAGAAGGGGAAAGTGAAAGAGAAAGTGAAAGTGGAAGAGAAAGAGAAAGATGAAAAGAAAGAGAAAGAGAAAGCGAAAGAGTAAAATAAAAAGAAAGGAAAAGGGAAAGAGAAAGAGAGAAAAAAGAGAAAGTAAAATAGAGAGAGAAAAAGAGAAAAGGAAAAAGAGATGTGCAAGAGTAAGAGAAAGAGAAACAGGCGTACAAAGAAAGAGGAAGGGAAAATGAAAGAGAAAGAATGTGAGAGAGAGAGAATGCTTGAGAGAGTGTGTGTGAGTGAGTGTGTGAGAGGAAGAGTGTGAGAGAGAGAGAGACTGAGTGAGTCAGAGAAAGAAAGAAAGTCTAGAGAACCAGAAAATAAACCTTCATTTCCGCTTTCATTTTTGCTTCAAGGAAGTATCTCACCCCGGTTCTCATTATTCCCTCATAAATATTATTAAATAAGCAGTCTATCATATTATATGGCGCGGCTAATGGTGATTTATTCCTTTCTTGCGAGAAGTTCCACAAACCTGGAAATATCCATTCGGTGGAAATACGCGGAATGTTCTTTCACAAAATGGAGATTTTCTGTTTATGATTATGCTAGAATTAGCGGCACATATATATCGTAAATCTCATCTTATTGTAATAGTATTTTTTTTTTAGATCGTATCATAATTATTATAAAAATTATAAATTATAAAAGAGATGATTAAATTCTTTGATGTTTTCCATGACGAAATACTTAATGAACAATCTATTATTAAATCTGACACTGTATTTCACTTTTAAATAATGTTTTACTCACATATATTGGAGATGGTTGAGGAATGCATTTCACTTCTGAAAAGAAGCTTCGTCAGCCTCTTTTCGCCTCTTCTTCACATATGTTGGAGATGGTTTAGGAATGCATTTCACTTCTGAAAAGAAGCTTCGTCAGCCTCTTTTCGCCTCTTCGGCGAAGCTTCTTTTCAGAAGTGAAATGAATTCCTCAACCATCTCCAATATATGTGAGTAAAACATTATTTAAAAGTGAAATACAGTGTCATTTCCAATATTAGATGATTAAATTATTATAAAAATTATTTATGAGTTCCACGATGTCATTCCAGTTCCAGTAAAAATTTTTGTAGCTTATCTTTGGGTCATAATGCAAAATTGTTATTTATCCACTCATTTATTCATTCATTCATCATTTCATTCAGATTTTAAAAATACAATAAATTAAATGGAAAGAAATAAGGGCTTTAAAAGCCTTAAATTGCTCAATCAAAATGTAATTTAACTAGAATTCAGGTTATAACTGTATTTTTTTAATTATTTATCTACTGATTTATTTTTTTATCCATCTATATAGACCTAGTAAAATAACTTAATGTGAAGAAACAACATGCTCTAAACCTAAAACTGCTTTTTCTACAAAATTCTTCCTGAGTTCAAATCTTGTCATGTTAGTTTTGGTCGTGAAAATTTCTACTAGAAAATATAATATGTAACTCTATTCTTCTTTATTTCAAATACATTAAATTGGTAGTTCAAATCAAACTGAGCACTAAGAACAGTTTTTCATGTAATTGATTCACTTAATTATTGGAAAAAAAATAAATACCAGAAAAACTAATTACAATTTTTTACAAAGGATGAAACGCTTAAGGTCTAAGACCTGTTCATAGGTAATGGGTTGAATGATTGTGATTGATGAGTTGGAACTCCAATTTTTTGGTGGGTTCCGAACCACCGGGGAGTTATTTTACAACAGTGACAGAGTCGTTTTTGCTGGCCAATCACCATGGTCACCCTCGCAAAATGGGCTCAGGAATACGTAGCTTATCTTTATCTATAACATTAAGAAGACGAAGTTGTCACAAACATATTAAATATGTTAGTTTCATAAATGAAAATTCATTTAATAAATTTTATTGAAAACCATGAAATACTAGTTTCGATAGTTAAACCATTATCAATCTCAATCAAACTAAAACTAAAGTACAGAGAAGCTTTTTATATACTGAACATGGAATGATACAATTGGCTAAGCGAGAAAGAGGCTGACCTTCATTGAAGGTTGTGATTGGCTGGCAAGTCACGCCCCCTGGTGGGAGGAGAAACAAGCAAAAATACGAGTCAAATCAATAACTAAAACTGTGAACATCTAGAAAGCAACTAAGAAGAAAAATACGTAATAAGGCTAGAATTAAATCTTCCTCAATTCTTTTCCTAATTTATCAGAAACTGGGCCGAGGTAAGATACCGTTATCTAGCCTTATTATGTATTTTACTTCTTTTTTGCTTTCTAGATATTCACAGTTTTTAGTAATTGATTTGACTTGTATTTTTGCTTGTTACTCCTCCCACCAGGGGGCGTGACTTTTCAGCCTATCACAACCTTTGATGAAGGTCAGCCTCCTTCTCGCTTAGCTAATAGTATCATTCCATGTTCAGTATATACCAAGCTTCTCTGTACTTTAGTTTTAGATTGATTGAGATTGATAATGGTATAACAACCGAAACTAGTTTCTCAAAGTTTTTAATAAATGTGGTTGTGACAATTTCGTTTTATTATTCAAGTTGGACAAACAGTTTCAGGTGGGTTCTGAACCAGCGGAAAGTGATTTTAAAGCAGAGAAGCCTTTTTTCCTGGACAATCTGATCTGTCACCTTTACAAAGGTCCCAGGAATTTGTATCTTATCTTTATCTTTAATCAATAATAAGACTTGAGTTGTCACAACCACATTTATTGAAAACCATGAGATACTAGTTTCGGTTGTTACACCATTATCAATCTCAAACAAACTAGAAATAAAGTACAGTGTAGCTTAATAATACTAAACACAGAATGATACTAATTACTATTTGCTGAGGGTGAAAGGGCCTCTCATAATCTGACCTTCATTGAAGGTCTGTGATTAGCTGAAAGCCATAACAAGTCACGCCCACTAGTGGGAGGACATGTTACACGTCGATAAAAATTCATAAATCGATTAACATCGAGAGATCGATCAACATTGAGATATCGATTCCCAGCTAGTAGATTAATCTCTGAATCACTATCCAATAAAGAGTTGAGATATACGGGATATTATCCTCCTTTATAACTGTACTAAATCACCTTCTGCGTATTACAGCAACGTGATCTCGTATCTTGCAATTATTACTATCCATACCCAGTCATATTTTATGATAGATAAAATTAAATTGCACCCTATCTGGCGTGCAATCGTGGTAAGGCTGTTATCGTGAGAGCTTTTGCCCTCAAGATGGAATTTTATGACTGCTGGCTGTACCGTTCACCATCTATTTTATCAGTTCGAAATTTTTCCTCCTTTCGAAACCATCTTCCTTCAAAATTGAACTTTGAGGTGTCAATTTTAAAAAATGAGGATCAGGGTAGGGTTAGTACAACCCAGTAATAGTAATAAACGTATGGATGTTATTGGTGGGGAGACCCTTACGGGTACAACCCAGTTTGAGATTGGAAATCAAAATTCCTCTCAGGAACTACTGCACTACAGAGATCGATATATCGATAATGTGAGCCGTTATATCGTTAACGTAAGTCGATATATCGATGACAAAAGTTTATATATCGATAGTGTCAGTAGATATATCGATTTATTGCATCAATATGAGTTGGTTTTATACTGAATCAGCATTCTACTGCTAACTTTATCGGGATTATGGGCGCGTCCCTTTGGCTATTTGGAGGTTTCAAATATTAGTTTGTGAATCTACATTATAATTCTATGGGCCAGTTGTACGAAACAAAATTAAATTCCTGGATTTCTTGTTCCATGACGAACTGCGTTGTTAATATTAACTTTTCATGTGAATTTAACGACTTGCAGTCAAATATTTATTTGACTGCAAGTCGTTAAATTCACATGAAAAGTTAAAATTAAATTAAACTACCGTAAAATTACGTCATCATACGGAGCTGAATAGGGAAGCCGTTGCACTGGCTCCGTCTATTGACATCATCTTATGGTAGTCTAATTTTTTTTTTTTGCAACCAACTGGTTCTGTGATTCACAAGTGTAGTCGAACATTTTTAAAATTATGTCAAGAGAAAATTTCAGTTTGGATCAGTATGTGATGAAATCTGATGGAATGAGCTACGGAAGGATGCAATGTATCAAGTTTCTAACTTGAATGAAATAATCCAGAACAAAGTGGAATATAACAATCTTTTTTACAGCATTGCTGAAGTGATCCCAGAGAGATCTAATAAAAAAGTGAGAGATAAAATGTAATATTGATACGTCAAAGAACGACAAAATAGAATTTTTCTCAAATTGGGAACTCTTTGTGTACAAAAGAGGGAAACATAGCAACAAAGGATAGATAAATCTTTTTTATTAAGGGTGGAGTCAGGATCTCAAGGTCATCTCTTCCACTCAACCTACAAAACAAAGAGACGGATTGATTGATCATGTAAAAAACTCGTTATTTCTCTCATGAAATTGAGCTCACGCATGCCAGAGGTGTTTATTAATTTTTTTCAGGTCGCTACTCTTTGTAGAGTCAAACGTAGATCCTTTTGACAAAAAATTGGCTTAAATTTGTCCCAATAAATAAATAAATAAGTGGTTAAGTTTGCTGGAAATTGGTCCTTATTCCCCCAAAAAATTTTCTTTAAATAATAGCTTCCAGAAAATGTATACAATAATTGAACTTTTAGTCAAAATGTGTGTTCATATTTCTATTCAGACAAAAATTTGTTTTCATTCTACTTCTTCTCAATCATCTCCTTCTTCTTCTTCTTCTTCTTCTTCTTCTTCTTCTCCTCCACCACCTCTTCCTCCTCCTTCTTGCCAACTCCGACTCCTCCTTCTTCTCCTTCTCCTTCACCTTAATCTTCTCCTCTAGCACTTCTTTCTCAGACACCCTTTTGCTTTTTTCCTCCTCCTCTTTCTTCTGCTCTTCTTCCTCCTCTACCATCACCACCACCCTCCTCTTCCTTCCCCTTCACCACCATCACCTCCTCTTCTGCTATTTCTCTTCTTATTCTCTACTCCTCCTCCCCTCCTCCTACTCCTTTTCCTCTATTTTTTCCACTTCTTTTTTCCTCCTAATCCTCCTTCTCCGAAACTTTATACTCCGCCATATCCATCTCCTCCAATTCCTTCTCCTCTTTTTTCTCCTACTCCTTCTGTTCCTTCTCCTCTACCTCTCCTCTTCCTTCTTTTTCTTGTCCTTCTCCCTCTCCTCCTACTCCTTTTCCTATATTTTTCACACTTCTTTCTTCCTCCTACTCTTCTACTTTTTCCTCCTCTTTCTTTTTCCTCCTCCTCCAACTCCAACGCCACCACCACCACCTCTTTCTTTCCCTCTCCTCCTACTCTTCCTTCTCCACCACCACCTCCTTCTCCTACTTCTCCTCCTTCTCCTCTACCATCTTTCCTTCTTCTTCTACTCCTCCTTCTCCTTTATTTTCACCTCCTTCTACTCCAACTCCTTCTATCTTTTCCTTCTCCACCTTCTTCTTTTTCTTTTTCTTTACCTTCTCCTACTCCTTCTCCACCTTCTTCTATTTCTTTTTCTTTACCTTCTCCTACTCCTCCTCCAGCTCCTTCACCTCATTCTCCTTCTACTAGTCCTCCTCCTCTATCTTCAACATTTTTTCCCTTCTTATTTTTCCCCTCCGCCACCTCCTTCTCCTTCTCCACCATTTTCCCCCCTTCATATTCTTCCCTCCTCCTCCTCCTCCTCCTCCTCCTCCGCTACCACCACCTCTTTCTTGTCCTTCTCCTCTACATTTTCCGTTTCTCCTCGTTCTCCTTCTCCTCTTCTTCCCCATTGCCTCCCCCCTTCTTTTCCTGTCTTCCTTTCTTTACCTTGAATCAATTCAATTCTCCTCTTCTTTTCCACTGCCTGCCCCTCCTCCTTTTCCTGTCATCCTTTCTTCACCTTCTTCATTGTTCTCCTCATTCTCCATCCTCTTCTCCTCTTCCAAAATCTTCATGCAGCTTAGTTCCTTTACTTAGTTCCGCCTATGACTTTTGACTTCAATTACAATAATTTGACATCCAACTAAACACACACTCACACACAAACACAGACTCCATCTACTTAATGAGCAACAGTCTTTCTATAGGAAACGATGATTTCGTCATCCTAATTAATAATCGCTGGAGAGGCACACAAGCGTAATATTGAGTTCATATCGTTCTTGCTGACATGGCAAAATAGCTTCTGGAATAGTTTCCCGTTCACTGCTTCGAGTTTCAGTCATCCGATTCTCATTAACTTCAGTGTGCAACTTACTTCATTCGCAATCTTTGTGCTGTTTGCAAGCGAATACTTGATTTTCTGCTTTTGAACAGTAGAACTGGAATGGAAATGGAACTGATATTGTTGCCATTAAATACTGTCGTATATTTCAAAAATTCTTTATTCTTTATTGCCAAACTCTTGTAAATAACAATCACACACAATTAATACATTTCTTTTTTTTTGGCGCCATCAGCAAAGCATAGCTTGTTCGCTAACGACGAGTTCTCCTTTATTACAAATGAAAATTTTTCCTCTTCACTACCCAAAATTACACTGGAATGTTCATCAATAATTCACTAAATCAAGCATCCAACCAATCAAAAAAATAGTCCAAGACAAAAAAAAACAGTAGAACAAAAAATAAAATCTATCATCACTATCTTTAGCAAAACAACAGTAGAACGAAAAAGGAAACTTATCAAATACAATAAATAGGCAACTATTAATCAACCTAAACGTTACTATAACTTAAAATATATGTTACTTTTGTTGATAATATTTGAAATTGTTGGAGCGACATTGTAGTTGTGTAAGGGATTTTGTAGCTGAGTATAGTGACATTGCAACTGTGAAAAAGAACTCAGCAGCTTTGTGAACAAGCAGTTTTAAGTTTTTTTTTAGGATGAAGCCCACATAGGTCTGAGACCTGTGCGTGGGTAACGAATTGGATGATGGTGATTGATGAGTTGGACCTACAGTTTTAGGTGGGTTCCGAACCACCGGGAAGTGATTTTACAGCAGAGAACAGAGTCTTTTTGCTGGCCAAACCAATCGGTCACCGTTACAAAGGTGGCTCAGGAGTTTCGTAGCTTATCTCTGATTGAACAGATACCTGCTACCGCACTCGGCTATCACTTCTCTAAGTGAAGTTTGAAGGTGGTATGAAGTAGAATGTTCTAAACAATCTAATATTAAAACTGACACTGTATTTCACTTTTTTTTATTGTTTTACTCACTTATATTGGAGATGCTAGAGGTAGTAGTGGAGAATAATCGATAGTACTATCGATAGTTATAGCTATCGGTAAAAATCGATAGTTTACAATGCGCAATCGATAGCTTTCGATAGCATTTTTTATAACGTTCAGTACCTACTGTGCTTAGGTTATGTTATGATTATGTAGCTTCTTAGTCATTTTTATTTGCATGAAAAAGAAACAGAATACAAAATAAAAAATCAGCATATACCATGAATCATAACTTTATTATAATATAAATTATTAATAATATATTATTACATGCAAATCGCACGAAGGCGTAAGTGTGTGGAAGGCAAAGAAGTTTAATTATTAATTATTAATTGAAATTATTATTATAAAATATTAATATTCAGTGTGTGGAAGGGAGTCTGCAGTCTGGATAATATTTTCTGCCGGTTTTCACAATTTGATAAAGCTTTTTAGATTTATCACACTTAAAAGCTGTAAATATTGGTTTACAAACAGAAAATTATATGATGTTGAAGATCCATCTTGTTTCCACTAATATGTAATATAAACTTGAAAAAACACTTTTAAATGGAAATTAACTCACGTTATGGCGTGACGTTAATTTCCATTTAAAAGTGTTTTTTTAAAGTTTATATTAGAAAATTATAAATAAAGTACAGAATTTGCGTTTTGTTGTATAAAGGTGAACTGTCGAAAACTATCGATAACTATCGATAGTAAAGGTGTTGACTATCGATAACTATCGATGCGGTTGACTATCGATTATTTTCCACCAGCACTAGCTAGAGGGATGCATTTCACTTCTGAAAAGAAGCTTCGTCAGCCATCCCTCTAGCATCTCCAAATAGGTGAGTAAAGCAATATATAAAAGTGAAATACGGTGTCAGTTTTAATATAAGATTGTTCATCAAGTATTTCATCATGGAAAACATGACAAATGTTTTAAAGTTTGAGGAAAAGAGATTTAGCAGATTAACTATGCAGGGGTTCTCAATCTTTTTCAAGGATTGTACCCCTTAATGAAAAATTAAAATTTAGCGTACCCCCTTGTTACCGCGTAGTGATGCTGGGGGGTGGGGGGGTGGTTAAATTGAAAAACCTTTTTACATCAAAAACACAATACAATTGGAAACATATTTAAAACCGATTACAAAAATTAATGTAAAGGTATAATTAAAATTAAGGTATAGCTCAGTTGTAATATCAGTTGTGCTGACAGAGACTAGAATATATAATAGTAATAAATATTATATTTAGAATTAGATATACATTTATACAATGCAAGTAGTTACAAAAGGCGGGTGCTGGCGCATCCTTGACCTTTGACCTTTGACCATGACCTTGACCCTGACCTTGACCTTGAAAAAAAAAAAAAAAATTAAAAAAAAAAAAAAAAAATTAAAAAAAAAAAAAAAAAAAAAAATTAAAAAAAAAAAAAAAATTAAAAAAAAAAAAAAAAAAATTAAAAAAAAAAAAAAAAAAAAAATTAAAAAAAAAAAAAAAAAAAAAAACTGGGACTGTCACCTGTTCAGGCTATGGGTGGGGGTGGGGGGTGGGGGTGGGGGTCGAGGGTGGGGGTCGAGGGTGGGAGGTACTGGCTAGAGTATATAAGCTGGGTGTTCTGTTGGAGTTATCATACACTGCTCTCTCACACCAGACAGCCAACTACTGTGCTCCAGCTTCTTGTGCTTCTTGTGCTTCTTGTGCTTCTTGTGCTCCTTGTGCTCCTTGTGCTTCTTGTGCTCCAGTCTTGATCAACTTTCAAAGTAAGTACTCTTTGCAATTAATACTGTTTTCCACTATCTAATGCATACCGTTTCTTTTCAGGAAACTATCTTACAATGTATTTTGTTCAGGAAACTGTCAATGTCTAATGCATACTGTTCCATTTCAGGAAACTTTCTTACATTTGGCAATGTCTAATGCATATTGTTCCATTCCAGGTTACTTTGCCTGTTCAATTGAAGATAACAGACCTGTTACTCCAGCTCTCTTTCAAAGTGAGTATTGAAAACTAACCTATTAATGCATGATCGCTTGCACTTGTAAAACTAATGATTGTTTCAGAAAACTTTCTTACAATGTAAATTGTTTCATTCCAGGAAACTAACCTAAAATTCTATTTTGTCTAATGCATATTGTTTTATTCCAGGTCACTTTGCTCATTCTAATGATTGGTCACTTGTAAAACTAATGATTGACAAATTTACTTGTAACTAACAATGCATATTTTTTCCAGGTCAGCCAACTTCAGTCTCCACCCGCAGCAATTCAATGTGAGTTCAAAGAAAATATATATTTATTCAACTTTAATATTCCTGCTGTTACACACATATGCATAACATGTTATTCTTTTTCTGTTCCAAAGATGATTTCCCATGGAGGCAGCAGCAGCAAGAGGCGTGGTAGCCGCGGAGGTCGCCGAGCAAATGTCAACTCACTGCAGGGGCTGAATGATGCACTCAACATCATTTTGACTCTACAGTCCGGGCAGCAGCAGTGGCGTGCAGCTCAGCAGTGGCAAATTGCTCGGCAAGTCAGTGGGCAGACGACGTCAGGCCGACGCTCAAGAAGACAACCAGCCAGGCGACGTCGTCCCCACTTTGACGACTACTTGACAAATCCTCCGCTGGAAGCCTACATTCCTGAGCTGGAGGCATCGCTGCAGGAAGCGGTGCGCCAGGAGGCAGCACCAGCTCCAACCCCAGCACCAGCCCCAGCACCAGCCCCAGCACCAGCCCCAGCACCAGAACCAGCTCCAGAACCGGCCCCTCCAGCCAACTTATTGAGCTGTGCATCGGAGGAGGAGATGGATATTCTGCGTTTGGTGCAGGCTCGCTTGCAGGTGCACCGGGTGGGATGGAGAATGGAGGATGAGCGTTGGGATGCTGATGCCGACATGTCGTTTGCAAGCTGTGGGAGGTGTGCAAACTATCATGTGAATAGGGTGCTCCTCCCATGCTTCCACATGATGTGCGATAGATGCACAGAAACGGCCATCACTTGCGATAGCTGCGATGAACCCATACAATGGGTTATTCGCACAAATCTATAAGCGAAGAAGTCGCTAACTCATCCATGCAGCAAAGAAGTTGCTACCTCCATTCTTGTGAAGAAGTCGCCACCTCCACCCCTGCGAAGAAGTCGCCACCTCCACCCTTGCGAAGAAGTCGCTCTAATTTAACATATCTAATTTGTTGCATCTTTTTTCCAGATGAGTAGCAGCCCTAGCCCTCTCCGCAAGATCGCAATGTCAGCTAGCATTGATGCTGTATATCGGGGTGCAGATTTCAGCATTCTACCACAGACTCTACGCGAAGAATTCCTACACCCTTTCAATCGTTTTGATATGCATCCAATACTAACCAAAGCCATGAAATTTTTAGCATTTTGCAAACGCATGGACCTCATTGATCTAATTGCAATAATTAAAGCTGAAAAGTTTAGCAGGAGTGACTTTGGTGAAGTCGTGAGCTATGTATTTGGAGATAGTCTACCACTTTTCACTGTAACTCACAATCTCTACAAGAAACAGCATGTGTCAACATGTCTTGATAGGCGCGCACGGGCAGCATTAAATGATATAGTGGAATGTCGATGCAGTGAGATATATGATATAGTAGCACACATGTGGCGTTTAGCTTATGTGCAGGACGGATATATTCTTCATACTCTAGGACTGCAAGAAGCTGATGAGGATGATGAGCATATTGTAGGACTAGGTAGATTAATGAGAAAAATAGGAGCCTGTGAAGAAATTGACATATATTCAGAGGATGAAAGTGTCAGCTATATCACTACCAGCAGTGATGAATTCTTAGAAGAAGAAGAAGATTATTAATCTGTTCACTCTTTTTTACAGGAATCCCAGATCACTCTATGAGCTTGCAAGGAAAGCTTCAGTAGAAGCTCTATACCTTGGTGCTGATATCAACACACTGCCACATCCTATACGTCATGATATCATACACTGTAAGGAGCTGTTCATGGAGACTACTCCAAGACTTTTTAGGAGGACATTGTACATTGTTTGCAAGCGCATGGATTTCACTGATATAATCTCACTGTTCAAAGCTGAAAAACTCACTGGCGATGACATTGGCGAAGTGATCTTACACATACTCACATGGTGGCCAGATCATGGTTACATCAGTGATGATTACAAGAAGTTTTATTCACCCTCATGTTTAAAAAGGCGGGCACAAGCACCATTGAATGTAAAGCCTGATTGCAGGTGTTTGGAGATATACGATATGATAGGTCACATGATGCGGTTGGGAATGGCAGAAGATTGTTACCTTCAGATGCATATTGGACTTTCTGATTCCATGAGGTGGGAAACGATTGAGTCTGCCCTTAAGAGATATGCAGTTGAGGTCTGCTATAATGTTACAAGTGAGATGTTCGAAGATTAATTCATGTCTTGTTTTGCAGAATGAACGGTCAACAGCGTGCTGATGCTGTCACAATCAGAGAGGACTTGGAGTATGTCTGCAACCTCTTGAAAACCATGTCATTACCAGTCAGCTCGTACCGTCGAGCATTGCATAATGCTAGAAAAATTGGGCATGGACCAAACCGTGGTCACGGTTTCTATCTACCCGTCAGAAGTTTACATATTCCCCCATGTACATATACATACAATCCAGTTAAGCAGGGTGAGGTGTGGAACTGTAAATGTGTATTACTAACATTTAGATTGATGCATTTGGACAATTTCATTGCGAATAGTTGGCCCAGCGAACCTCAAGTTTTCAGAGATCATAAATGGTGGACAGGGCTGCTACCATTGGACAAAGGTCAGGATATCAATGATCTTCTCATTGACATAGGAGATGCGTACTGCATTCAACCATCCACACCACCACCACCTTACACTGAGAAGGAGGAGGAGGAGGAGGAAGCAAACTGTGGACCCTCAACACTGGCAGCTCTCTTGGAGTGTTGGGAATAATCTATGCTATTGCTTTATTGCAGATGAACACCTCTGCACAAGAAATGATCAATACCACCACCACCGCAGCTCAAGCTCCAAACACTGCAGAAACCGTCAAGCCGCAAGGAGCTCTCAACAATGCCGTGCTGGAATTCTACAGTTCAATTTCAAGCCATAAGCCTGCCGGCCCCAACTATCTATCGATGAAGGATCTGAAGCCTGAAATTAAGTATCAAATGCTGTCAGCGCAGCCATCATTGACTAAATACGGGACAAAAGTCAGCATCAACATCATAGTGGACAACCAGACTGCCAACATTATACTACCAGACGCATATAGTCGGCTCACATTGAAACATGTGGAAAATGGACCTTTAGATCTGAGCAAATTCAAAATGAGTGTTACTCCTGCAGGCAACACATTTATAATGAACATGTTTATTGACTAATAAACGCTTCTTTTTTATTCTGCAATTGTGAGTTTTTCTTCCATCTCCCAATACCTATAGTCTATAAGATGATGCACATGAGGTGAACACTTGCACTAGTGCACTCACTAGATAACTCACTAGTGCACTCACTAGTGCACTCACTGGTGCACTAGTGCGCTCACTAGTGCACTCAATAGTGTACTAGTGCATGTGTTCATATAGGTAAGAAATTGTCTTACATTGCTTTCAACAAAGACAGTTTCAACGAAAAAGAGAGGGTAGAGAGAGAGAGAGAGAGAGAGAGAGAGAGTTCCACTTCCATCACTGACTCAGCCCACTGGCCTTGATATACCAGTTTTAACTAGTATGTCACTGCTGCATTCCAATGCTATCTATGCAGGAAAAAA
The DNA here is from genome assembly GCA_948455865.1 of Conomelus anceps. NCBI lineage: Eukaryota > Metazoa > Arthropoda > Insecta > Hemiptera > Delphacidae > Conomelus > Conomelus anceps. The sequence continues at coordinate 20,151,149 of OX418227.1, read as the reverse complement.
CATGTCTGTGGTAGAAGTGGAACGCTCTCTCTCACTATGAGTATACTAAGGAGAGAGTAGGTGAATGAGAACCAGTTGTATAGCATTACAAGTTTATTCTAAGCATTATGAAATAAAATATAAAGATGAGTGAGCAGTTCACCCTGACAATAGTCTGTGGTTGGAGTCTCTTCAATCGCACTGCATACACCATCAACTGTATCCAAGCCTCTAGAGCGATGACGTTGAACTGTTGTAAAGATGGAGATGAGAAAAGCTTCTGAGCAGCCATCTGCAATGCGGAACCTCCTTACACGTTGATCTTCCATACTGTGAGAGAAGCCGGCAAATATGATTTCATTACTGCCAATTGCACTTAGCGCCTTGCTGCCATACTCAAATTGACACCAGTACTTTTGAAGAGTATCGGGAAGATTGATGACAATCTTGACATCCTTGTATCGCCAGTCTTCCACTTGTCCGAGATCCAGTACAGCTGCCATGCTATGCTTTAGCCTGTACACTGAAGTTAGTGACACCTTTTCATTGTCAAACATCGTCCAGATTTTGAATGGAAGTTGTGCTGGCTGCTGCGGGACACTCTTGCCCATCCCATTTTTCCACATGATTCCTATGAAGATGTTCTTCAAGAACCTGTTAACATTATAACTGTTGACAGGTATTGCTGGTTCCAATCCACTAGTACATTCTTGTAGATCTCTCAAGTATTTCACAGTACCACGACCATGTACTGCATCAATAATTGCATATCGTAGCCTTCTAAGATGGATGCAATCACACGCATCACGTAGACTGGCACCAGTGCACGAAACTGCATGTCCACACTCAAGTTGAAAGTCATCCAATGACATGATGCCCCGCTGCTCCAGCTCGGCTTCCAGCTCCATAACGGCTGCTTTCAAACGTAACTCATTCCTATACTTATTGATATCCATCTTGCACTGTGCTCTCAAGCCAACAGCATCCTTTATATAGCTAACATAGTAGTGGTGGTGGGGGTAAGTCAATGATTACGCAATCTATTGAATTATTCATTTATTAACATGCATTGACAAACACGTTTTTTATCTTTAGACATGGTTTGCAAAATATGATTATATAGCAAATTTACAACATTGAGTGCACAATAGTAATATTTCCTTGATCCGTCAGTGATCAGATTTGCTCTGTAGTCTTCTGTCATGATGAGATAGCAATGTTGTTCACAGTTGTAGTTGTTGTAGGAAGTCATCACTTGTTTCTCCAGGTTGGGGAGATCTTGTTGCTCGAATGGAGATGATAGATCAATCACAGTAAAGTTGTCAGCCAGATTCTCCTCGTCTTCGTATTGGGGCTCCATCAGTTTGTGAAGCATGCTCAGTTTGTCATATCCATAGACATAGATTGTGTGAGCTGGTCCTACAATCTTCCGCCATCTTTCCAGTGCACTTCTCACAATTGGTCTTAGGTTGGAGTAGTATTCCCCCATATCGTTATTGTCCGTCCATCTCAAGCCATGTTTAGCACTATGTGAATCATTCTCCTTACGTATACTAGTAGCCAGTACAGATTCAGAGTAGGGAGAACTGAAGAGAGAGTGCTGGCGTACAATGCGTGATTCTATAGCATGTTCAAGATACGCCATTTCCTTGACAACAAATTCGCCATTTCGTCCAGTGAATCCTTGAAAGTCTATCACAAAGTATGGTCCAAAACCTTCCACAGAGTCATGCCATGTTTCATTGCTGCTGCTGCTATCCTTCTCCTCTTCAAAGCTGATAAGTTTCATGATGTTGTCGATGCTGTCCTCAAGATTCATGCTGCGATGTTCACACAGTTGTGATGTCTCTGCACCTCATCCACAGCCTTTTTATAGTCGAGTTATCAGGCAATTTGAACTGTGCCTGTCATTGGTCGATACTCTTTGACCACTTCATGTATCATCAGACAGTAGGCACGTGTATTTGCAGGAATGTTATCAGTCATTTCAAATTCCACTCTGACATCAATGCTGCCAGTCTTGAGTGTTTCATTTTGACGTGAACAGTCAATTGGAAACAGCATCATTCTTCCATCTGCCAGAGCAGACTTCTCAAACAGTGGGTTGCTTGCTCGAAAATCTCCATGGTTGTAGACTCCATTGAAAGCTGTATACATATTGTAGACACGGTTGTCATCACCATCAATGCTTTCATACGGATAGTACTTGTTGTTCAGAAACACTCGAATGTCTTTCACATTGCACTTGTCAAACAATGATCCATTTGCATCTGCTCTTCCTCTTCTTCCAGTCTGCAGTCCAATCACAATGTATCTCGGCTTCTCATGTTGTGCAGTCGACTTGACAGTCCATGTATGTTTTGTAGCTTCGGGCATGGCCGGGTACTCATACAGCTCCCAATGTCGGAATGGTATTGATACAGGCGAGTCATTCTGCACCAATCGTAGCAGACGCAATCTTGCTTCATCGGCCACCTCCACATAGGGCATCTTCCACACAAGCTTCCGAATGTTGACAAGGCCTATTGTATTCAAGCAGTTTACGTTGTCAGCACTGCGTCTTAGCACCAGCTCCTGTTTCACATTGAGCAGCACACGTCTGTAGTCTTCGGCGAATCCCAGCAGATATCTAAGTGGTACATCCATGACGGTAGCGTTGGCTGCATTGGCGGCAAATGTAGTTAGACCTGTTGTAGCATTATACTTGTAGCCGGCTCCTTCCATCTTGGCTAGTTCTTCTCGTTCAAAGGTCATTGCATTCTTCATCAGGCTGGCAATGCCTGGGTTGCGTGTGCTGTCCACCTCAACTCCATTGATCTCATAGCGTATCTCCGAAAACAGGTTGGCAAAAAATCCAGAGACACATGGTGTGCCAGCCAGTGCAGCACCAGCTGCACTGGTTACTGTGTACTCAAGGTGTAGATAGCTCTCTGATGGTAGTGTGTAGATGTCCTGCTGCTGAATTGGTATCCTGATCTCATCGTTGGCATTGAAGGTTGTGTTAGTAGAGGTATAAGGGGAATTCTGATGCGGCCAATCAGAAGACAGGGGGGCGTGGCCACCCCCCTTCCCCCTCCCCCAGGTCAGACATTTTGTAAACACCCACCCTTCCCCCTGTCCCAGGCAGCCATTTTGTTTTTAAGGTCACATACCCCCCTTCCCTATGTGTCCCCACTTTATTCCCAATAGATTAAAGGGGGACCCCCCGCAAGCACCAATGAGAGAGGACCTATCCCCCCTGACCCCACCTCTCACAGAAGGTTCCCAATAAATATAGAACATACAGCTTTATATCTATATATACATGCTTGCAATTGTATATCTATATATACCTGCTTGCAATTACTATATCTATATTTGCTCTTATCCGTAACCCCCCGCCCCCCGCTTTAGCTATTAATGACAGCTGCGCACTTGCCACCTCCTGCTGTGATTCTCAATGCCCTCTCTCTCTCTTTCGCACATGCAGTGTTAATATACCCCCCTGCCCCCCAGCCCCGGACAGTGCTTCAGATATTAATAACACTTCCGCCCCCCTGCTGTGAAAAAACTATTTCATAACGTTTAAAAGCAGAGCACGTGCACATGTTTTATGTGTGTGTGAGAGAGAGACATGCTCTCAGGTCATTAACCTTAGAATTTAACAGTCGCAACGCGTACCTAGCAGGTGGGGGGGGCTGTACACAGAAATAGAATGCTTCTACACTCCCCGATTCCTAGATTGATAGCGTTGTAATAGGCGTTCTTGTTGGGGAGGTAAAAACAAACTACTATCATATTTTATCGTCGGCTCATCCATTCCAATAATCCGAAGAAATTCGCTGACAGTATGTTCTGGCAATAGTCCTCGTCCCTCCAACTCTTTATAATCAAACGTTCTGGCAGCCATTACACATTTTTCTATCAAATAATAGGCATATCTATACATCAGATCATTTAAATGCCTCTTGAAATCTCGATTATTATGCACATAATCCATTAATAGGTCCTGTGATATTTTTACAGCTGTGTTAAGTTGTTCATATGAGATGAATCCTGCTTTTTCAATTATAAACTCTTTTTTAGTGAGTAAATTTTCCCTATTGAATTCATCTCGAGTGAGTAGTTTATCTCTTTCTGCCTTTGCCTCTTTGCTAATAATTTTCATCTCATTATTGAGGGTATGTCTACTCACCAGCACACTAGCCTTCTCCTGCTCAAATTCTCTCCTAGTTAAAACAACCTGTTCTAAATCATGCATGCGTTTTTCCAACACATTGTTAATTATACTTAATCCACTATTGAGATTTTCAAACGACACAAGTTGGCTTCTTTCATTGTTAAATTCTGTTCTAGTTAAAACAGCCTTCTTCAACTCACTCAATTCAAATTTCAACTTGTCAAAATTCGCTACTAATTTTTTTAACTCCTCTAATTGCTTTGCATGCACTGTATGCATCCTACCGAATCGATCGGTGTTCATTGTTCGAATGTCGAAATTAATTATCAACACCTCGGTACACCCGCTTTAGCGGAGAGGTTCCAACGCTCCGATTTGTGTTGGTTGTCAAGAAGGAACAGCACTGACATCACCACCCCAGCTCATGTCTTTAGTCGGCTATTCTCACTTTACACGATGTTTCGCAGAGGGGTGAGGGGGCGCCCTCACCGCATTTCTTCTAACATACTCTTTCGCAACAGCCGGTTTCACCCAGCCTCATCTCTCTCATATTTCTTTCTCTCCTCTTTCGCTCTACCGAACAGCTTCCTGCCAACACGGCCTGTCCTCGCTTTTTTACTGTATAAAGTTAGCTTCTCGCAGTTCTTGTAATATCGAATCGATTTCAATATCGTGAGCTGAATTTCCTGCATTTTTTGAACCCATTAAAATAAATAACCGTTCGACTAGTTCGTTAACATCATCCCAGAATATGTAGTTTCTATCACGTGATTTATTTCTAACAAAATTCAATAATCCCTTCCCATACTTTGAACGTTTTTTGGGTGGAAAAAGTTTCTGTATAATTTGAGATTTTTTACCAGAATTGCGAATTACGTAACCCTGGTTATTAATATGTACAGATGTCAGTGATAATATTTTTTTATATTTCGCCAAATCTTTGTTATTGTAGAGATTTGAATTTGGTCTACTGTTAAACAATAGCTCCAACAAACCATGAGTCATTCTAAACCTTTGTTCGCCGACAGTTATAAAAACATCATCAAAACTTACGGGCTCATCGCCGATAAAATATAAATTTTGTTTATGATCAAAACGTATACCATAAGGAATAGAATTATCTAATTTCTCGTTATGAAACACACCTAAATAGTTGTCTAAAATTTCTTCTATTCGAGTGCGACGGTTAGTAATATTCAAAGTCGAATCAAAGAAAGCAGATTTATCATTAGCAGAAATATTTACATCCTCCTCCCCATCCTCCTCCTTCTCCTCCACCTCCTCCTCCTCCTCCTTCTCCTTCTCCGTTACCAACGGTTCAACCTTGTGTTCTTTTTCGCGCTTTACTGTTTCATTGGCAGAGATTGTGCTCTTTTTGAGTTCAATTAATGGAGTAATTATTGGTTCCAACCTTTTACGATTAAATTCTTCACTCTGTGTTTGAAAACCCAATAAATTTCTGTGTTTTTCAATAATAGTTTTTCTCAATTTTTTTATTCTATCTATTAAACTGCTTCTCTCCCCAACAGATGATGCTGCGGTAGGAGCAGCACGATCGCGTTTCTTACGCATATTAACTTTCTCCATTAATGCCGCGACGTTGAATGACAAAAAATCGTGCAAACACCGAAGTTACCTCATTGCAAAGGAATCTTTATGAATTTATCCAATTGCTCTCTGTATCTTCCATTTTCAGCCTTACATTCAGTAAAAATAGAAACAAATTTGTGAGCACCTTTTGACCACACCTCCCAACATAGTTTTCTAAACTCACTGAAACTCATATCTTCCCCTACAAAATCCCTATAAATTAATTTCAAATTTAATTGATCAAGTTTAAAAATAATCAATACGTTGCAATTATCTCGGATGTGATGTTTCATTATCGCACCGTAACTTTGTACCAAGTAGGCTGTGTCAATTTCGCGATGTCTACCCATTGTAAAGTAATTACGAATTTGAGGTACATTGCTTAATTGTAAATCATCAAAAATGACAAGAGAGTTTCTCTCAACTTTGTTGGGATGCTTTATCATATCAGTATTGTCTGATAAATGAAAAGTAACACATTTTATCTTTGAAAACACCTTTTTCAAAAATTCATATTTATCTTGATATAATGACTTACTGTATACATATAAATGTTTAAATTTCAATCCGTTTTTATTGAAAATCAAATTCAATAACGTATTTGTCTTACCACTGTTGGATCTTCCAATCAGGATAATGCGTGCATTATGCGGTAATAAACTACCATTTTTACTCTTGCCAATGTTCGGTTTACCTGTAATAACCTCATCAAAATTGATGATGGGTATGGTCGTATCCTTTACCATTGTATCACTATGATAGCCAATGGATAACTGAATAAAACACATGCTTCAACATATTATATCAATTTATTGATAATATTTTTCAGTTCTTTTCCAATATACAACATTTCGCTTATTTACAATATAATACATAGTATTTACAATATAATACATAGTATTTACAATACAGTTCTTAACCTAGTAAATTCTTTCTCTCGATCCATGTAGGTTCGCTGAAACCTAACCATTTAACCAATATTTTATCTTTATTTTTCCTTATAATTTTCTCTACTAAATAAACTTTCTGCTCCTCCTCATCCAGCTTTGTTTTTTTCATTTCTTCTTCGTAGAAACGGCCAGAAATTATTTCCCCTTTCAAATCACGCAAGATGTAAGTAGGTGGCTTAGTCGGATAGGCTGAATGAATTATAAATAATTCCCCACTCCAATTAATATTATATGATTTGTCGAAAACCTGTCTGTACTTACTAATGCGTACAACATCGCCCAATTTAAATTTCGGTTTTATTCGTTTAGATTTTAAACGTAAGTTCTCATTGGCCGCCTTATTAAGCGATGCTATTATATGATTTCGATGTTTTTTGCGAACATCAGATGGGCGCATTTGAATTGTTCTGTGGAAAGCATTATTATACTCTTTAACCAATGTTGGTAATGCTCCTACCCATCGTTTTGTTCCATGCTGCGTTAAATATTTATAGATTTTTGATTTAATAGTTCTAATAAAACGTTCGACTATTGCAGCTTTTTTCTCACTAAAAACATGGTAATGTTTAATATTATACCTATCCAATAATGCTTTTACTTTTGTATTAAAAAATTCGGTACCTTGGTCTGTCTGAAAAAGTTTAACATTTTTATTTTTACGAATAATAGGTTCAAGTGCAGCATACACAGAGCCGGCACTTTTGGATTTTATTGCCGCGCAATAAGCATATTTAGAAAAACAGTTAATTACAGCTAAAATAAAAGTAAAATTTGAATTATCTCTCGCCAGCGAGCTCATATCAATTAAATCTGCCTGAAGCAGATCCACCTCACTTTTAATCTCATATTTTCTCCTATTAAAATGTACTCTTGGCACAGAATGCAATTCTTGTGCTAATCTATGTCTAAGATCATTCATTTTTGTCGACATCGCACATGCGCGATTGTATCTCAACTGGCTAGGCACGCGTCGTGTGGGTAATCTATTTTTAGCCACCCTCTTTTTGTGAAACAACACGCATCCTTCCTTCTCCACTACTCACTCGCTGCTGCGCACTCGGAGAGGAAGGTTCTACTCACTTCTTCGCCCCTCTCACCACCTCCTTCTCCTCCTCCTCCTCCTCCCCCTCCTCACCTATTCTGTAATGACCCCATGCCAAGGTGTCAACCGAATTGGGCATGATGTATCTTTTATCATCATAGCATGAGAGAGCCGTTTTTGCACATTCTATTTGATAAATCTTGTGCGAATAACTTCTTATCATGTTGAACCTCTCGTAATGTGTGCTTCTTTCAAATAAACACTTCTTGTATAAATCAAATGATAAGCACCTATCCTTAACATTCCTTTTCACTCCTTTCGCTGTGTTCTTTGTAATAACAGCTGCATCGTCCATATATTTGAAGGAATACAGCTTGGGACGCAAACCGACAAACTGTGTTATGATCTTTGAATTTGCTTCGTCCTTAAATTTCCCAACAACCTTCTTATTTTTTAAAGAGTAACACATGTGTGACGGAGGATAATCACTTGTGTCAAACCAATCTAGGTTATTCTTAATGTCGGAAAAGACGTCCTCTGTTCTTATACTGTACAAAACAGAATCTGTATCACTCATAAGCAGCTTCACACATTCAACAGGGTACATTTTCAAAATCTTGTTGTAATGAAAGTCAAACATGAGGTGTTTGCTCAAATCTAAAATAGTGAAGCCGGCAAAAATTGGTTTTTTCAGCGAGATTTCAGGTTTTCTTAGAAACACTCCGATTACATTTTCATTGTAAATATGCCATCGCTTGCACAGAGGTTTCGATATTAATTTATCCAATCTCCTTTCATCGGTGACAAGCTCTACCTGACAGTGGGTGCGGTCGGATTGTAAAGATTTTCCAAAAATAAGGTTACTCATCGCCTTAAAATTTTGAATTTCAAATGTATTTCTAGCATTTCTCCTACACTCTGTGTTAAAATCGATGTAGGGCTTAAGCCAGCGAGATTGCGTGAACCTTACGACACGATGAATGCGTTTAAGACACATTCCTAGTTGTACATACAGTTTCAAGTTCCTATAATGTAAAACGTATTTTTCCCTATCGTACAGTGTAGCCAATAGTTTTGTCGACGATTTCTGTCCCTCATGTTTCTGGTAGTCAGACAATAGATGGTGAGGTGCTTCTTCTTTTGTCGGCGCTAGCGGAAAATGATTGTGTCTGTTGTGTAACGTTTTGGGATATTGGAGATCACACTCGAGAATGTACCCATACTCTGAATCATCAGCCAAGTTGAAAAAGTCAACTTGACTGATTTCATCCTCAGATAGAAATTGAAAATTTCCATCAGGCAGAGGTTCGCACATTGCGTACCCATATAAATTATTCGCATCGAGATAGAGTATATAGCTTGTCGGTTTGCTTGCATCAAAATCTGCTCCCATATAAGGGTTGTTAGCCTCAGCATACCGATGGGGTATTACAGCTAAACCGCCTCTCACATTTTGCTCGACCATCAAGTAGATATCTATATCTGTTATCAAGCCGAGTTCAACTTTTGTGAAATGCAGCATGCAATTCCACGAATAATGCGCAAGACTTAAAAAATGAGTCACATCCAAACCGTATTTCTCAAACATTGATGACCTCATATCCTCAAAAACGTCACACAAAAGGAGTGTATCACAAAGCAGATACAAATTATGATAATCTCCCAAATTCTTTATCTTGAATGTTTGCCAAACATTCTGTGCATGTGCGTACTCCCTTTCTTCTAAAGGCGAATCCGACAAATCATTGTAAAAACTTTCGATTGGGGGAAGGGAGGTTTCTTCAAATTTCTGTGGAGAGTCAATATATGTGTAGGGGTATACTCCTTTTTTAATAAGCAGTTGTCGTTGTTCAACGCTTTTAAACACTGCAAACATAGATTTGAATTTTGACTCTGTCTGTTGTCCTTCTGACAAATTTTTCACCAAACTGTCCAACGAAGCGTTCATGAATTTTAGGCTATCCAAAAACTTGATTTTTCCCACCGTGATTGAGAAAAACTTCTCTGCTGAAGGAGCAATGCAGCGTATTGGTTTTTTACACTTGCCTAATGCCTGCACAATATGATGGCAATCATACCCCCCAAAGTTGTGCATAAAACAGGGTATGAAATCAGGTGATTTCCCATTTAAATTACAGGCTTGATGAGCTGCGCAAATAAATTCACCTGTTTCGTGCGAGTGATGCCTACACTTGATGTCATTTTTCGCGAATACTTTTCCACATAGACCACATTTTTCTGCACTATCGAATTCTATCTTCTGCTCTTCACTCAATTCAAGCATTGGGATTTCACTCTTCATATCCCGATAGAGCAGTTCTCCCACACTTGTAATTTCATCTAGAAATTTCTCAATGATCTTCTCCTCCATATCTCGCAACCGATAGATGATCGGCCCGTGGCAAATTTCCCCCTCTATGTTCACCACTACAAAACAATATCCACAGGGAATGTGACGGGTTGTCTTTTTTGTAAAGCTACTTGTGATGGGCGGTTCTTCTTCTTCTTCTTCTTCTCCTACTTCCCCACTCTTTATTGGTACAATAAACGATTCAAAATCGGCATAAATTGTGTATTTTGTTTTCAATGTTGCAGTATAATTTGCGAATTTGAGAGTTTCCCCTTCTTTGGGAAGCACTGTTCTCTGCGGGCTGAATTTTGAACAGTGCTCTTTGTGCTTCTCCAAATTTAGTTTTCCATCTCTATTCACCTTTTTGTCAGTTGTGAAACGATGGAAACAGAATTCACAAACATGTACCTGTCCATGCGATTTTGTAAGATGGCTCAAGAGCCGAGACAACCCGTTTTTCCCATTTGCAGTGTTGATGAGGCAAAAATGAGATTTTCGCGGATAAGTTTCGCTTGTTAGCAACAAAAGATTAATTTGATGAGTACGGTTTCTGTAAGCGCTACACTTGTACGGGAAAAATACGTTTTTATCATATGCAATTACATTTATGGATATATCAGGATTTAAAGCTTCAAATTTCTTAATGTCCTGCAAACTGGAAGGAAAGTTGACCCCGTTTGTGTTGACTGTGTGAGCAAACTTGCTCAAATATTCAACACTCATATGTGTACCTCGACGATGATGAAAAAAAGATAAAATTGACCACAAAAGGCATTTTTTATCTTTGGGGTTTTTCACGTTAATTACGCATTTCTTCTTCTTAATAAAATCGGGGGTTTCTACATATGTGGATGAGGAACCACGAATCGCTGTATGCCTAATTATGTTGAGATCCAACGATTGGATCTTTTTTATAACCCACCCACTCCCAAACCTCACAAACTTGTCAAAAGAAGATAAAATTTTTACAATAGCATTTGTAAAAAAATTGTTTAAATCGATAGAATTTGAAGCACACTGCTCAATTTGTGCAGAATAGCTATGGAAGTTCACGATAGCTGATACTTGTTCGTTCTCTTCAGGCAACAACACTATTTTATGCATGAGAACATTTAAAACAATAAAGCACTTCACATTCCCGTTGAACCGGTGCGACTCGTCGACGATAAGCTGCAGCGCCTCCTCCCTGCTTGATTCCAGCGTAGATTTGATGTCACGTTCCTCCTCCAGATACGTGAATCTGTATCTAGCTGCGCTGCCGTTCAAACCCTGAATCTTCTCCGTCGTATGGGCCATTGTGAAATCGTTCTGCTCTCTAAAACAAAAAGTTAGTAGCGGATTAGAAGTTGATCACCACGGACTGTTCTAAATTACGAAAGATTGACTTTCAAAGGATGCGATTCCACTGTGTTCTCCAACTGAAAGGTTAAAAAAGATTATGAGTGTGAAACAGATTATATCTATGGATATAAACGTGGCGGTAGACGAGGAAGAAGAAAAGTTTATTAAAAATAAATCCTCGTTCGAAAAACAATTAATACATAAATTACGCTTCCACCGCTATGAGTGCTATGGAAGAGAATATGGACACTATTGCATGTGTATAAATCCTGCACTCAATGAACCATTACACCAATTTATTGGAGAATGTAATTCAGATACTTGTTTTTATCGAATAATGCAATTACATATTGCAGATAACCATCACGAATCGTGTAATGGCGTCTATCACACATTTAATATGTGTAACAACAAAATTGATAAATTTTTGTGTAATTCATCCAGAAAATTTCGGTGTGGGAAAAATTGTAAATTATTTCAAACACTCAAGTGTGCTGGTAAAACTGAGTAGGAATACTGAACGCGAGTTTACTCCTCCAATGTACAACAATCGGCAGCAGAATTAGTTGAATGGAGATGCTCGCATGCGATGTGTTTTCTGCAGAATAATAGTTTCTACCGAGAAAAATAATTCGAAATAATGCGCAGTCAATAATCGCTACTTACATTGTAAAAGGGTGATGGCAAATGATGAACTCTCTCTCTTTCAGATGTGTGCTTTCTCTCTCAGATGTGCGCTCTCTCTCAGATGTATGCTCTCTCTCTCAGATGTGTGCTCTCTTACACTCCACTGGTACAACTGATCTAAAACAAACAAGTTAGTAGTGGATTAGAAGTTGATCGGCACACTATGGATCAATCACACGTTTTAATGTACGAAAGATTGAGGTTGTTGAGTTTTGATGAGAGATGGAAAAAATTCGAATCTCCCCTTTTATCACCTAAACATTTAGCTAAACTGGGATTTGTATTCAAGACGCCACCAGACTCAGTGCAGTGCGTGTTTTGTTTAGTTGGTTTGGAAAAATGGCTAATAACAGACGATCCCGAAAAAGAACATGAAAAACATAGTCCGAATTGTGGATGGAGGAGAATGCATAATATTTCTATCGAGAATGAAAATTTTAATAATCTTCGGGATTACGACCAGCGAATAAAGACATTTTATCAAAGATCAAAGCCTCACTGGTCAAACTCATTTAATAAGAGGATATTGGTTTTTAAAAGAAATGCTGAATATTTCGCGAGTAATGGATTTTTTCTACATAAAACGGGTTATTTGCAATGCGTATATTGTAAAGTAATTATTGCAGATTCGAAAAAACTGTGTCATGCATCGTTTTGTATATATAATAAGAACAGTCTTAAAGGGGAAGGAGGAGAAGGAGGAGGAGAAGGAGGAGGAGGAGGAGAAGGAGGAGGAGAAGGAGGAGAAGGAGAAGGAGGAGGAGAAGGAGGAGGAGAAGGAGAAGGAGAAGGAGAAGGAGGAGAAGGAGGAGAAGGAGGAGGAGAAGGAGGAGGAGAAGGAGGAGAAGGAGGAGAATTAATTGAAAAAGTAAACAAACCTGCACGAGAAGGAAGCCAAGGAATCACTTGCGCTCTGTTGTAGACTTGAAACACCTCTAGTTGGAACTGAAACATACAAAATAGGGAAAATGGATCAGATTGATGTTTAAAAATTTGGATTATGCACACTTATTATCAGATTATGGAGGTGTCGTCTGCATTAAGGTGTGAGAAGGTTTATTGTAAATATTATTGAACAATTACTATTACTATTACAATTGCTCCAATTTAATATGCAAGATTTTTTGCACTAACAGTATTTAGCCAAAAACTTGTAAAAATGCGTGATTGGGTTGAAGATAATTTTTATGAGTTTGACTTTATTTCGAGTTTGATTATTTTGTGGCTTTATTTCGAGTTTGTTATAATTGATTAATGTAAATAAAGATTTGAATTATTATTGCTCACCTTTGTTTCAAACTGTTGTGATGCTTTCAAAATGATCACTCTTCTTGTTGTGTCGTTCAAAAACGCAAATGGTCTTTTATCGCTGTGCGCAGATAGCTAAAGTTCAAACTGTTGTGACGCTTTCAAACTGATAAAGATGATCGCACTTTTTTGATCCGATAACTATGACGTTCAAAACGCGAATGATCTTTTAGCGGTGTGCGCGGCAATCTAAAAAAGGATTGCGGGATGCGATGAGCATTCCTCTTTGGAGTAGGTGAGCACCTAAAAGAAGGAAGCTCGCAGGAAGCTCTCGCTGGCACGCGCTCGCTTCTCCCCCTCAACACGGTGTTCTATTTTTATCAGTATGTTTACATCTGTCAACATGGAATGTGCTTTGGCGATGCGGCACGTGTGGAAAACGATAGTACTATTTATATTTCTATTATGCTGTCTAAACACCGTACTACTTTTAAATAAAGATAAATCGTGCAATCTGCATGAGAAACGAAATGATACGCAATTTCTTTTCAATTCCTTTGGATCGTCAACTTCACTGAGAAACCATACTTTATTCAATATTAAATCTTGCGTTAATTCGTATTATAAAACACCAATTTCCTTTGAAATTGGGTTGATACATTGGTATAAATTTATGGTTGATGAGCGAGAAACAGTTTGTAATTTCTACAAATACTATAGCGTTCTTGCAAATTGTGCCAAGACTTTTAATGAAAAATCGAATTTTCTTTTGAAGAAAACTAATCAATTATGTAGTAGTAGTAGTAATTACAGTTCAGTTTATGTTTAACCTTTAAAGGATGAACACTGTTAAGAAAAGGCGCTGCTCTGTTCGTAAGTGTGGTAGAGGTATTTTATCAAAAATTGGCGATGTATTGGGTACAGTGATAAATAAGGGGGTGGATAACCTCAATTTCGAGGCTCATCTACCTAATTATTCGTATTGCGGACCTGGTACAAGGTTAAGGTCAAGGTTAGCACGTGGAGACAAACCTATAAACCGTCTTGATGATTTATGTAAGACGCACGACATAGTTTACTCCCGAGCGTCTGATAACAAGATGCGGGCGGAGGCTGACAGGCACTTGGCAGATGGAGCTTGGGAAATTTTCAAGGACCCAAAAACGGGGTTATCTGAGAGGGCATATTCTTATCTTGTTACAAACATTATGAAAGCGAAATCCGCATTTGGTGGCGGTTTGAGAAAACGAAAAACGAGGGGAGTTAGAAAAACACATAGTGATAGTATTAGGCAAAAGGCGATCAATAGGTTAAAAAATCATATTGCTGGTCGCGGTTTTTATCTGAAACCATATCCAACAGGCGGAAGAATACTAGTACCACCCACCCAATACGGTGTAACACTATTTCCAAAGGTTAAAAAGAAGCAAGGAGGAAAAAAGCAGAGGAAAAGACAGAGAAAAACGCAAAGATGAATGGCCCGCTGTCAAACTATGACCTGATAAAATGGTGCAAAATATTAGATATACCACTAAGGGGCATATATATGATTGATACACTTCCGAGTAAAATTCGAAATAATGAGCTCGCAATTGTTAATTTAGACAAACAGATTGGAATGGGAACACATTGGACTGCATATATTAAACGAGGGAAAAATGTGTATTATTTTGATCCGATCGGTGACTTGCAACCGCCACGCAAATTGGCAAAAAGAAAATAATGTAAAAATATTCTATAATACCAACCAATTGCAGCGGGTAAACACAGACATTTGTGGGCACCTAGTGATTTTGTTTCTTGCTAACCAGTTGTAATTTTACGCTTGTGTTGAAAGCATTAGCTGAGTGAGTGATGGCTGTTATTACACTAACCTCAAAAACAAGTAATCTATATGAGAATTTAAACCACGCTCTGGAATTGGATAAAAATCGCGAATGGGAAATTGGATTGGTTAACTTGTGGACGTTTAATAGTATACCGAATATAATAAGGGGGAAAAATTCCAGTTTTAAATATGGAGATAAACTGGTGAATCTTGATACAGGATCGTACAAAATTGATAATATAATAAGCGCTATAAAGTTGAAATTGAACTTGAGCGATGAGAGTCTTGTTATACAACCGAATAATAACACTATGAAAGTTGGAATTTATTCCGATAAACCAGTAGATTTAACTTTTGACGATTCAATTGGTAAGACACTTGGGTTTGATAAACTTCTACTCGAAGCAAATACATGGCATTATTCAAATCATTTAGTCTCGATCAGTCATATTAATACAATCGTGGTGTCGTGTAATTTAGCATGTGGAAGCTTCGCTAACGGAGATGAAAAGCATATTATTTACGAATTTCTGCCGAGGGTACCGCCCGGTTATTTGATTAATGAAACGCCCGCAGAAATTATATATGTACCTCTCAATACACGCAGAATTCAGTTTATTAATGTGACGGTAACCGATCAAGACGGGTCACTTATCGATTTTCGAGGGGATAGTATAACTGTGAGGTTACATATTCGTGAGAAAAGTTAGAAGATGGGTTTTATTGTATTCAATGCCGTACCTATGCGTCGAGATGAGAACAGAGAAAGCGTCAGTAGGAGTTTAAGCTCAGTAGCGTTAACACCTATGTTAACGCCGAAAAACAGATTAACAGCTAAAAACGCGAGAATACTAGAAAAATTGGGATTTATAGTTAATTGGAAAAATGTCGGGAGCCGCAATAAGTGAAATTCTAGATGTCGATAGTCAAATTCAATTTTACTCTGATATTACTAAGTACGAATTTCACACGCACACAACATATTCTGGACAGAAACTAGGTAATTCGGATGAAGTAAGGCTTCCTGTAAATCAACAGGATATATACACACTGCCTTGTAAATCGTTTCTATTTATTGAGGGGAGTGTTAAATGTACAAAGCCGGGTGCGAAACCCGAGGATCCGCCAGTGCATGCCGAATATAAACTTGTCAGCAACGCGGTGGGCCATCTGTTTGAAGAGATTCGTTATGAATTGGCGGGACAGCAAGTAGCGAAATCGAGACTTGTCGGAATTACGTCTACAATTAAAGGATTGCTTTTGAAAAATGTTTTCGATACAAATACATACCAATTGGCAGGATTTGATAGAGATGGATATAAGTTGACGGATAATAAATTCATTTTTTGCGTACCACTGAAACTTTTGTTACCATTTTTCGAAGATTTTCAACGAATAATTTTAAACTTGAAACAAGAGCTTGTATTATTGAGAAGTGCGTCGGATCTAAACTGCGTTGAATCGGCTACAGGAACAAATGTTTCTTTAACAATTGATAAACTACAGTGGAAAATTCCGTACATCCATTTGGAAGATCACGTAAGGTTAAAATTTTTGAAATTGCTCGATTCTGATCGTCCTTTAAAACTTGCGTTTAGAAGATGGGAGATTCACGAATTTCCAAACATGGCGACATCGAGAATTCATTCGTGGGCAATAAAAACATCGTCGCATTTAGATGTTCCACGCTATGTAATTTTAGCCTTTCAAACGGCTCGGAAAAATGCTATTAATAAATCAATGTCTGATTTTGATTCGTGCGAGTTGTATAACGTTAAATTATTTCTAAACAGTCAATATTATCCCTATGATAATTTGTTGGGGAATAAGCAGATAATGTATCGTATGTTTTTAGATTTCGCGCCGAGTTACTATAATCGCACTATAAATGCAGAACATGGGAACGCTATTGATTTTAAAGCGTTTTGCGAAAAATCACCAATAATTGTGATTGACTGTTCACACCAATCTGATCATTTGAAAACATCCACAGATATAAGATTAGATATGGAATTTAGTAAAGAACTACCAAACTCGACTTCGGCATATTGTATTCTTATAAGCGATTCAATAATGGAATACACACCTTTAACCTCATTAGTTAGAGAAGTACAATA
This sequence comes from Conomelus anceps, assembly GCA_948455865.1. Classification (NCBI taxonomy): domain Eukaryota; kingdom Metazoa; phylum Arthropoda; class Insecta; order Hemiptera; family Delphacidae; genus Conomelus; species Conomelus anceps. The sequence continues at coordinate 20,133,858 of OX418227.1, read as the reverse complement.
AATTGCCGGTAGGGGGATGTTTAAAAGGTGAAATGTAAAAAATAATTTATCATTCGTGTGGGCGTGTGTGAGAGAGCAACATGTCCACTTCTTCGCTGTTTCAAGAGGCGATTGGAGATTTTGAGGCTAGTGAAGACGGAAAAACACGTACAGTGGGAATACAGTGTGACATGGAAGAAAAGAAGAAGAAGAATTTTGCCGTTGCGGATCTACACTGGTTTAAGGGAGATAATAATCAAATAATTTTAAAAGAATTCGCGCTGGTTGATCGGGCTGGTAATTATGTAGTACTACACTTTAAACCGCCTTTTCCGAAATCTACTTTGAGCTGGAAAATGTTTCGCGAGGCTACCTGGTTAGAACAACATTATCATAAAATATTATGGGATGAGGGGGAGACGGAGTTTACAGATTCATTGATGAGAGGATATCTCGGCGCGTATGATTGCATTTTTACAAAGGGAACAGAAAAAGCGGTATTTTTGAAAAAGTATCATAATGATGTACGTTGCATACCGGAATATTTTGCGAAACCGAATTTCACAAAGTTTAAAGATACGTGGTGTTTTGAGGTTTGTAACATACACAAAAATGTAGAAGGTGGGAGATGCGCTCTAATAAGTGCACAACATTATTTGCAACTATTAACATCTAACACGCTTCCAAAGATAGGAGAGGAGGGGGATTATACTTGTGAAAATAATCGAATGAAAAGTATGAGGAATTGTGCTTTTTATAGTAGAACAAGCAAAAGAAATTATGCGAGACAAGGATTTTACTATGATGGAAAAAAGGTCGTATGCGTTTACTGTGGTTATGAGTTGGAATCACACAAAGTGAGAATTTGTAGCGTGGGAGTTGGTAGGAAACCTATCAATTTTTCGGTATTAATCCCGCTGTATAAATAATTAGTTGTAGATAATGGATCCTCAGAAGTGGATGTGTGCGGATAAAGAATTAGAGAACAAATTACGAGAATATCTGCAGTGGTTTGATTTGTGTGAGGATGCCATTAGAAATTCTACTCGTGAAAACATTGGACTTGCGAGGCAGTTGAAACAAATTTTTTTAAACACTGTAAATTTGAGTGATATTAACCATTATTTATCCTGGTACAGACCGCATAGGCTTTGCGTTAAAAAATTATTACAAATTGAGGAAGAAGCTACAAACTGCGCTTGCGCAAACAGTGTTGGGGAGAATGCATAAAAGGAGTGAAATTGAGAAGCTTGAATCATTAGGAAAGATGGGACGGTTCTGCGTGGACGCATTCAACGCTTTGGCATGTGAGGTGTTGCCTCTAGAATCAGTACCTCTCGGTTCGTATCTGACCGTTGAAAACGCCATAGTCTATGGTACAGGCAGAGTGTTACTAAATCTCGACGATCCCGACAGTGAGGGAGACTCTTATTTCGATTTATTACTATGTGATAAATTTAAAAGCGTATTAAATAATGAGAACTTGACAGATTTTAACAAGAGAAATTTTGTATTAATATGCGAACATGAGAACGGACAAGTAGAGTTGAAAGAAATGTAAATTTTTACAATGGGTTTTTCTCCATAGCACAGGTTTATGTGACCTAGCCCTGTGTGAACCTCTTTTTACCCAAATAAAAAAAGAGTGACCTCCAATAAGGCGGTGAGGTTGACGTTCCTTTGGAGGCTTTTTCTAACTAACAAACCGCCGGTCATTCAGTATGTGTTTAACTATCATAAAGGAAGGATGCGATGCTACAGCTATACAAAATTTAAAAAACTATCCCGTTTACTGATGGCTATTTCAGTAAGTGAGTTTGATATTATTGCAAAGAATATTAAATTTTCAACCGAGGCAGATGATGGAACTTTGTCTGCAACAAAAACTGAGAATTTCTGCTATCCTATTTTATCTGAAATATATGATCTCCTAGATATAGTTATAAGTGAGGAGGGACATTTGCACTATGGGTGTTCTAACGATTCCCCAATACAAATTATTTCAGATACAAACAAACTTTGGGATGCTCTATATGATTTAGCGGATAAAAAATGTAAAAAATTTCAATCATGAGGGGGAAACCAACAGAACGTGGCATGTGCATTCATGCAAAGGTTAATGACCTGAAAAGTACACCAGCATTCTACACCTATTTGTGTCTAACAACATTTAATGATGCAAAAAGCGATTATGTGTTGGGCTTGCCTAGAAACCATGTTACTAATAGCAGGTGGTTATGAGTCTATTGGAGGATCCAGTTTCACTTGCACACCTCACATCAAGAGTGCATGTGCACGAGATTCAAAAGGTAGTGCACGTGATTCAATAATACCATGTTTTGGTCATTCAGTTTACTTATTGGCATAGCTATAGATGAGTTTAATATTATTGCAAAGCATATTTAAATTTTCAACCGAGGCTAATGAATGAGCTGAGAGAGAGTGAGAGAGAAAGCCTCTCTCTCTCACACAGACAGGTTAAAACATGTTTGTGACCTTCAAATGAGCTGAGAGAGAGTGAGAGAGAAAGCCTCTCTCTCTCACACAGACAGGATTATTCATGCAAAGGTTAATGACCTGAGAGAGAAAGTGGGGGTCGGATTATTTGAGCAAACAGCATGGGGTATTGTAGAAATAGAAAGAAAGAGTGAGAGGATTATTATTCCACAGCTTAATGAGTCATATAAAAAAATCTACATAAAACTTGTGCACGTGCTCTGCTTTTAAACATTATGAAATAGTTTTTCACAGCAGGGGGCGGAAGTGTTATTAATATCTGAAGCACTGTCCGGGGCTGGGGGGCAGGGGGGTATATTAACACTGCACGTGCGAAAGAGAGAGAGAGAGGGCTTTGAGAATCACAGCAGGAGGTGGCAAGTGTGCAGATGCAATTAATAGCTAAAGCGGGGGGGCGGGGGCGGGGGGTTACGGATAAGAGCAAATATAGATATAGTAATTGCAAGCAGGTATATATAGATATACAATTGCAAGCATGTATATATAGATATAAAGCTGTATGTTCTATATTTATTGGGAACCTTCTGTGAGAGGTGGGGTCAGGGGGGATAGGTCCTCTCTCATTGGTGCTTGCGGGGGGTCCCCCTTTAATCTATTGGGAATAAAGTGGGGACACATAGGGAAGGGGGGTATGTGACCTTAAAAACAAAATGGCTGCCTGGGACAGGGGGAAGGGTGGGTGTTTACAAAATGTCTGACCTGGGGGAGGGGGAAGGGGGGTGGCCACGCCCCCCTGTCTTCTGATTGGCCGCATCAGAATTCCCCTTATACCTCTACTTGTGTTGTATGGCGAATGTGAATGATACTCAAAACCTGTGATGCAATCATCCGAAGATGGACCACTCTTTGTCACATCCAAAAGTCTCATTGTCGCTGTCGTGGATGTCGTCTGATAACAATACAACCTCTTTGCTCTAGATAATCGATGCTCCTTGATGTTAACTCAATGGCGGTCGATCGTTGAATGACGTTTAAAGCGCCTGCACCCCTTTTATTTCTTTCTGTCTCTGTCTCAGACTGCTCAGCTCCACTCCAACCCCTCTTTTCAAATAGCAGCACCATATCACTCTCTTCTTCGTAAATGTAAGGTTATGTTTATCGGCTCCTCTCTAAAGTTCACCAGACGTCCGTTCTCATCAACAATCTCCAACGTAATGTTGCTGATCTGCTCGGCATCCACGGGTAAATAGACAACATTGCGCACAGACACAGCCATTTTATAGCCTGGGTCCACTGACGGGTAGAACTCATAGATAACATGATCCTTGATTCCATTCGAGTAGGAGCCGCTCACTATGTTACATTTCACACGCACCACATTGGGGCGGTTAATCATCATGGTTGAGTCACCTCTAGCCTCCTTGTCAGCTTCCAGGATCCTGTTGAAGCCCAGCAATTTGCCTATTGAGTCAGGCGGGGTAAAGTCCAGCTTAGTATTGCACAGCACTATACATTTCAATGTTGACGTGTCCATAGCCATTTGTAGGTTAACTCCACGCTTATTCAATCTTGCCTCCAACAGTTCCTTGATCATGTTAAACTCAAAACTACCTTCAGGCAATGAAACAGTTTGCCAAACCTTTCCTTCTTCACTTGCATCTGCGCTCACACTTGCATCTGTGCTCACACTGGGAGACACTTTGTTTGCAGCGCTGGTATCACCGCCCACAATGGGAAACACTTTCTTCTTTCCATCATTGAAGGTCAATCCTATGCTCCTGGTTTCTCTACTTTTTGGTTCTGTTTTACCAGTAAGACCCCATCTAAACCAATCAACGATTGTCATGTTGCTGCTATTAAGCTCTCCATGTGTCACTGAATGATCCTCGTCATGCGACTCACCCGCTGGTGGAGCTAGGAAGCGTAATGTATTGTTGTAGCCGACCTCAACATTTGGAATAGAGTTACAGCTTGTGAAGCTGATAAGTCCCACTTCCCATACACCATTGCCTGTATCAATAGGCGGGTAGAATTCACTACTCAGCGTTGACTTGGTTCCTCCAAAGCAGAGCATCATCTTGATTGCTCAGTGTACTTCAACCTAATGACTGCTTACCACAATAATTGAGAGGTTTTATACTAATAATGAAAAAACAGTTGTGTTTAGATTCATAATTTATTTAACAATCAACTAAAAATTTCAAACATAAATGTCCACATATGTGAGAGTAGAGATCCTCCTGCTTCCGATCATAGTTGTACTCAATCCTCGTCGCTGGTGCTGATCCTCGATGCATGTAGTCAATAAATTCTTGTGGTGGTCTCAGGTTGCCAAAGCCGTCAAAGTAGTGAACGTTGCCATCCTTCTTAACATAGCACACCCAATATGTGCCACGTCCTTTGCTGTCATCCAGGTTGATGATGCCACACTCCCTCCTCAGCGGTCCTTCAGCAGGTAGAGCATCTCGCATAAACACTCCTCGAAATTTCTTTAGCTTCAAACGGCATGCATACTTGTAGAGGTCTGCATCGGTCAGTGCTCGGTCTGGTAGAGCAATCATCTTCTGCCGCCGCATCGACGGCGTCGAGCCCCGTTTCCCGTCTTTTGACGTCTCAGGTACAGGCCTCGACCCTTGGTTGATACCGCTGTTCTCCTCCTCTTGGTTCCAGTCCTCCTCCTCTTCCTCTTGGGTCCAGTTCTCCTTTTAGCTCCTCCACCAAACTTTGCCTTGGCTTTCATAATGTTGGTCACTGCTAGTGCTGCGGCCTTTTCCAAAACACCTGCGTCCGATGATTTCACTCGACTCCAAGCTCGTTCAGCCAAGATCCGGTCTGCCGCTGCTCTGCTAGCAGTATCACTATTCCTTGAGTATGCAATGTCGTGTTGCTTACAAGCTTGGTCAAGTCTGTTAACACCTGGATCGCCTCTTGCCAATCGCTTCTCAAGCTTTGTACCTGGTCCACAGTACTGGTAGCCGGGCAGATGAAGTTCTATGGGCAGTACGTCTATTGCCTTGTTGACTATTGCACCTGCAGCGTCTGTGATTGCAGAAAGTACTCCTCTTCCTTTGTAGCTCTTCCTCTCTCGAAGGGCAGCAGCCATCTAATGTTGATCAGCAGCTTGGTCATCCGGTTTTATACCCTCATGGATTCCCAAAGCCTGTAACACTTTATCTCTCAACTGCTCTCTACTCAAAGTGTGGTTTTCAGGTGACCAAATAATGTTCATGATGGTAGTGAAACACTTTTTAACTACAACCCTTGAATGCTCATCTAACCTTTTTTCCAAATACTTTTTGTTGACTCCATCACCATCTTGGATTGGATCATTAACATCCATGAGGACTGCATTGTTCAAGCTTACAAAAATCTGCGATGTTTCAGTGTCCTGAGTCTTTGGCAGCCAATCCCATAGCATATTCTGGCACACTTTTAGGTTAACAGCATCCTTTTCATTGCGTGGGCTGCCAACATTGATCACTCTTCTTCCTCGGACGTTGATATTACCGAGGACGTCCATTATTCTTCTATCGCCGTTTGATGACATTACTTGAATGGTATGCACATGCTCAAGTTTACACGTTTTATCGGGCTAGAGTGCAGTGCTGCCAACTATGTAACCACCTTCCACCAGCTCTTCCAGAATTGAATTAATTTCATTCTCATGTCCAGTGTTGCCAACTGCTTTGGACTGATCCAACAGTCTCAATCTGTCCACCAACTCATTGGGATCATCATAGTAGATGTACTCAATCCGACTATCGGCTACCAAATTGAATGGTGCCTTGAGTCCTCGTCCAGCAACCGAAGTATCTGAAGATGATGATGCATCGCCATGTTTCACTTCTCGAAGCTTTTTGATTACATTCTTGTATTTGGGATTGTTATAGTTCACAATTTTTCCATATGCGCGATAGCCTGCCCTGTACACATTGGTTAGGCTCAACACACTCTTGTAGACCTTCTCATCACTTTTTTTCACCTTTCTGAAGTCGGGATGTTTCTTGAAAATCAGCTCGCATATTCCCGGTGTGACATTGAACGTTTTCTCTTCATTTTCATTGTTTGGATTGCTCAGTATAATCTTGTCCCCATTTGGTCCAAAGGTTAGCAGCTTGTTACCGAGAAATAGGCTATTATTCTCCACTCTTGGTCCAAACTTTCTATCACTGTTACCATCTCTGTTGTCCATCGATGCTTTAACATATTCTCCTACAGCTGTTCCAGCCAGTTCAGATTGGGCAAAGCTTTCATCAATTTCCTCCTGGGTAGTATTCATCAACACATCCTCCTCCTCCTCCTCCTCCTCCTCATCGATGGATGAGTCCTCCTCCTCCAATTGACTTCTACCTTTCCACAATTTCCGTCCCACTCCTGATGTGCTTGCTGCAGGTATTTCAGCTGTTCCAACTGTCTCCAAGGTTTGCTCTTCTTCTTCTTCTACAATAGGTGATGCGGTAGGCCTCTCCCATTGTGGCTTACGTCCTTTCACTGCACCTAACTTGAATGGGTATGGTGAGCCGGGTGTAATTGGTGGTGTAGGAGGTACCATATGAGTTGATAGTGTACGTGCGAATGGGCGTGTCACTGCTGCTGGTGAAGGTGTTGGTGGTGGTGCTGGTGGTGGTGCTGCTGCTGCTGGGACACCCCGCTCCATGATAACATCTGAAATATTCTGGAGTGGCTCAATAATTGGTTTCAAACTTTTGATATGCTTCTCCTCAGTCAATGATCTGCCCAAAGTGATTTCCTTATGCTTCCTCTTGATGTTGCGTCGTAGCTGAGCAATCTCCATGATGGTTGGAGCGATGTCCTCCACAGTCTGCTTTCTTTTCCACTGCTGCTTCACGTCCATCTCGATCGGTGTTCACTGACTGAATGAGCCTTTTCAGCTTATGCTTCAGCTAAAAAAGTGTCAAGACCGTTTCTGTAACGTCCGCTATTCTTGCCTGAGGCACTATCGATAACAAGGAATGCATGTGCAGACGAAGACCACACATCATCGCACATACTTTTGAATGCATCAAATGTCATGTCGGCTCCCACATGATCTCTGTACAAATGTTTCATATTGAGTTCATCCTGTTTGAATACAATCAGAAAATTGGCATTGTCACGTATCAATTGTTTTGGTATGCGACTGTAGGTCTGTGCCAAATAAAACACATCAACGTTGCTGTGCCGTCCGGTGGTGAAGTAGCGTCTGATGGCTTCCTGCTGCTCACAGATAACATCATCAAAAATGATTATTGAATTGGCGGGCAATTCGTGTGGTGCAGGTATCTCTTCACAGGTGTCACACTCGATGTAGTTCATTTTAGGTCCTAGTCCTTCCATCACAGTGCGCAAGAACTTGTATTTCGGTTGGAATGTTGTCTTGGAGAACAGATAGATGTTTGAGAAGCGTATACCATTTGGATCAAAAAGCATGTTGAACATTACATTAGTTTTACCACAACCCGATGGTCCGCATATGATACATCTCAGGTGGTGAGGGAACAAAGGTCCATGCCGCTTCTTGATGTTCATTTCCGGTCCAAGTCCACAACCACTTGCCACACGATCAAAGTTGATTATATTGAACTTGTGTCGACGTTGCACTACCTGTTTCATTACACCAAATCTGCTCTATCAATCCAAGAGTCGTGACTGCTATCGTATCCTTTCCAGCGCACCAACAGTTTATTACCTCTCCTCTTCAACACTTTTACAATTTCAAACACGTCTGGCACTTTAGTTTTGACAATCTCTTCTGCATAGAATCCCCCTTGCACAGGTTGTCCTCCACTGTCTTCCAGCTCATACGTCACAGGTACAGTAGGTCTCACACGTGTGACAGTGAACAGTTCATTTGTCCAATTGGGTAGGTAACCCTTGTTGAACACGGTTTTATACTTGCTTATGCGCACCTTATCACCCGGTTCAATTGATTGACCAGGTCCAGGATAAAACCTGTTTCGCACCTTGTTCTGCAAACTCTTACGATATTCCTCACGCTGTTCTCTCAGTCTGCTCAAGAGTATAGTTTCATGCTTCTTCTTAACATCGGCTGGACACATGCCTATTGTATGATGTATCCTCTCATTGTATTCCTTCACCAGCATGTCAAGGATGTCTGTCCACTTGTAGGATCCTCTCTCAGTGAACTTGATCCACATTAAACGTTTCAGAGTCCTGTTGAAGCGTTCCACTATCGATGCCTTCTTATCTGAATACGTCGAATAGTGATTGACGTCATATTGTTTCACAAGTCTTGAAAACTTTGCATTGAACCACTCTTTGCCGTCATCCGTTTGAAGGTTTTCCATTGGATGCCGTTCGAATATGGGACGCATTGCCTTGACCACTTCCTCGGATGTCTTTGTCTTTATCGGTAACGCATATGCATACTTGCTGAGACAGTTTATAATAGTGATGATGTATTTGTAACCTTTGTTCTGCTTTGAGTATGGTATCATTTCAACAAGGTCAGCTTGATAGAGGTCGTCAAGACCTTTCACTGTAACCATCCTCATCGGAAAATTCCGACGAGCTGGCATGTGCAGTTCACGTGCTATCACACTCTTCTCCATACTGATGCCCATCAAGTGAACACGTGCCTTTATATATATAGTTGTTTTTACACAGCACATGATGTGCGTCATACTCTGTTATCATACCAACACTTTTGACATTGAAGTATGTTAGCATGACCTTTTTGAACCTGATTGCTAACACATTCGAGTTAATTGGCATTTAAAATGATATGCGTCGGCATAATCTTTTTTGAAGCTGATTGCTAATACAATCGACCCAATTGTCATTGAAAAGGATGTGCGTCATCATGACCTTCCATGCTATCATTCCCATTGTGCAACACTTTTGACATTTGCGTCAGCTAACCTTTCTCTCATGCTTTCCTAGAAAGATCACTTTATCATTCAGCCTGCATTGTTTGTCAGTTGCTATCACCTTAACCTTTTTGAACTTGTTTACTAAGACATGATGTTTTTGATATCTCACTTTAGTATATATACTGCCCAAAAATTCAATCAAATTCAGTCTTCACATCAGAGTTATAGAGAGAGTGATCTCAGTGTTCTCTTAGTGTTCAACCAGACGGAATGGATCCAACCCAGCAGTTATCTTCCATAGTGGACAAAGCATTAGCTGTGTTCAAAGAGGAGCTCCTCAGGCAGTTGCAAACTACGCCTAGGACTGCCAATACCAGCACTGCCACTGTTGCTGCTCAAGATGCTGCTGCTCAAGATGTTGCTGCTCAAGATGTTGCTGCTCAAGATGTTGCTGCTCAAGATGTTGCTGCTCAAGATGTAGCTGCTCAAGATGTCACTGCTGCTGCTCAAGTTGTCAGTGCTGCCGGCTCCTCCACTACAGCAGTATCACTTCCCAGCAGTGGTATGCAGGCGATAATTGAGGAGATGCTTTCCGCCTGGGAATCCATTCCTAACTTGGAAAGCACTCCAACAGTTGAACGACAGTCATCGCCACCGGCGAAACGACAATATCTGCAGCCAGCATCAAGGCGAGCACCACCGCCACAAGCATCAAGGCAGTCATCGTCGGCATCAAGGCGACCACCGCAAGCATTGAGGCAGTCACCCCCACCGTCAGCAGCAAGGCGACCACCACCTGCATCAATGCAGTCGCCCCCACCGCAAGCATCAAGGCAGTTACCCTCACCACCGGCATCAAGGCAGTTACCCTCACCACCGGCATCAAGGCAGTTACCCTCACCACCGGCATCAAGGCAGTTACCCTCACCACCGGCATCAAGGCAGTTACCCTCACCACCGGCATCAAGGCAGTTACCCTCACCACCGGCATCAAGGCAGTTACCCTCACCACTGGCATCAAGGCAGTTACCCTCACCACCGGCATCAAGGCAGTCGCCCCAAGCGACAAGGCAGTTACCCCCACCACCACCGGCATCAAGGCAGTTTCCCCCACCACCACCAGCATCAAGGCAGTTTCCCCCACCAGCATCAAGGCAGTTTCCCCCACCACCACCAGCATCAAGGCAGTCGCCCCCAGCATCAAGGCAGTCGCCTCCAGCATCAAGGCAGTTACCCCCACCACCACCAGCATCAAGGCAGTCGCCCCCAGCATCAGGTCAGTGGCAGCAGCATCCTCAGCAGCCCATTATACCTCCACATCGGGCCCCACAAATTCCGAGCATGGCATGGCGGGGCAGCATTGGCCGTCCATCGCATCGTGAGCTGGAACTCCAGCGTAGAGTTTTAATCAGTGCGATGGATATGTATGCCCCGCTGCCAGCATACGGCTCCAATTATGTTGGGGCTGATGAAATTGTGGCACGGTTAATGAGGCATCGCCGCTTCAGGACGCTGCATGGGCTGCTGAAATTGGAGCTGGCGGCCTACAGTTATGAGGCGATAAACAAGCAGCTGGCCATTGCTTGGGGGGTAATTATGAAATCGATCGGTCTGCTGAAGGCGGCTGCTTCACTAGAAATTACCAACCCTGAACTTAGCCCAATAGAGTTGAGATACTCAGTTATTGGACCGAGAAAGTTGGAAAATGTCATCAAAAACAAAAGGGTTATCGATGAAGAAACAGCTGTCTTATTATTACGCAGGGAAAATATAACTGCACTTTGCGCCCCAAGGTGCGATATTGAGCAAGTTCTATATGAACTTCGAATTGGCTGAAAAAATTGTATATTCTAAAATAAACATGTTTCTGATAATCTTTCATCTTTTCATTTTCTACCTCCTACACTGGTGTGCAGCTCTAGCACTTGTCTCAGCCTCACATGGACTGATGCAAATAGAAAATCGTCTTGCATATAGACATGTCCTGCATAGCTGTGACGTCATACAGACAAGTTGAATGCAAGATGATCTTCTATTTGCAACAGCCCACATGGACGATCTTGCATAATGTTGTGCAACAGACAAATATAAAATCGACTTGCACATAGACAGGTTTTTTCCTGCATGTTGTCATACAGGCAAGTTGAATGCAAGCTGATTTTCTATTTGTCTTTGTAACATCACACACATGGACTTTAAGATCTTGCATAATGTTGTGCAATGGTACACTCACAGACATGTCCTGCATGATGTCATACAAACAAGTTGAATGCAAGATCTATTTGCAACAGACACAGCCCCCACATGGACTTGTCTTATAGAGTAATCTTGGTTTTTTAAAAAATGAGCATGGTTATCGAATACAATTCTTTATTATTATCAAGAAATACTGTTAGAGGCTGATGTCATTCAAAACTAGTTAATTTCAAAACAAAGTTAATGTCAATCAAGTCTATCAATCACCACCCACTTGCGGAAATTTCTCAAGTATTGCAACATATCACAATATGATGTACTAGATGGGAACTCCACATATACTGTTCTCCCATTGATGCAGAGGCGTACTTCCGAAGCATCGTAGAAGGCATTCTCCATTGTCTGCAGGAAATAGTCAGTTGTTCGAAATGGTTCATAGTATTGTCCTCCAATGGCGAATACTGGCAGCACAATCCATTTGCTGCTCACTGGTGATGAACAAGTATCACATCTGCAGTATAGGCAGTATGAATCCATTGGTGGCAGTCACAGGGTATCCTTCAGCTCGTGCTACAGTTGATGCTGCTGCTGCTGCAGTTGACACGTCCTCTCAGTACGGCTCACAAACCTCTTCTGATCGGATGATGATGATGATGGGCGGATACATGTGTGCAAATGCGCAGTGGCTAATGTCAATCGAGTATATCAAGCACCACCCACTTTCTGAGCATTCCCAAGTCATTCTGCATCTCACGATAAGTGTGACCATATGGGAACTCCACATATACTGTTGTTCTATTGGTACACAACATCACTGATGAAGCAAAATGGAAGGTTCTCTTCATTACTTGCAGAAAATTTTTGATTGTCAAGAATGGTTCAGGCTCTTGTCCTCCAACAGTGAATATAGGCTGCACAATCCATTTGTTGCATGAGGTTAGTGAACAAGTACCACATTTGCAGTATGGCTTAAATTCGTGAGTTTGCTCCATTGCTGATTGGTGGCGGTTGTCTGTAGATTTCTCTGCAATAGGTGTCACAAGTATCCTTCAGCCAGGCAGGTGCTACAGCTGTTGTTGTTGTTGCTGGTGCTGCAGTTGACACGTCCTCACAGTACAGCTCACAAACCTCTTCTGATCTGCTGATGATGGTCTCAAGGAAGTCTAGTGATGAAAATGATGAGTGGATGCAGGTGTGCAGATTTTGTGCGCAGTGGAATCTTTGGCAAAGCTCTTTGTCCAAGTTTTTCCCTCCAGCCAACTTCATATACCACTCGTTGACGTCACGACCCATTGCATCAATGGCATCCTGGGTCGTATTCCGATGTAGCACCATTCTTGACATCAGACACTGACGCATGTGAAACTTGTTTGCTTGATCAAGACCATGATCTCGTTGCCACAGGAAAGTCTGAGTCCTATACTTTGGATCCAGTTGGCTAGTGTAGACGCTTGTAGCCAGCACGAGATACAGCACAGCTCGAATCATGATTGCTTATGCCAAATGCTTGCTCTTCCTCCCATATTTATACTAAAGTTTATGCAGACTCAGCAATTTCTTATCAGCGGATGTGTGACTCATGTCTTCTACTCCTTTTCCAACAATGCTCTGAGTATACTGTGCTGTGATATCCCGCCATTTGTAAAGTCATCATATTCCTTGTAATCATCAACATTGAAATCAACAACACGTGATTGTTTAGCTGGTGGCTCATCATCATCGGATATGTGGATCACTCGACTGCTATCTGCTGCCGCTGCTGGCTCATCATCATCAGATATGGGGATCACTTGACTAGTACTGCTATCTGCTGCCGAACGTTTGCAACTACCTTGTTCTATCTTAAGAACATCTGTTGGTACAAACGGTACTGTTGATGAAGTTGATGCTTTTGCTGTCATTGACAACAATGTTCTAGATGCCTCCATAGTTGATATGTTTTCTTCTATTGCTGTATCTGCTGCTATCAATGCTGCCCTTGATGCTGCTTCATTTTCTTGATCATTCTCAGTGTTGTACTCCTCCGCCTCCTCCTCCTCCACCACCGCCTCATCCTCAAACCCATCATCACTGAATACTGGAGCTTCATTGACAATGTTGCGATGTCCATATGCAAGAGTAGTGATTCCATCTTCAAGAATGAACCGTTTTTCATCAGCCTTGCTGAGCGCTTTCTTCTTCTGAATGGTGGTCATGATTCTATGTTTCCTGGTACAGAACATCACCTGATCTCTATAGATGTCCTTCTCACCATAGAGACAGTCAATGTAGTCCTGAAAGACTATGTACCGTTCTGCATCAGGATGACTTTTTGGGAGCTCCTGTCCAAGAATTGGCCGTCTCACTCCCTTTGCTTTCTTGATAAGGCCGCTCTTCAGTTGTGTCTCATCTGTAACATAGCATCTGCAAGCATACAGCTTGGAGCGCAGGCCGACATACTCATAGGGGGCTCGAGCTGCATACTCATCCTTGAATTTCCCCAGTACCATCTTGTTTGTCTCAGAGTAGCATGGGTGGTTGGCCGGGTACTCTGATGTATCGAATACGTTTCTCAACTTGTCTATATTCATGATATCCATATACATATCTTCAGTTTGGACATTGTAGAACAGGCTGTCAGTGTCCTGGTATAACAGTTTGAGTCGGTTTCCATAAATAGGTTTCATCACATCGTAGTGAAACTCGTACATTAGAATTTTGCTCACATCAAGTACAGTCAGTCCAATATATATCGGCTTGTTCAATACAACCTTGTCTTGATGGAGTGTTACAGCGCATATGTTGTCACCAAATATGATGCGATCTTTGAATGTTGGACGTGCCACCAGTCTCTTCAACCTCCTCTCACAATTGACCAGCTCCATGTTCATCCTGTTCTTAACATTCTCCATTGTTTTTCCAAAGACCGCATTATTCATCAGCTTGAAGAAATTCTTTTCAAATTTGTTCGCTGATTTCTGACGTAGTTGTGTGTTGAGTTGAATGTATGGGGCCAAAAAGTCTTCTTGCTGGAATGAAATTCCACGGTGAACTTTGACAATTTTCAGTCCATGATTCACAGCCTGTTTCAGGAGTCTATAATGACATACATACTCCTTGCGGTTCTGCAGCGTTGTCATTAGCCTCACATATCCTGACTTGGGAGTCTTCTGGCTCTCTGGAAGAAAAGGGAAGTCGTTGTGATCATCCTGTAGCTCTTGAGGATACTCGACGTCGACTTCTAGGATGTATCCCATTCGCTGATTGTCTGGGATTCTATCTATATGAGCAGCCACCTCCTCCAGTTCCTCTTGACACATCCATCGAAATTTTCGGCAAGGTAGTGGGTTGCTCATAGCCCATCCGTAAAGATTGTTGGCATCGGTGTACAGCAAGTAGGATATTGGTTTCTCTGGATCCAGTGGTGCACCTGTGTATTTGTTGTTGGCAATCGAATGGCGGTGGACACATGTGGTTATTCCTCCTCGGATACCTCTTTCAACAAACATGTACATATCGTAATCGCTGAGAAGTTCCAATTCCACCTGGGTGTATTTCAGCATGGCATCGAATGAGAATCCTGGTGCAGTGAAGTAGTTGGCACAGTCAAGATTGTAGTTTTTTATGCACATGTCCCTGAAACTTTCAAACACATCAGCCAAGAGTAGAACATCTGTCTTTAGGTAGAGGTCACTGTAGTCCCCTAGTGTTCTACATCCAAAATGTTGCCAGACCAATTGTGCATGGGCGTAGTCCTCATCACTGATTCCACGATCTGTCAGCTTGCTGAAGAATGCTTCCTTTGGTGGTAGGGAAGTTTCTCCAAGTTTCTCCCATGAATCGCAATAATCATAAGGGAATACTCCTTTACGTGTCACAAGATCGAGTCTTGTCTTGAAATGTTTAGCGGTATGTTTCAGCACATTTGGAATGTCCGTGTCATTATGTGCAGACTTGCGCAAATTTGATACCAATGTATCCAAACTGTCCGGTGTGAATCTGAATGTATCTATGAATCTCAGGTGGAGTCGATTGGAAACGTGTTTAGTGAAGCTGATGTACTTTTCAGATGTGTTTGGAATGACTTTGATCCTATTCTTGTCGGCACCGAGTTCAGGAATGAGCAGATGTGTATCATAGTTGGATGAATTGTGTAGAAAAACTGGAATGAAGGTCTGGCGCTGTCTTTCCAGATTGCATGGATTGCACAGTGCATTTCTATAGAAGCCAGTCATATGACAATGATCATACACTTTGTCTCTTCCAAACTTTTTACCACAAGCTTCGCAGTGTGTAGCAGCATCATGTGCAGCTTGTTGTTGATCAGTGAGTGGCAACATTATAATACTCAACTGGTCCATGGTATCAGCAATAAGTTTTGCATAGTGGCTGAGCTGACTCATGAAGTGTTCGGCTGCATTGGGACCTCTGTAGACAATCGGTTCCTGAGGTATGTAATGGCTCAGTGTCAGCCATGAAGGAAATTGTGTCTCATCTCTCACAAAGTACATGCAATAGCTCATTGCATTGTGGTATTGTATCACTTTTGTCTGCTTCCCAATCCATCTCTCTGGAGCTTCCCCCTCCACATCACCCTCTTCTAGGGCGGGTGTCTCCAGCAGACACTCAAAGTCTGCATACACTACAAGTGGCAGTCTGAACTTCCTCAAGTGCTTCTCAAACTTCAATGTTGGCGGTTTTCCATCTTTTAGCTGTGGCATGATCATCCTAGCCGTCTTGTTGTTGGCACAATACTTCTCATGTTCTACCATCCTTTGCTCACCATCTCTACTGAGAGTGTAGTGGGTGAAGCATCGTCTGCAGATAATTATACGACTTTTATGTTTTGTCAGCTGGGAACTCAGGAGCTTCTCAAAATCTTTGATCAAGCAGTAGTGGGTGTTGATTTGTGGATCCTTGTTTGCATCTTCAGCATCCTGCAGCAAATCGTTAGTCTCTGCACCATCATCTTCAACAGCCTCACCCAGTAGCAGAAGATCAAAGTGCTCAGTCTTCATGGTATCGGTGACTTGTCTGGGGAAGATGTTATTATCGGAGTCGACTGCATACACGTTGACAGAGACTGTAGGGTTATCCTTCTCGAACCTATCAATCTGGTTTATAGTTGTCGGGAAAGTGATGCCTTTAAAGTTGTATTTCTCCCGAAGATTGAAGTATCGCTCGTTGACTCTTTGGGGATCTTTTCCTTGGACATGCTTAGCGAGGATCGCCCACATGAAACATTGTTGGTCCTCGTTCCTCGGATTGATGATGGCTTTCCTTGCAGCTAGCTTGGGCGGGGTAATGATGTATGAAGAGCCTCTAAGGGGAATATGTTTGCTGATCCTTATGAGTAGTCCATCAATCTGTAGCAGTGTCCATCCACTGGATTTCCCTTCGAACATAGCCTCCTCTTCCAGCATCTTCTGGCAAGCCATCTCCACTTGATGAGGCAGCGTGAGAACGGTGAATGCAGCATAGTTCGGTGTTTTGAAAGCGATGTCCTGCACCTCCTCCACCTCTTCGTTGTTCGGATCAAGGTAGCACTTGTGATAAGTTGCCTCAAGCACCAAATTGAATTTGATTGCACCATGCTCCTGGATTTCTGCTGTCAGGACGCTGTTGATCTTCTCCTCCAAGTTGTCAAGGAAGGACTGGAAATCCTTTTGAGGACTTGTAGAACACTGGTTGTTGAAGAACAGGGTTCGAAGATTGCTGTTGAACGCCTCCTCCAGCAAAACGAAGTCGTCACACTTTTCCTGAGTCTGCTGGCAGCGTCTTCTCTTGTTAAGGGACATGGTAAGCTGGAATGAAACAATATGCATTAGACATTGACAAATGAAATTGTAAGATAGTTGCAGCTTTCCTGGAATGAAACGATATGCATTAGAAGATAGTTCCTTTAACAATATACATTAACAAATTTCAAGTTGCCCAAACACTATGCATTAGCAGTTGGTAAGTGGAAAAGCATTTATAAGTGCAAGCATAAGGATGCATTAATTGCAAAGAGTACTTACTTTGAAAGTTGATCAAGACTGGAGCACAAGACTGGAGCACAAGGAGCACAAGAAGCACAAGAAGCTGGAGCACAGTAGTTGGCTGTCTGGTGTGAGAGAGCAGTGTATGATAACTCCAACAGAACACCCAGCTTATATACTCTAGCCAGTACCTCCCACCCTCGACCCCCACCCTCGACCCCCACCCCCACCCCCCACCCCCACCCATAGCCTGAACAGGTGACAGTCCCAGTTTTTTTTTTTTTTTTTTTTTTTTTCAAGGTCAAGGTCAGGGTCAAGGTCATGGTCAAAGGTCAAAGGTCAAGGATGCGCCAGCACCCGCCTTTTGTAACTACTAATGCAGTATATATACAGCTATATAGTCAATGCGACACCTCCCTGCACATGGAAAAATCATCCAAGCGGAGTGAGTACTCATAAAGCTTTGAACTATGTAAATTGTTATTCATGAATAAAGCTGAATTTTGACTTCCATATGGATTCATTTTAAAGATGATTTTAAAAGTTGAAATGAACAACATCATTTATCAATTTTATCATATTAAAGAGTTGTAGTTCTATGCATTCCTCCGGAATGTTTCATAGAAATATCACGATGAAGCTAGTCTTATCAACAACTTGGCCAACTTACTCTGATGAGAAATAAATGGAGAAATGGAGCAGAAAAAGAGGGAGAGAGAAGAAAAAAGACAAAGAGAGTAAGGAGAGGGTGAGTAAATGCATGTGAAGATGAGTAAACAAGTAGCGAAGAGAACTCTTTTATTATTCAGCTGTTGGTAATGTATTCAAAAAGGTAAGTGAGCTGATTTCTATTCAGGCTACGTGATGAGGAGTTGTCTTTCTCTTGACATTATAATATAAAGTGTGAGAGAGAAAGGGTGAGGAGGAGAGAGATTGATATTTTCTATAACAGCTTACGTTGGGAGCAAATTATTTGTTCTTACTAAGGGATGGTGAAGGAGTGAGGAAGTGAGTGACGGAGAGAGAAAGAGAGAGAGTGTGGCAGAGAGAATAATAGCGAGAAAGAAAGACTGAGACTGATGGAGAGAGAGAGAGAGAGAGAGAGAGAGAGAGAAGGATTGAGGAAGAGAGATACAGAGAGAGAAAAAGAGATGTATATTTTCTATGAAAACTTGTTGGGAGCCAATTATTTTGTTCTTACTAAGTGAGAGGGAAAGAGTAAGGAAGCAGGGGGTCTACTAGTTCCAAATTGTAAAATTCCCGACTTTTCCCGACCACGTTTTCAAAATTCCCGACCTCTAAAGTTCTATAAGGCCCATGTTATACGAGCAGCTTTGACGCGAGAAATTTTACGTCACCTACACACCAAGTCTACCGGGCAATGGACTTCCCTGTGTGCAAATTATATGAGCAAATTATATCTGTCGCGTCGGACCCTGAAACGTCAGCGTCAGCGTTGACAACGCGTCCAGACCGGTAAAACGGGCAGCAAAAACGCGGCAGAAATGACGCCGTTGCTATTATACGGTCAGCTTTGACGTGGCAGATCTGCTACCTCAGCAAAACCACCAGTGTTGCCACCTCTACTATAAGTTATTTATTTGAAGTTTGCAGTAATTATGGTGACAACACTGCTCACCACACATTCCTCTGGCGTATTCTCGTGAGTTCGCAGGCTCTCGTTAATTAGATTATAACTTTCTAGTTACTAAGTTCAATGATGAATCAACATATTAGTCATTCGATATCAAATTAGAAGTTAATCAGTTGTTATTGTTTATTGCAATGTATCTAATCTTGCTTTCTCCAAATCCATTATTCACATAAATACTGTAATGAAATTAATTAGAGTTTAGTCTTGAGTTGTACTTGTTACTTTGTAGATGTAGTGTGTGGGCGTGGCCCAAATAAAAGTTTTTAAAAACGCGT
Source organism: Conomelus anceps (assembly GCA_948455865.1). NCBI lineage: Eukaryota > Metazoa > Arthropoda > Insecta > Hemiptera > Delphacidae > Conomelus > Conomelus anceps. The sequence goes on along the minus strand of OX418227.1, from coordinate 20,114,504 downwards.
CGTGTGTTCTTGTACCCTTAATGGTACAGAGTTTAGTCTTGAGTTGTACTTGTTACTATGTAGATGTAGTGTGTGGGCGTGGCCCAAATAAAAGTTTTTAAAAACGCGTCGTGTGTTCCTGTACCCTTAACTGTTGACAGCATAATTATATTGTTGTGACCTTCGGGCATCCTTGGTACCGGTCGCAGCACCTTTTCTGCTCGTATAACAGCTCCACCACCGAGCGTTTGCGTCGACGACGCGGCGTTTTTTCTGCTCGTATAATAGCTCCGTTTTTTTATGATCAGCGTCAGCGTTTTATCTGTAGCGTCAAAGCTGCTCTTATAATGTGGGCCTTATACCTATTTTACTTCAGGTAATATATTCCACGATATTTCTATAAACGGCGATAGTAGCTAAGACTCTTTTACCTAGACATTGTAAGGGACTCCTCGAGCTTGCGGGTATGAGAACCCAAGAACAGTGGAGGCAGATGCAACACCGATAGCGATAGCGTGAATTAGTCTACAATGTTGATGCACAGGAGCGGATCCAGCAGCAGATTGGGGGGGGGGGGGGGAAGGGAATACCTGAGTGAGTATGTATCACCAGGTACCTTGATGGGAGGGTGGTAGCCCGGAGTGTTTTAAAATGAGGCCCAAAATCGAGAATTTGAAGAAATTTAAGGTGAAAGGTTTAATTGAAATGAAACCAACTTTCCAAATTTAATTTTTGTAAGACCTAAAGCAAACACTGATAAACATAATCAAAAATATATATTGCATTACATTAAGTAGTTATAGTTGAAATTATAGTGAGAGAGTAGAAGAAAGATAGAATAAGAGGAAGAGAGAAGAAGTGAGTGACATTTGCTTAGTAACATCATTTGAGAGGTTAGCGAGCTGATTTCTATTCAGAATACATGAAGAGTTGTCTGAGAGACTACATAATAGACATAGAAAGAGAGAGAGGGTCAGGAAGAGAGGGGGAGTGTGAGGAAAAGTGGATGTGAGGGAGTAAGTGAGTGAGATGAGGAACGATGAGATGAGAGAGAAGAAGGGAGTGAACTGTGGTAATGTAACATCATTATTTAAAAGGTAAGCAAGCTTATTTCTATTCAGACTACATAACAAGTTTTTGAGACTACATTAGAGAGATAGACCTAGAGAGAGAGATTGATTGATTGATTGTTTTATTTTTCTCCTGGCAAGGTTGAAACCATTTGGTTCCCTCCAACACCTAACCGGGCCATCACATTTACATAGCATAATTTAGTAGTCTACATAATTTCATCAAAATTAAAATAAAAAAGAATATTGCAATATAAGAAAAAAAATAAAATTATTTTTCTTTTTCTTTTTAAAATAATCTGTCCATATCGAAAGTTCAAAAGTTATAAACGTTTTGAATAATAAGACGAAATTGTCACAACAACATTTATTAAAACTTTGAGAAATTAGTTTCGGTTGTTACACCATTATCAATCTTAATCAAACTGAGATTGTTTATTGAGATTAATAATGGTGTAACAACCGGAACTAGTTTCTCAAAGTTTTAATAAATGTGGCTGTGACAATTTCGTCTTATTATTCATTATGGATACCTTCCACAATATCACCTTCGTCACTACAATGAAAGTTATAAACGTTTCATATTAAATTCACTTGGAGAAGCAAAAAAATAAAATAAATAAACAGTTAAATTGTGAATAAAATTTCAAATTAAACTTCATATCTTTTTAACAGTAGTTCTTTATAGTTTTTCTGAATTGCGTTACACTTGAATTTAAAATTTTTTCATTCTTTTTTCATGACAGGAAGAGGGAGGAGGTGGAAAGTGATAGAAAAGAGTGAGGATAAATTGTGGTAGAAAGAGGTGCAGTAATCAGATATGGAAATCGCTTGAAATTCAAAGCGGAAAATTGCTGTTGACCTGAGTGGAAAAATATGGTGAAAAACTGTCATGAATGACCCCTCGCTCCCTTGCTCCATGGTTGCTCCAGCGATCCGATTATTCAGAAATTCAAATTCAATTGAGGGAGCAGCAGGGAACAGATAATGAGCAGGGGGGGTGGCAGAAGGGGGAAGAAGAAGAGAGGGGGAAGGAGAAGAGTAGGACTCTGAGTAGGACATGCTAGTAGGCCAACAAACAATTTAGGTGTGTTCCGAACTACATGCTGATTTTTCGAGGTGCCCTCCTTCTCTCTGATGTCAATAACCTCTCATCATCTGACATTTTTTATATGAAACTTACAATAAATTAACAGTTATTTCAAGACGATTTCAGATCAATTCCAAATTAGCACTGAGTAGGTCATGCTAGTAGGCCAACAAACAATTTTAGGTGTGTTCCGAACTACATGCTGATTGTTCACGGTGCTCTCCTCTCTAAAGTCAATAACCTTTTCAATGATCAGAAAATTTTTTAATTTCAAAATTAATTTGAATTGATATTAAGATCCACGTCAGGCATTTAAGTGTAATCATTCACCTCATCACCCACGCACAAGTCTCAGATTCATGTGGGTATCATCAGCAATAAAAAAAGATACGGTTTGAAACTTACAAAAAAATAGTAATTTGATAATGATACAAAACAATACGAAATTAGACTGATATATCCCTGTCAATTAGTAAGAGAGTTGAACTCTAAAGCAGCGTCTCCACCAACCGAACATGTCTGCCGAACATTGTTGGCGAATACAAAAAACGGGCAAACATTAAACATATGGGTCACCGAACATGTTCGTGAGTTCAATTGAAATGTTCGGTCTGTGAGCGAACATTGACGACCAACAACAGGTTCCCACCACACCGATCATAATGTTCGAGAAGGCGTCCACACCAAACCAACTCCAAAAAATGTTCAGCGACATCAGCTGATTCCAGCGAACACTGTTCGCCGAGCATGTTCGGTTGGTGGAGACGCGGCTTAACAGATGTTCAGAATTAATTAACACTGAATTGTTCTATCTTGTAATAAATTGTGACGGTGATATGATGCTGCTTGTCAAGTTCAGAAGAACACAAAGCTTTCCCTGCTCCCCCTTCATTCCTAATTTATCACTCTTTTTCAACCTTCTCCCATCACCCTGCTCCAACCTACCCTTCTTGATACCCCTCCAAACACCTAGAAAACATTCTGGGTTCACCACTGGGCTTTTTACATACAGAATTCTCACTAAATGAGATAGGGTGGTGGAGACCAAATGACCACATTTGAAATGAATGTCTTCCCTTTAATTTTAGAGGTATCCAGATGAAAAAATCACAATTTGTAGAGGAAGAACAGAAGTTTTATTGCAATGTACAAGAAATATCAATTGTTGATAATAATTTCTGATATATGAATAATAATTTTGGAGTAAATCAGGGAAGCACTCTGGGCCCAATATATATATTTTTAATATATATAAATAATTTAAGTAAGGTGAACATTGACAATGGCCATCTATACAGATGGGCCAAAATTTCTTGGCGCGTAGCCAGAACCGGTTGGGCTATGGCAAGGGGGTTAGCGCGGGTACTATTCTGAAAACATTCGGCTACTGCACGCAACGATCTATGTATAGTATAATTTAGTGGTAATGGAATAGTGCAGCAGGCAATGTTTTTAATGCGGTTAGTAGTAGTCTGCCGTCCACGCGCCCAGAAGTTTTGGCCCAACTGTACCTATATGCAGATGATACAGCTTTACTGTTCGAAGGAAACAGCTGGGATGAGGTTTTTCGTTCAGCTGAGCTTGGATTGTGTGTCGTAAAGGACTGGTTTGACAACAATCGACTAACTATCAATGTTAGCAAAACAAAATACCTCCCTATTTCCATCAGAGCCAATGGTGACCCGATTGGTTTAGAACTGAGGTTGCACACCTGTGGCGTGCAGAATGATTCTATTCAGTGTCAGTGTGAGTGTGTTGAACGTGTGAAAGAGTACAAATATCTGGGCATAATATTTGATTGTCGGCTAAAGTGGAACAATCATGTATATTACCTGAGAAACAAACTCCGTAAATTTATTTATGTGTTTTCATCCTTGAGCGGAATACTTTCACCCAGTATAATAAAACAAGTCTATTTTGCCTACATCCAATCAATCTTACAGTATGGTATCATGTGCATTTAAAACAACGTTAGCTTCTTTATCAATTGTACAGAAACTTATCAAGAAAAGTGCCTTACGCAAACCGCTAACATATCCATCAGACTCTCTCTTTGAAGAATTTAATGTACCAAACATTCGACAATTATATATAAGAACTCTAACCTTGTACATCTTTAAACATAAATTAGCCCTATTTTCCAATATCCTTCACAATTATAACACCAGAACAGCTTTAAATATAGGCATCATCAACCCTAGACTTACAAGAACTTTCTCTTCCACTTCCACTCACTATAAAATGCATTTTCTTTTCCAAAAACTACCCGAATATTTAAAAAATCCAACCATTATGAGAATAAGTCACTATAAAAAATTGTCAACAGATGGGTTACTTCCCTAAACCTGGAGGAGCAGGAAGATATTCTAGTGTCTCCTTACTCTAACTGAGGAACGAACCTAATTTGTGCCTTATTTTATACACAAGTATATGAAATTAATGGGAGTGTGAGTGTGGATGGTGTGTTTGTGTGTGTTTGTGACTGTGTGGGTATAAGTGTGTTGTTTTCTCCTTTATAGATTTAAATATACTAACTTTACAGTTATTGACTCGGTAACCATCGGGCATGTTCATCGGTCTCACCGTGCTTTTCACTTCTTTTCCTTTTGTAGGATATTTCTTTTAACAAGTTCCTCTTTCTAGATTGAGTTTTATTTTTTATTTTTCATATTATTTATCCTTCTCCTTATAAACTATATCAACAAACTAACTTATTATATTATTTAGCAATGTATTTTGTAGCTTTTAACATTGTAAGCTAGTTTGTAATAATGCTATTATACAACTCGCTCCTCTCTCACAGGCATGTGCCCATAAGAGGAGCCTCCAATATATTGTATTTTCCAATTGTAATTATTGTTGTTATGCTAATTTTGGAGAATAAAGTATTTCAATTTCAATGCTGTCCTGCGGTTAAGAATTCCTATCGATCTTTAACGTTTCTCATCACATAGCACAACATTTCAACCGGTATTAGCTCAATTTCACATTGTATGGCTACTTTTAATTATGGAATAGTGCATGTTTGTCTACATACACTTTTGACTTGAAATACCCCCACAAGAAGAAATCACATGGGGTGAGGTCGGGCGAGTGCTTTCCAAATTCCATGTGCTTGGGCACGTTTTCTCGTTGAACGTCGTGGGCTTCCTTCCACGGGCACAATCCACATTCTCAGGCGTCACCACAGTTGAGAAACGAGTTGAAATGTTCTTTGGAACTGCATTACCGTGTTGACAAAAATGTTCAACCCACTTAGAAATGGAATAATTGTTCACAACGAGCGAGGTTAAAATGTGTCCGGAAAGCTTGACGTATGGCCGCAAAAGAATCATTATTACGAAAAAATGCCTCCATGGCGAATGATATGCATTGAACACCCCAGCGGGCTACGGCAACTAAACTTCCCGATACTGGCTACAGAATCTGACCTTGAACGGTCTTCCCCAACCAAGGTTCCTATACAGAAACTTCTATACAGAAGGTTCTGTATAGGAACCTTGTTCCCCAACATCCATTCACGAGCCAGTCGTCTTTAAAATATGGTCCTTTGGTCTCCGTCACGCTATAGATTATCTCTCATCGTTTAAAATGACTTTAATATACTTAATAGCATATAAAAATATTGTTAAGTTATACATCATTCTGTGAGAGCTCACAGCGCTGCTTTCAAGACAAACTGGTACCGGATATGCGAGGTGGAAAGGTACTGAAAGGTTGAACACACAAATAATATGTTATTCCAGATGAAAATTCGTAAGATTGGGAAAGTTTAGTTTAGTGACCCGAAAAAGTGCCTATTTTGCACTAACTGTATGTAGCGCGCAAAATAGTCTATTCCTGCATCAGTACGGAAAGTAAATTCCAGTGCACGAAATAGTTATTTATTTATTAGGAGCGTAAAGTGCGACTTTATCGCTCGAGACAAAACAGTTAATAGCAGAGCGCGGTAATTTTGCGAGACCGATAAAAAAATGCTTTATGCACGAATTACATAGGCTACAACATTTTTCCTACAACTGCAGCTCTGGATTCCAATAAAAGCTTGTATAGTTTTTAACATCACCGATTTTAACGTGCGCGGATTTGGTTAGTGTGCGATATTTTTATGAGAATGAGGTTTTGAGAATTTCATGGATTTCGTGATCCAACAATGAGAAAACATCAAAAACAGCTGGCGAGCAGTAAAGTACTTTTCCTACAACTGCTCGTAAAGTAGTTCTTTACGTACTGAAAACTAATTGTAAAATACCTCTTTACTGCTCCACAAGCGGTAAAGTACTTTACGCTCGCCAGCTGTTTTCTTTATGCTTCTGTTTTGATTTTGATGCCTTCTCATTGGTGGATCATGGAATCTGTGAAATTCACATAACCAATGGCGAACGCTAACCAAATCCGCGCATGGTCTGTAATGCTACAAACTACAAGCTTTTATTGTGTTGAAATCCAGAACTGCTGTTGTAGGAAACATATTGTATGTAATTCGCGCATGAAGCTTCTTTATCGCTCTCGCAAAATTACTGCACTCCACTATGCGTTGCGCAGTAAATGTTTTGACTCGAGTGATAAAGTCGCGCTTCACGCTCTTAATACCTAAATAACTATTTCGTCATACTTGTATATATTCACCACTTTACCGAGCATTGAATCGAGCCGGCAAACGCCTGTTTATAGAAAGAACAGCTGATTTTCATAACCGCATCCATTATCCGCATGGATATTACGGGATACCAGCTTCTGAATTTGGAAAAGAATCTGATCTCAGAAAATTTTTAGTATTTTACTGCTTTGATTGATTTCGAGGTTATGTTTGATGATGCATGTTAAACTAGCTCAAAGTTTATCTTTTTTACACTTTAGACTAGTGTGACACAAAATATCATACATAACTCATCCGGGAAGATGTTTACCATACTCGTATGATAATACCGCACTCAACTATGTCTCATGCGTTAACTTATCATACTCGTATGGTAATAGTATATTACGTTACTAGGCTGAAAAGTAACGTTTTGCCGGTCGAGCATATGATAGTTTATGCATGAGGCGCAGCCAAGTGCAGAAATGTGAATATGCGAGAACCGGCAAAAGTTTACAGCCGTGTAATGTACGATATTTTTTGTTATACTTGATATAATAATAATAATAATATCGTGTGACCTGGCTGGCTCAGGTCTGGTGTCAGAGTTATCAGGTCGCACCTGAATAAGTTCAGGGCCTCTGACGGGACTTAACGACTGTTTTTTAGGCAGCCGGGACCGACAGCTTAACGTGTATACTTGATAGAAAGGGATGATACAATCGGCTGTATAATATGCGAAACATTTAAAAGTATTCAAGACAATTGAATCAGCTGCTTTATTTATATCCAGAATTTGATGGGCGAATTCCCAGAACCAAAATAATGATATCCTAGTGCAATCATCTGGATAATATTCGAGACAGGTATTGAGTCATAGGTATTGAGTAATGTAATGAGTTGACTATATCTATACATATAATATAATTATATATTTGAGTCAACGGAAAATTTTTTGCCGCACTCCATATGTTTTTTCCTATCTTGTATGTCTATAAGGCCCTATTTGTCAGCTGATTTTTTCGATATAGTACGGAGAAGAGGCACTTTCCATATGTGACAAATCTATCTATCTATCAAGTGTAACAAAAACACCATTTCCCTCACTTGTAACATAATATACTATTCTGCACTCCAGATTTGCAACCCAACAACACAAAATAGTGAGCATGTAATACGCATGTTCCTATTCTGCATCCAAAAATAGGTTGGCTACCCTGCTTCAATTATACAAAATCAGTCAGCTGTAGTTGTTGAAATCGATTTGACTTGAAGATAGGTTATGTGAGGAATTTTCAGGTTATGTATGTCCTGTTTTGTTCTGTTTTAATTACTTTGTACATTACAGTAGGAAAAATTTAATGTGTAATTCGATCGCAAATTATTGTTTCTGCACTCGAGAAACTTTTTTTCTCTTGAGAAAAATTGTTTGGTCAAATTTATTTCAACCAATTTAATACAATAACCCTGGTTTCATCATAATTCTGGACAATATTCTAATAACGGTACTTTTGTGATTTTCTCGGTTGATTTTGACTGCATTTCATTTAGCTTCAATTTTTTATTTTAAGATTTTCTTAATAATTGTAGCCTACTTTGTATTGTTCTTGTTTGTTGTTTCCTATGTGTTTTGGTTCTTGATTTTGACATTTAATTCTGCTTGTTGCTCCTCCCACCAGTGGGTGTAACTTGTTATGGCTCATTGAAATCTTGCCGCTGTTCGTTCGTCTGTGCTCTATTTCCTGAAAGTAAAATTTTCAATCTTCAAATTTGGTTTCATCATAATTCTGGCCTTCTCTTTAATAACGGCACATTCTCTTCTCTAGGTTGACCTTGAATGTATTTCATTTATAGCTTTATTTTTATTTTTTTAATTTTTTAATTCTAGCCTACTTATGTATTGTTCTTGTTTGTTACTTTTAGGTTCCTGATTTTGAACTTATTTTTGCTTGTTGATCCTCCGTCCAGTGGGTGTGACTTGTTACGGCCTTCAACCAATCACAGACCTTCAATGAAGATCAGCCTATCAAAATCACTTTCTCCCTCAGCCAATAGTATCATTCTTATGTATTTAGTATATATTAAGCTACTCTGTACTTTTGTTTTAGTTTGTTTGAGATTGTCAATAATGTAACAACCAAAAATAGTACGGTTTTCAATAAATGTGGTTGTGACAACTTCAACTCTTATTTTATTATTCAATAATCTCACAATCATCATTATGATAAATACAATGTATTCTCTACAATAATTCAGCGAAACGTTTGAATCATATTATATAGAATTTTATGGTCTGTAGTAAACGAGTTGACCCCGGAGCCTACCTCCTGATTTCATCTGTTATTAAGTGAAATAACATAACTGTTATTTAACAACTTTGATGGCAATATCACTGGATACACATGAGCTCCAATATGTAATTCAAGCTCCAACACATGATATATTGAAATCGGAATTCCACCCAGTTTGACAATGAATCTTTTTCGCTCGGAGTTCAATTTATTTAATACAGACCTTGATAAAATTTCGAATTTTATTTCAAAGAATACACTATCTTAAAAGCTAGTGATCAATAGAGGTTGTGCGTTTCTTCGTGAAGCCTGGGTGTGAGCCGTGTGAGGGGCTGTAAAGGCAAGTGTGGAGCTGAGCACGGGAGGGGAAGTTGAAATTGCTCGGGCAGTGTGAGAGTGCTGACCGATTCTTGGCGAACCCCCACCACTACAAAACCGGTTCAGAGCCTCTTTCTCCAGCTATCCACAGGCTTCACCAAGAAACGAACGAGCTCTAGTATTGTTGGATATTTTCTTTGATGTTTAATGGTTACTTTGATGGTTGATGATTGTTGAGGTTGATGTTGATTGGATTGCTGATGTGATTTGTATTTGAACTAAAGTAAATCTCAACCCAAGTTCGTTCAAACAATAAAATTCATCTATACGCCCCATTACGAATGACCTGGGCTCCATACATTGAGAAAATATGTTGTGAAATTTCATCTGGGGTATTCCGACAGCTCGCTAGATTGAATGACAAAAAGTTACTTTTTACAGCTTATACCATGGGCTCTGACTGTCACATATTAGGTATGCTATCTTAGTATGGGGTAATTCATCAAAACAAAACCTTGATAGCGTGTTTAAGTTCCATAAGGAAGCGGTTAGGTGTATAGAAAGAGTGAATAGATTAGATTCATGTAAGCCGTTCTTCAAGAGACTTGGTCTCCTAACTGTACCCTGCTCATATGTGTATGAAGCTGCTTTATATGAAAAAAAGAGTGATGTTAACCAAAATCTTGACGTCCAAGATTGTAGTACAAGAAGCCGAGGAGAATATCACTTGGTGAGTCACAATAGTATCTTATTCAAACAAAAACCTAGTTATATTGATAGGAAGCTCTACATCAAGCTACCACAGTTTTTAAAGAGTCTTGAAAATATAGAAATATTTAAAAAACAATTGAAAAAATATTTAGTTCATTAAGCTTTTTATAATGTACAAGAGTTCCTTCCATATCAAAATTAAGCCTCGCCTCAACTAATTATAGTAATTATGGTAACTAGTTTATAAGAGTATAATTGTTGATCTGACTTATACTGGAGTCTCCGAGACGTAATGTACAAAAAAAAATTACCCACGTGCAAGTCTTCCAAATCATAATAAAAATATCCTTTTTTGTGAAGCATGGGAATGGTTTACCAGTTGTGTTCAAGTTTATATATATAGAGAGCATTTGAAACAATGCAATAGTATTGACCTTACCGGCCTCACCTGGAAACAGGTATTGACTCACATAAAACTCACCAACGTCTCAATTCCTGATGGAATGGTTCTTTCACAAATTATACAATCACGCAATCCCCAACCACTATTTCAAGGGTTGATTTCAAGCTTTTCTTCTTCTACCCCTTGAATTCCTCTTTTTAGTTTTCTTCTTCTTCTTTATCATTTTGTTCTACTACTTCTTCTCCTCCTCCTTTTTCTTCTTCTTCTTTTTCTCTCCTTCTAGTACTAATACTACTCTTAATTCTTCTTCTCCTACTCCTCTTTCTCCTCCTTCACCTCATCATCTCTTTATTCTTCTCCTCCTTCTTCTTCTCCTTCCACTTTCTCTTCCCCTTCTTCTACTTTTCATTCTTCTTCTTTTTCACCTTCTATTTTTTCCTCTTCTTATCCTTCTTTTTTCTTCTTCTTCAGCGTTTTTTCTTCTCCTTCTCCTTGTCCTTCTTATCCATCTTCTCCTTCTTCTCCTTTTTCTCCTCCTTCTCCTCTTCTCCTCCTTTTCCTCCCTCTCCTCCATCTCCTCCCTCTCCTCCTTATCTCCCTTCTCCCCCTTTTACTCCTTTTCCTTCATCTCCTCCTTCTCCTCCTTATCCCCCTTCACCTCCTTCTCCTTCTTCTCCTCCATCTCCTAATCCTTCTCATCCTTTTCCTCCTCATCTTTCTCCTCCTTCTTCTCCTCCTCCTTTTTCTCCTCCTCCTTCTTCTCCTCCTCCTTCTCCTCCTTCTCCTCCTTCGTTTCCCCCTTTCTCTTCTTCTTATTCATCTCCTCTCTTCTTTTTCCTCTTCCTCTTCTTCTTCTTCCCCTTCTCCTCCTTCTTTTTCATCGTCTTCTTCTACTTCTACTACTAGTACTCCTTCTTCCTCTACTTTTTTTCTTCGTCCTCTTTTTCTTCTTTCTCTCTTTCTACTTCCACTGCTACTTATACTACTACTCTTTCTCCCTCTCCTCCCCCACCCCATCCTTCTTCTCTTAGCTCCCTCCCCACCTTTCTCTCACTCCTAAAAAGCGAAGTCAGCTCACGGAACTTTATAATGCAATTTACCATTAAACTTCTTTCATCGACCAAGTCACGAGAATTTACGAGAAATTCCGTTTCTTGCATACCTTCCTATCTAGGTTAGTAGATAACTTAAGAAAGAATTCTCACACCTTATTATGCAAGATTTTTGTGGCTTATTCACTATAATAGGAAACGGATGTAATTAATTTATTGTAAAAAAATACAAAAGATCGAAAAAAAATTCTCGAGCGCAGAAACAATACTTTGCATTCGAATTACACATTAAATTTTTCCTACAGTAACGTATGATAGTTATTTATGTATTAAGAGCGTGAAGCGCGACTTTATAGCTAGCTTTACTAATAGCTTTACTAGCGACTAACATTTACTAGTTACTAGCGGAGCGCAGTAATTTTGCAAGAGCGATAAAGAAGCTTTACGCACGAATTGCATACAATATTTTTTCTACAACTGCAGTTCTGGATTCCAACACAATAAATGCTTGTAGTTTATAACATCACAGACCGTGCGCGGATTTGGTTAGCTTTTGTCATTGTTGAGGTTATGTGAATTTCACGGATTCTGTGATCCACCAATGAGAAGACATCAAAATCAAAACAGAAGCGTAAAGTACTTTACTGGTTGCGGAGCAGTAAAGAGTTATTTTACAATTACTTTTCAGTACATAAAGAACTACTTTATGAGCAGTTGTAGGAATAGTAATTTAAACAGAACAAAATAGGGCATACATAACCTGACAATTCCTCACATAACCTATCTTCGAATCAAATCGATTTCAACAACAACTACAGCTGACTGTTTCTGTATAGCTGAAGCATGGTAGTCAACCTATTTTTTAATGCAGAATAGGAAACCTGCGTATCACATGCTCACTATTTTGTGTTGTTAGGTTGCAAATCTGGAGTGCAGAAAAGTAGACTACTTTCCCGCACTAGTGCAGGAATAGACTATTTTGCGTGCTATAGTTAGAGCAAAAATGGGCACTTTTTCGGGTCACTGCTATTTGTGTAACTAAAGAGATCAAATTTGATCAAATAGTTTAAACTATAATTGTATAACTGTTACAATTGTCAATTAATTGTAAACTGTAAACCTAGTATTGGAATCTTTTTTTACCAACCAAATTATCTCCAAAGCTTCTAAAACGTACAATTGTCAGCCTTTGCCAATGAAATACAGAAATTCAAAAAACTTTTCCGCCTTGAACTTGTGTCCATTAGTAATGAGATGCTCTGCAACATTTGAGTCTCCTTTTTGGGTTTTCGAATCTCTAATATGTTAATTTATCCTACGTTTAAAACTTCTACTGGTCCAACCCACATAACAGGCATTACAATCACCGCAATTCAATTTATAAACTCGACTTTCATCTCGGATATCGATTTTATCTTCACTACACCCGAATAAACTCTTTAAAGTTGGTTTGGTTTGAAAAGCTACATCGATACCGTTCTTTTTCATTTCTTTTCCTAAATTATCAGATACTGGGCCAAGATAAGTTACCATTGTCCATGACCTTTCCCCTATTATTAAAATAGGTTTTGTTTGTTCAATACAACATGTACCATAGCCATAATGAATAATAAGACTTGAAGTTGTCACAACCACATTTATTGAGAACAGTGAGACACTAGTTTCGGTTGTTACACCATTATCAATCTCCAACAGTTTGAGTTTGTTTGAGATTGATAATGGTGTAACAACTGAAAGTAGTAGTATCTCATGGTTTTCAATAAATGTGGTTGTGACAACTTCAAGTCTTATTATTCATTATGGATATCTTCCACAACATCACCTTCGCCACTACAAAGAAAGAAATAGTATGAATAAGAATATTGTTGTGGAGATAGAAAGATAGAACAGTGATTTTCAGCATTAACTGTTGTGTCAATATTGATTTCCAGAAGCAATTAATTACTCTCCTCCTCGCCTTGTAGTTTATCTTGTGACACCTGTAGAATGTTTAATTAGAATTTAATGGAATCTTATCGAATATTGTGGAAAATGCGAGAGTCCTTATCTGTTTATTCTAGAAATTGATAAAGAAATCTCCATCTTTCTGGATTTTGAAAAAACAAACTATGCGAACGCTTAGGTGAACATTAGTTCAGTTGTTGTTCTACATTTGATAAAAAGTGGCAGTGTACTGTGACAGTTCCCGTTTACGTTAATACGGAAAGTGCAATCCCGTTAGCGCTATTACAAACTGTATTATGAACTTTCGTTGTTGAAGTGGTAATCGCAGTATATTGTGACGGATTACTATTCAGGCTTACTTGACAGTTTATACAGTGACTCGTAAGTGCTTGTGACTCGTAAGTGCTCAATTATTATGTATTGGACGCTTCTCCTTGAATTATTGAACAGATTATTAAATAAATATTATTTAATATTAGATCGGCCTTTTGACATTTAGTGATAGATTTTTGAACAGTAGTATAACAAAGTCTTTATTAGCTGAACAATATCGATTTATCTGTTCTGATTTCATTATTTTGTGTAAGAATTAACTGAAAAGTGTGAGTTGTGGATAATTTGTGTTAATGAAGTGCGAGTGATACATTTAAGTGTTGCCAGCGTTATTTTAGAGATAGAACCCGTAACAATATATAATTATTGTGCTATCATATATCGTAGATTATATTACAGTGGAACCTTGATAAATCGAATCTCAAGGGGAACGGCAAAAATTCGATTTATCAAGGATTTCGATTTATTGAGGTTCGATTTATCAAGGTCCATTTTAAAATACTTCGATTTATAGAGGTTCAAAACACTTACCTTTTCAGAATCTTATATAAGCATGCAACTTCGATTTACTAAGGTTCTCTTATTACAACTTCGATTATAAAGGTCCGAAAACTGCAAAACTTCGAATAATAAAGGGTTTTCTGCCGAACCTTCGAATTATAGAGGTTAGTATAAAGCTCAACAGATCCAAAAACTTCGATTTATCAAGGTAATATCCATGAAATCTTCGATTTATAAAGGTAAAATAACATTGTGGTAGGATAGCAAGTTCTAGGGGAATTGGAAAAATTCGATTTATCAAGGTTCCACTGTATATTCAGCACAATGGCTCCTGGGTACACAATATATAGTTGATTTAATATTTTTGAGGCACTGTAACTGAAGTTCAGCTTCATCTAAATTAGGATACTGATTGCAAACTATAGTCAATTCTCATTTTAACCAGAAGGCTTTTGTTCAGAAATAGATCTTCTGTTTGTTCAGAGTTTTAATAGGAAACCAAAATAGATTACCGAGTTAAGTTGCTGAAGCATATGCTCGCTTTACTAAAAAGAGGCTAATCATGGAATTTGGCACAAAATAATGTAAACCCACAAAATAGAATGTTTTCATTTCGTCTTTAACTGTAGACATTGTTTTTTATCGATATCGATTTTGTAATTACAATTCTTAAATTTTCTCTTACGTGTGTTACTGGAAATACAGAGTAATTGGGAGGAGGA